>JAINUG010000079.1:3002500-3440000 GCA_029706075.1 Aldrovandia affinis
GACTGGTTGGGGAAACACAGTGAACAACTATACGCTGGTTATAGTAATGTCCTCTCCTGTGCTTTTCAAGTACTTGGGATAGTCGCGGAGGATCGAAAGATTCACTTTCCACAACTAATCCATTTTGCCTCATCAGCCAATCAGGCCAGTCTCAGGTGCTCATTTCTGGCTTGATGTTAACACTGGTTTAGTCCTATGTGAGTGTTGTCGTGGAAATTAAAACTCAGTAGCATCAGAGAGAATTTCTTTAAACAGTATTAAAGCTTTAATTACGAGCAGCTGCACGGAGACCCGTGTCACGCAGGACAGCGAATCTCCCGCCTTCAAATTCAAATGGATATTTATATCCAACACAACGGAAGGGGAGGATCACAAGGGGGAAGTAATGGGGCGTTAACTTACAGGTAATTGGAGCTATGGTGTAACATGAAGATATAACAGGTTGTTAGAACAGCCCTCCAAGGGTCTTAAACCAATGGGAAGGAGGTTTTCTGCCGTGGGGGAAACGTTACAAACGAACAACTGTTCCTTTGAAGTTGTGGCGCGAAAAGCCTTTTGTCTCTGACTGGACCACTCCGAACCGCAGCGTCACACTGAGCTAATTAGTGTTTACATCCCCTGTGGATGTAATCTAGCATCCCAACTTGATACAAATTTCTTCCTCCACAGTGTGTACCCCTGACTCCACCTGTGTGCGTTGGCGGAGATAAACTGCTCAGACTTCACCAAACCACCTGTCTCCATGTTAGCACAACCATCTTGCAAGATGGTCTGTGTGGTCCAAACTGACCATGATAAGATGACACCCTCAGCCCCGATTGGCTCAGTGTGTGGACTCCGCCCATGCCCAGGGCCCCACCCCCCGTTGCATCACATTGCATGGCATTCTTATCATCCATGCTTATCTGAGTTCCTTTCACAGAGGGTACATTTGAGCCTCTGCATCTAAAGATTAAAGACGTCTTTTAAGAGACACGATAGATCGATATCAGCGTTAGAAAGGATTCGTATTCCAAAGTGTATTTCAATTTAAGCGGCTCACGTGGTTGTGGGTCCGTCTCATATCGATGCAATGTTCTCCTCTCAATTTGGGAGAGCGGTTAGAGAGACCCACACACTGGAACAGTGTCCTAGCAGGAATAGCCAACCAGAGCCCCATTGACGAACTTGGTCCGCGTGGTAACTGGGCGTGGGCATGGACTCATCTCGCCTGTGGAGATCAACACCTGCGTTAAACTGTTTGAGCTGCGATTAGATTTTTATTTCAGTGTCATTTGTGAAACAGGAGACTAGCAGAGTAGCAGGATGTTGTTATACCAATCTGACCTGTCCTCAGACTTTTAGAGCACATTAATAATTCGTAGGTCATTCTGGGCAACTGGGGGGGTTGCCATGGGGGGGGTTGCCATGTTCATTTTCGATCAGGGCGAAATCCCCCCCAACCCAGTAGTAGCCACGTTGGTATAGGGTGGTGGCGGGGGTGGGAGTTAGGGCACTGCTTGTCAGTCAGGCTAGACATAATTTGTTCAAGAATATCATTACCTTGCATGCTGTATTTACCAGGTGAAAATTTTGTTTTTTAATGTTTATGGATGGATTTGACTGTCCAAAAAAGACTGTAGTTCTATTAATACAAAAACATTATTTACAAGAGAATTTAAAAGCATTAAAGCACTCCTTTAAAGGTAAGATCATTCCCCTCCATGCCCAGCTCACCAGGCTTACAGTAATTAAAGAGGTGAGCGAGGCACCTGGGCCCCCGTCTAGTTTGTGTGGGGGGAGGGTTGCCATTGTCAGTGCTGTAAGCTTCTCAGTGTTGTGTTATTCAGTGCGAGGTCTCACTGTGCTTTATTGACCGTTAGTGCTGTAGTCAGCGTTACGCTGCGGCTGCAATCAGTGGCATTGCACTGTCCTCTTATCGGCAGGAAGAATGACTTCACACCTCTGGCCTGGGTGATGTGGTGTGTCAGTGTGTGTGTGTGTGTGTGTGTGGTAGGCTGTAGCAGTAAAGACGTGTGTGTGTGTGTGTGTGTGTGTGTGTGTGTGTGTGTGTGTGTGTGTGTGTGTGTGTGTGTGTGTGTGTGTGTGGTGTGTGTGTGTGTGTGTGTGTGTGTGTGTGTGTGTGTGTGTGTATGTGTGTATATCTGTAGGTAGGCTGTGTCTGTGGTAGAAAGTGAATCTGTATCTATGTATATCTGTGTGTCTGTGTATATCTGTGTGTCTATGTGCTTAAAATATGCTTCATTGGCAAGACCACACATTGGCATAGTATTGCCAAAGCAAATATCTCTGCAGTGTGTATTACGGAATAGCCTGTTTCTTCCACATCACAGAAAGAGTATATCTCTATTGTTCACTGTTGGCATGCACTCAATGACTGTGGTCAGCTGTTCAAATCAGTGTTTGGTGTCCTGTTGTTTGTGAAGGAAATATCAGGTAGCAATGTCCTCCGCGGTCACTACCCACTCATTACACAGAGACTGGGACCTGCCAGTCACTGGATGATTGGTATTGTTCTTGGTCCCATTAAATGTAGCAGTGCTGTCAGTGTTTCTCCTGTGAGGCACTTCTCTTTCAGACATGCTGCTTCTCTTCTCAGTCAGGGCTTTTTAGAACTAGTCCAGGTGCATGTCTCATTATTAAATTAATTGTGTAAATTCCATTCACTCAGAGGAAAGAAGAAAAAAGAGAGCAGCTATGTATCCATGTTTACCCAGAATGCCTTTCTTCTCAAAAATTTGTTTCCGATTTTTCCCCAGTTTTCTCCCAATTTAGTAGCCAATTCAACCCTCTATTTATTTCGATTCGCCCTCCCCTCATGGGCCCGCCGCCCGTTCTCCGGGTCAAGCTATTATCCCCGAGGCCGGCAATGATCCACCTCCTCTGAGATGGAACTTCGCCCACCTGCTCTTTAGGAACGCCCCTACTGCTCCTCGGCGAGCTCATGCTGACTTTCCCTCCCCCCTTCCCCTGGGGCGGACAGCCAAACACCGCCCCCGATCGGGGCTCCTGGCCAGAGTCGGACTGATGCAGTCGGATTTCGAACCACAACCGCAATAGTAGCTGACACTCGCAAAGCGCCAGTCAATGCGGGTGCGTTAGACCGCTACGCTATTCAAGGCCCCACCCAGAATGCATTTTGAAACAAAAACAGATGAGCAAGTAACTGAACAGCATCAACAGCTGGAAGGAACACTTGCTTTTTTATCATACATTAACCGCTGGCCCCATCAATCAATAGGAAAATGTATATACTGGTCATGTGTGCACGCTGATCCATGCCTCTTGGGCCTGGCGTTTATGTAACTCTGAAATATAGCCTCTCCCAAGAGCCACAGCCGATGACATCACAGGGTCCCAGCTGTGCTCTCTGAGTCACAGGAAGCCCCAGATTTGGGCGATTATGTAATCAGCTGTGGGCACAGACCCCAGTGCCTGAGGATTTAACCCCTGATCCTGAGCAAAGGGTGCGCTGATGTGAGCTGCTAGCAGTGAGGGGAGAGGTGTGATACTGGCTGCCCTGGCCATGCCTCACACCCTCCTGCCCCCCCCCCATCACATTTGTGTGTGCATGTGTGCATGCAAATATGTATGTGTATACATGTGTTTACGTGCATGTGTGAATGCACGTGCGTGCTGTGTGTGTGTGTATCCGTGTATCCATGTGTGTGTGCATGCTTACTGTATGTGCTTGAGTGTGTGTGTGTGTGTGTGTGCACATGCATATTGTATGTGCTGTGTGTGTGTGTGTGTGTGTGTGTGTGTGTGTGTGTGTGTGTGTGTGCTTGCATACTGTGTGTGCTTTTTTTATGGTGTAGGGTATTGCTGCCTCTGTCCTTTCAGAAGCTGAAAGTTAGAATAAAAATGTTCTATTCTCTGAATCCAGTAGCCTTAACAGTGAAATGCCCTTGTTTAAAGTTCAGCACTCTGAATACTGAACACAAGTGGTATTACGCGTTAAAACCCCCTCACTTATCCTACATGTAAAATATATTTATTTGATTTAATATAATAATCACTACACAGGATACCAATTATCAATTAAATCTCCGAATTCATTGATAGGCGGAGAAAACTGGTGGATCAACTTTCATCAAAATATGCAACTCACAATTCAATTAAAATTAACAGCTGGTTTATTCAGTTACAACAGTTAGACAAAACATTCAACGTCCAATCTACGGACGTAGGTTCAACTACCTTAACAAATACTAAATTGAAACTTCCAATATGTAGGGTTTAGCTCTGTCTTCTCAGATATGGAACATTTATTGCTACCATTCCACAAGCTTGCTCGATATTCCGGCTTAACAAATACTAAAGTTCTAGACATACAATTGACATGTAACAATCACAAAAGAGATGAAATGGAAGAAAATGATACCAAACCAAGGTTGTCTCTCTCCAAGTACAAACACACACAGGCAAGGTGTTGGCTGGCACCAGATCTTCCAAGAGAAAAAACAGGACAGAGCAAGAGTAGAATTCCCCCAATCTAAGCCGTGTCACCAACAGGTCAGACTTTTAAGTGTTGGGGGGGGGCTCACTCCCTTCTTAGCCCATAATTTACGATTTGGGGGAGAGTTACAGCACAGGCCAGGTTCAGACCTTCTTTTTATATTTTTGTTTTGGATCACTTACAACCACAAGGTATATTTTCGTGGTTGCCATTGATATGCTCCTCTCATGATGATAATTGTGGCGATATCAAACATCACTAGGGCCTGGTGAAGCCAGCTTCATTTATACCAAGATGTTGGTTGAGCTGCTATTTGGGGAGGCATAATATGCTCAAGAGCATTGCTACCAAGTGAAGAGGCCAATTATACCATGTTGACCTCCGCTTTAATCTGGCGGGACATAATTATTTTCTCCATTATCCATTATATTCAGCTCAACTGTAGATATAAACCTGAAGTTGTGGGGTGTGGCACTGGTTCACCAACCCAAGTGCCCTGGCTTCACTCACAGAGCCATAAACCCACCAAAGATGGCCCCACTCTGTCTGCCTGCGTTAAAATGCACCTCCCCGACAACCTACCAATACGCTTTATCAGTTACATTTTTATGGGCTTCTTATTGTTATTGTCCCACAGAGGGAAGTTTGGCATGCAGACAGGATCGCACGCAGACACATGCACAGTAGATAAAACACAACACACAAGATACTACATCCAGGGTTCCCACGCATCATGGAAAAACTTTGAAAATCATTGAAGATTATTCTGTCATGGAAATGTCATGAAAATTGATGAAAAAGCTCTATGTCATCGAAATGTCTGATTCCATATAACGTTATACAGTGGGGAAAATAAGTATTTCACCCCCTGCTGATTTTGTGAGTTTGCCCCCTTACAAAGAAAGGAACGGTCTATAATTTTCATGGTAGGTTCATTTTAACAGTGAGAGACAGAATATATAAAAAAATCCCAGAAAATCACATTATATTAATTTTAAACATTTATTTGTGTTTTATTGAGGAAAATAAGTATTTCACCCCCTAGCAAAACATGACTCAGTACTTGGTGGAGAAACCCTTGTTGGCAAGCACAGCGGTCAGACGTTTCTTGTAGTTGGTCACCAAGTTTGCGCAGATCCCAGGAGGGATTTTGGCCCACTCCTCTTTGCAGATCCTCTCCAAATCCTTAGGGTTTGTAGGTTGTCGCTTGGCAACTCGAAGCTTCAGCTCCCTCCACAGATTCTCTATAGGATTAAGGTCCGGAGACTGACTAGGCCACTCCATGACCTTAATTTGCTTCTTCTTGAGCCACTCCTTTGTTGCCTTAGCCGTATGCTTTGGGTCATTGTCATGCTGGAACACCCATCCACGACCCATTTTCAGTGTCCTGGCTGAGGGAAGGAGGTTCTCACCCAAGATTTCCCGGTACATGGCCCCATTCATCCTCCCCTCGATCCGGTGAAGTCGTCCTGTCCCCTTAGCAGAGAAACAGCCCCAAAGCATAATGTTTCCACCGCCATGCTTGACGGTGGGGATGGTGTTCTTGGGGTCCAAGGCAGTTTTTTTCTTCCTCCAAACACGGTGAGTCGAGTTGATGCCAAAGAGCTCGATTTTAGTCTCATCTGACTACAGCACTTTCTCCCAAGCCTCCTCTGAATCATCCAGGCAAACTTCAGACGGGCCTGTACATGTGCCTTCTTGAGCAGGGGGACCTTGCGGGCACTACATGATTTCAATCCATTACGGCGTAGTGTGTTACCAATGGTCATCTTGGTGACTGTGGTCCCAGCTGCCTTGAGATCATCAACAAGCTCCAGCCGTGTAGTTCTGGGTTGTTCCCTCACCTTTCTCATGATCAGGTTCACTCCACGAGGTGAGATCTTGCGTGGAGCCCCAGACCGAGGGAGATTGATGGTCAATTGGTGTTTCTTCCATTTTCTAATTATCGCACCAACAGTTGACTCCTTCTCACCAAGCTGCTTGCCAATGGTCTTGTAGCCCATTCCAGTCTTGTGCAGGTCTACAATTTTGTCCCTGATGTCCTTAGACAATTCTTTGGTCTTGCCCATTGTGGAGAGGTTGGAATCTGATTCATTGATTGATTCTGTGGACAGGTGTCTTTTATACAGGTAACGAGTACTTAATTAAGTAAGAGGACTAATCTGTGTGCCTCCTGGTCACATAACCGGTCTGTGGGAGCCAGAATTCTTGCTGGTTGGTAGGGGGTGAAATACTTATTTTCCTCAATAAAACACAAATATATGTTTAAAATTCATATAATGTGATTTTCTGGGATTTTTTTAATATTCTGTCTCTCACTGTTAAGATGAACCTACCATGGAAATTATAGACCGTTCCTTTCTTTGTAAGGGGGCAAACTCACAAAATCAGCAGGGGGTGAAATACTTATTTTCCCCACTGTATATATTTTTCTTCTTTTCCGATAACATTACCACAAAATGTTCCACAATTTTCCCCTGCCACCGTTTTTGCCACCTGCCACGGCTGTTCTCTCACACACACAATGAGATGTGTATTTGCACTGGCAACAAAACGTATTCAATTATGAAAGTAAGGTCCATTTTTGCATCACAGAAATGTCATTGTAAACCTCAAATTTGTCATTGAAATGTGGAAATGGAAATGTCATGGAAAATGGAAATTAGATTTGAGTGACATCACAATATGAATAACTGTGGATATGGGTAATGTCATTGTCTAAACTGTGTAGGTCCACCAATGTGCACAAAGTATGTTTGTTTTTTTGGGAGGGGGAGAGGCATTTGGTTTTGCATGAGAAACTCAGGAGTGACCGAGATGGAGCTGGCTGTGCTGTGCTTTGCTTTGCATTTGTTTGTTTTTTTGACGTTGGAGGGAAAAAACCTGTCGGACCTTGATCTCCTGACCCCCAGCTGACCCCTGAGTCCACAGATCTGGATGTGCTCTGTGTCCTGACCCGTGTTTATCACATGTAGAGCCTCATATCTGTCCTGACCCGTGCGTTTACCACATGTAGAGCCTCATGTCTGATCTGACACGTGCGTGACTGTGACTGACTGGGCCTTCGTAGTGTCACAAGGGGGAGTGTGCCAAGTACACTGAGAAACAAACGTGAGCAGTGATCGGGCCATCCAGCTCTCATTGGGGGATGTTGCATGTGCGTGCGTGCCTCAAACCGTGGTCCTGTCCAGCGCTCATCGTAGGGTCTCCTGGAACGTCCGACAATACCCACTGTGACCAGGGTTCTATTCCACCAGGCTGCACCAGGGCAGCAAGCTCTCAATATGAGGGAGGGGGATAATTGACATGAAAAAGAGGGTATAATTGGCTACTAAATGGGAGAAAAATGGGAAAAAAGCAGAAAGAGAAAGTTTAAAAAAAGTAATAAAATACCAGGCCATTTTTCATTTACTTTTCTTTTTAATTCCCAATTTTCTTTCCTGCCCCATTTGGAATGCCTGATTATAATTCCAGGCCTGTCCTGTCGCTGCGACGTCTTCCCGTTGATTCATGTCTCCACACGCACACACACACACACGCACACACACGCACACGCACACATGTGCATACATACACACACACACACACGCACACACGCATGTCCCCCAAAACACACACAAACACACACACATGCACATGTCCTTTCCTTTGCCCTCCAGGCAGGAATGAAATGGGAGGAGCTACACTGCTCTCTTTAATAAAATGTCACAGTGCTTACAAACTTTGTCTGTTCATATTTCATTTTCCGTTTTTTTTCTTGGTGGTGGGCGCAGGCATGAGCACCGGGGAGGAAGTATCTGTGCGCGTGAACTTAGTGTTTTATCTTCAGTGCACAGCAGCTGACTTCTGATTACAGCCTGTACTCTGCGTCTCACACCGCCGTGCGATCGCGTTGTTCTTCCGTTAGCCGCCGCGCACGCGCCCGCCCGCTCCCTCAGACGCCACGGGCAGAGAGGTAGTTGCCGGGGGCATCGACGGGGTGGACATTTTGTTTTCAGAGCCGGCGCCGCAGAGCGAGAGCTCGGGACTTAAGGGCGTTCCCTGTGCGTGCGTTTGAGCCGCACTTTGCCCCCCCGAGCTGAGGCAAACAGGCCGTGCTGATGTAACGCGTGTTCTCTCAGCATTTGCCGCCCCAGAGATAAGCAGAGCCAGGCGGCGTGGGCCGTGAGAAGCACTGATACGGCTGAGTCATGTGACGAGCGCAAAACATATCCCTCTGCAAGCCATAGTCACACGATGAATTTAACAAAAATAGCAGATCTGATGCGTGTCAGGAATATACCATGAGGGCTGTGCAGTTGTGCAAAGACAACATGATGAGCCTAGATGGGCTGAATGCCTCGTTCTCCTCATTATGTCCTCATTATTTTTCAGTTTTTGGTAACCTAAACTTTTTTAATTTTTTAATTTTTAATTTTTATTTTTTACCTCTGGCAGTTTACTGCTTACCTTTATACCATTTCAGGTTATTCACTGGACTTGATCTGCTTAAATTTCAGTAAAAACTGGAAAATGGGGGTTGACCGGCAGTGTATTATTATGCTCTTATGATAAACCACAACAGGGTGGTGTGATACAGCCGCAAGGCGAAGCCGAGGAGTGGTTTATTCCACTTATATCACAGCTAATAATTCAACACTCAAATACAATTACACAAAATTGTTGTAGGGATATGTCTTTATTTTGAGCTTGTTACTTTTTGTTTTGCTGTTGTTTTCAGTTGTACACAGACTGTTCAATAGAAATAGGGTGTCAAAGGGGCTTAATTTGGAACTAGGCCTATTTCATATCTGTGCATTAAGGCTGTCACTTTAACAAAGCAATCCTGTTCAATATTTGGAGAAAACATATAGATTTGTTCAAATAGTATTCGACTATTGTTGACCTTTATTAGTTTAAAAACCTCTTCAACATACCCGGCTTGAAGAGCGTGAGAAATGCTCATTTGCATGACCAAATATTTATTGCCCCCTGTCCAAATATGAGTTCTACAGAACTTAGTTTAAACGGAAGCCTCCCTGTTTGTCTTTGAAATTGGAGTTGGAATGTAGAATCGAAACTAGACTCACTATTCGTATGTAATGTGACAGCATTATTGTGTTTCTCCACATGGTTTACATGAAAAAAATAATAATAAAAGAGACGCTGGTGCCACTGGCTGTGACTCCCAGTGTTGTACGAGTAAATACACCTCCGCTGAATTGAGCAGATATGACCTGCTGTAATCAATGCAAATGCTTGGTATGCAGAGACAATGCTGTAATGTGATTATTCTATGAGATTTAATTTAGCACAATGTAACAGACATATTTCTATTTTCACTCCCAATTTATTACAAGATGAAGGGAGAGAGACAGAGAGCGAGAGAGTGGGATAGGGAGAGAGAGAGTGAGTGAGTGAGGGAGACTGTGAATGAGTGCGGCAGTGTAGTGTAATGGTTAGGGCACTAGACTTGTAACTCAGAGGTTGCAGGTTCGATTCCCAAGGTGGGGAATTGGTACACCGCCGTTGTACCCTTGAGCAAGGTACTTAACCTGAATTGCTCCAGTAAAATATCCAGCTGTATAAATGATTGTATGTTAAGAAATGTAAACTGTGTAAGTCGCTCTGGATAAGAGCGTCAGCTAAATGCCTAAAATGTGTAAAAATGTAGATGTAGAGCGAGAGAGGGAGAGACAAAGGGGATGAATTTCATCCCAGCACACCTCTGGAGCAGGAACTGCCCCGTGTGGAGGTGGAGAACAGCTGAGAGCTGAACGATGCGGTGGAGGAGAGGGCGGCGTGCCAGCTCATAATATATGTGTGGACAGCAAGCTGATCCAGGATCAGTGCAGGGATGAAACAGAGTTCCAGGACCCACAGGTCATATGACTAAGTTCCCCAGGGTCAAAGGTCAAGAAGTGTGTGCTTATGCTAGAAAGGGGCTAGGGGGAACTTCTTCTCTGTCCTGTTGGGCTGGGTTTTTGTGACAACACAACAGAAAACAACCAGGCAAGGGGAATTTGCATTTGAAGTGACACAACCTAATAAAAAATACATTTGTTTGGAAGAATTTGTTTGTATTATGGAAAAGGCTTTTGGCCATTTGTTTTTAGTCATTTTCATTCCATACAATTTTAGGCATAAGAAAGACGCTCATTTGGGGGCTTGGGTGGTGTAACGGTAAAACAGTCATTTTCCATTTTAAATTAGACATATCATCACCGTAATATTGGACCTAATGTCACATTTTTCTTTTTTGGTCTCTTTTTTTAAATTATTATTCTTTTTTTAAACACAATTTTCTATGCTGGTTCTACACCTCCTTCCCCTTCTCCCCCAACCTCCTTTCCCCGGAATGTCTCTTCACAAATGTTCACTCTACCTCTGCACCCTATGCATCTCTCTCACTCTCATTCTTTCTCTCATTGTCCAAATATTCTGCATGTTTCTGCCAAATGTTTTGTCAATCAACATGCAACTCTGAATGCATTGCATTGCTTTTGCAATGCAAATGGTTGCGCTGCTGTCAAAATATTAAATTTCCCACCATTCTGTACTATGTTCCATTTTTTTAATGCCACCTCTTTCCCTTCTCTCCATCTGACCTGGACATTGTCTCCCTTTTTTTTGTTGCCCCCTGTGTTTCCGGCTCTGCCATGCTGACTCTTCCATACAATCGCACCTCCTGCGCTGCACTGCCTCACCCTGGCCCTACCTGCCCCCTCCTTGCCCCCTGCCCCGCCCGCCTTCCTGCCCCACCCCGCCCCGCCCCTCCCTCTCCAGGCTTCTATGGGCTGGATGAGTCGGACCTGGACAAGGTGTTCCGTCTCCCCACCACCACCTTCATCGGGGGCAGCGAGAGTGCCCTGCCCCTCAGAGAGATCATCCGCCGCCTGGAGGTACGCCGATGTCCACGCGTTATTATGCGTATAGTGTGTTATTACTACACACTATACGCACACACTAGAGAATTATTACACACTATACACACACACTAGAGTATTATTACACACTACACACACACACACACACACACACACACACACACACTAGAGTATTATTACACACTATACACACACACACACACACACACACACTAGAGAATTATTACACACTATGCACACACTATAGAGTATTACTACACACTATACGCACACACTAGAGAATTATTACACACTATACACACACACACACACTAGAGTATTATTACACACTATGCACACACTAGAGTATTACTACACACTATACGCACACACTAGATAATTATTACACACTATACACACACACACACACACACACTAGAGTATTATTACACACTATGCACACACACACACACACACACACACACACTAGAGTATTATTACACACTATACACACGCACTAGAGTATTATTACACACTATACACACACACACACACACACACACACTAGAGTATTATTACACACTATACACACACACACACACACACTAGAGTATTATTACACACTTTACACAAGCACTAGAGTATTATTACACACTATGCACACACACACTAGAGTATTATTACACACTATGCACACACACACTAGAGTATTACTACACACTATACGCACACACTAGAGAATTATTACACACTATACACACACACACACACACACACACACTAGAGTATTATTACACACTATGCACACACTACAGTATTATTACACACTATAAACTATACACACACAGTATACACACGAGTAGTATTAAATACTATACACACACACACACACACACACACACACACTAGAGTATTATTACACACTATGCACACACTAGAGTATTATTACACAGTATAGACACACAAGTATTATTGCACACTATGCACACATTACAGTATTATTACACACTATAAACTATACACACACAGTATACACACGAGTAGTATTAAATACTATATACACACACTAGAGTATTACACACTACCCTATACACACACACACACAATATACACACAGTAGAGTATTATTACACACTAAACTATACACACACACAAGTATTATTACAGACTATATACTACACACACACACACACTAGCATTATTAAACACACACGAGAGAGAGAGAGATGAACTAAGCAATGCATATTAGTTGGATGAAAAATGGGAACTGCCATTAAATCACAGATCAGTGCACATTTCCCTGCTCTGTGTGCCCGTGTGTGTGGCATCAGTCAATGAACCCATTGTGCTGAAACTGCCCTTTGCACTGTTGCTACCACACACATTCCCGGAGCATAGATAACTGGGTGAGGGGTTGCCATGAATACTGGCACGGGTACAATGTGTGCCCTGCAACCTTCACCGCAGAAATGCTGAATTTGTGTTTCTTGGTGTGCCTATAGCCACACCTGACACGTCATACACCTGGCACAACCTTTTCACACTCTCATACCCCACATACATTCACAACCGCACACTCACAAACACACTCAAGTTTGCACACACATGCATGTGCTTACACTGAGGCGAAGGGGGTTGCACAATCACACACATTCGTGAACTCCTACACAAGTACATTTTACATTTGCATTTCAGTCATTTTGATGCTCTTATCCAGAGCGACTTACAAAAAGTACATTTGTACATGGTAAGATTAAGCATGGTTAGTGCAAGAGACCAGTGTAGTAACTCTGATTGACTTTGTTGCACACCGTACCTGTAACATAGGGAAAGAAAAGGTATTATTTTTATTCTTTTTTTATTCTTATTAAAAAGTACACTTGCACACACATTAGTTGGGTGATAATTGAATACTTTATTGAAGTACCTTGTACATACACACACACAGACACATGCACACGCACACACACACAGACGCACACACACACACATGCGCACACACACACACACGCAAGCACATAGCACGCACATGCGTGCGCACACACACACATGCGCACACACACACACACACATGCATGCACACACACACACATATGTGCATGCTGTCTCTCACTGAGCCACTCCTCTGTGTACAGATGGCATATTGTCAGCACATCGGGGTTGAGTTCATGTTCATCAATGATCTGGATCAGTGCCAGTGGATCCGGCAGAAGTTTGAGAAGCCGGGCCTGATGCAGTTCACCCCGGAGGAGAAGAGAACCCTGCTGTCCAGGATGGTGCGGTCTACCAGGTACACCCTGTCCTGCCCTGCCCTGCCCAAACCGCATTTACTCCAACCCACAGTGTTGGGTTCATTTACCCACCTCATTTACACCCCATTACACCTTCCCCACCACAATCGCCACCTCATTTACCCCCATACCCCACCATTTCCCACCTCATTTCCCCACCTCATTTACCCCCATACCCCACCCCCCCACCTCATTTATCCCTCCCCCACTGCTTTAGTATTGTAAGGAAGTTGTATCTAAAGGCGCAGAGCGACGTGGCCCCCGCAAATTACATCCAAATAGCGATTTGACCCATTGTGACCGTTTATTAAATCCAACGTGGATATTGTGACCTTGTGGCGACTGCTTTTGCATTGGAAAAGCAAACAATAAACCTGGCCCTCGGGTTACCAATGTGGCAGGGCTGCTGAGTGCTCCAGGGAATGACAGCAGTGCCACTGCAACACCTTTCCTTTCAAGGGCTGTTTGCATCCTCAGCCTTGCTAGGAGACCAGCTGGGAAGGACAAGGATCCTGATGAGTGGGGGCCTTGTGTGGTGTAATGGTCAAAGCATTTGCCCGGAATGCAGTTTGCCCACTGCGGCTGGGGTTCGATCCCCGGCTGCGCCAGCCCGGCCCTGGCCGGGAGCCCTGTTCGGGGGTGGCGATTGGCTGTCTGCCCCAGGGGGAAGGGGGAGAGTGAGCCGGCACAAGCTCGCCGAGAAGCACGAAGGGCGTCCCTGGAAAGTAGGTGGGTGAGTTCCGTCTCGGAGGAGGCAGATCATTGCCGGCCTTAGGGAATTAGCTTGACCCGTTGGACGGGGGTTGGGGTGAATTGAAAGAAATAGAGGGTACGGCCACCAAATTCGGAGAAAATGGGGGGGAAATCAGAAAACAAAACTCTAAAACAAAAAAGGATCCTGACTGATCTGTTGTGTGAACGGTCCACTGGACTCCAAATGGAGCTGTATTATAACAAGCCATTTGTGTGTCTATCAATACCAGACACACTGGGACACCCAGGTGTGTTATAATACGATATGCTCAGTGGGTCTGCAGGTGATTATAATAAGACGTCAAATACTTGCTGCTCTCTGAGTAACCCGGACCCAGCACTGCTTGCACAACAAAGCAGTCAGGATGTGTGTTTGTGTACATACTTGTGTAAACAGACTGTGTGGAAACTATGACTTGTATGGACATTGACATGGTAAAGGTCTAAAACACCCCTGACATCAAAAAACAATTGTGGCTCTTTGTTGCTTATGTTTAACTGTGTGTGTGTGTGTGTGTGTGTGTGTGTGTGTGTGTGTGTGTGTGTGTGTGTGTGTGTGTGTGTGTGTGTGTGTGTGTGTGTGTGTGTGTGTGTGTGTGTGTGTGTGTGTGTGTGTGTGTGTGTGTGTGTGTGTGTGTGTCTGTATTTGCGCGTGCATGTCTGTGCGTGTGCATGTGCATATATGTGTGTGCGCGTGTGTGCGTGTGTGTGTCTGTGTGTGTCTCTCTGTGTGTGTGTGTCTGTGTCTGTGTCTGTGTGCGTGCGTGCGTGCGTGTGTGTGTGTGTGTGTGTGTGTGTCTGTATGGTATGGCCTGTTGCACAGGTTTGAGGAGTTCCTGCAGAGGAAGTGGTCCTCGGAGAAGCGTTTCGGGTTGGAGGGGTGCGAGTCTCTGATCCCCGCCCTTAAGACCATCATCGACAAGTCGAGCGAGAACGGCGTGGAGAACGTCATCATGGGCATGCCACACAGGTCAGTGTCACACCCACAGCCCTGTCCCTCCCCTTTTAATCATGCACACTCAGGACCACACACTACAAAGAAAACACCTCTTTGTAGCAACAGCTACGATACAGTAGATATGGCACAGAGGCCATCTTATAACACAATTGTTCCATGGCGTGGCTTAATGAGAAAATAAAGTTTTAACACTAGCAAGGTAAGTGGAGAAACTTTGATTGACTCCAGGCAGGTGTCTTCGGAATACAGGTTAGTTTAAGGAACTCCTCCCCCGCCTCCCCTGGTCCGGGAGTGCCCTGATGTGAACAGGCCGTAAGACCTGAGGGTTTTGGGGGCAGACTGTGCGAGGATGGATTGCTCGTGTCTGACAGCCCGCCCTCTCTTCTAGGGGTCGTCTGAACGTCCTGGCCAACGTGATCCGTAAGGAGCTGGACCAGATCTTCTGCCAGTTCGACTCGAAGCTGGAGGCCGCTGACGAGGTCCGTCTGGGTCTCTCTTCTTGTTCCCGTCCACATGCATGTTTCCATATGTCCTCATGGAAATCCCTGTCATACTGGTGCTCATGGACACTGACTGGGTGCCTGCAGCATGTGAGCTGCAGCTGGGGGAGGCAGAGAATTGACCTTTTAAGTGGAAAAACCTTGAAGGCTGTGCTTTCAAATTCAAATTCAATAGTCAAGCACTTACAAGTGCTACAGTTGCACGTTATTCAAGTAATTTGCTTAGCATTAGGTGTGATGTATGATTTAACAACCTGACATATTTGCCTCAGTTTTATGTGATTTTTACAAATTTCCCTGACTGCTCTGTGACTTTGGTCACACATGTGAGACTCACTTTGTGAGACATGACATTCCTTGCTCTTACTTGTTTAACTTGAAATACATTCCTTTTGGCAATGAACATGCTCCTCTGATCAAATGAATTAGGTCTGATAGACAATGGCTCCAGAATAAACAAGAATAAAACTTGAATTACAGCATTGCAGGAGCCCTGTAGCCCTGTCTCTCCCTGTCTCTCTGTGTGTCAGGGGTCATGTGATTCTCACTCGGTCTGTGTCAGAGGTCATGTGAATCTCACTCTCTCCCTGTGTTAGGGGTCATGCTACTGACTCGCTCTCTCCCGGTTTTAGGGGTCGGGTGACGTGAAGTACCACTTGGGGATGTACCACAGGAGGATCAACCGCGTGACCGACCGCAACATCACCCTGTCACTGATGGCCAACCCCTCCCACCTGGAGGCAGTGGACCCGGTGGTGCAGGGCAAGACCAAGGCCGAGCAGTTCTACTGCGGAGACACCGAGGGCAACAGGGTGCGCCCCGCCCTTCTACCTGTCCCTGACTACACCCCCTTGTCTATCTCTGACTCCACCCCGCCCTCCTACCTGTCCCTGACTCTGCCCACTGTCTATCTCTGACTCCTCCCCACCCTCCTACCTGTCCCTGACTCCACCCCCTGTCTATCTCTGACTCCTCCCCACCCTCCTACCTGTCCATGACTCCGCCCCCTGTCTATCTCTGACTCCTCCCCACCCTCCTACCTGTCCCTGACTCCTGTCTATCTCTGACTCCTCCCTACCCTCCTACCTGTCCCTGACTCCGCCCCCTGTCTATCTCTCACTCCGCCCTGCCCTCCTACCTGTCCCTGACTCCGCCCCCTGTCTACCTCTGACTCCACCCTGCCCTCCTGTCTGTCCCTGAGCATGGGAAACAGAAACTTCTACAAGATGCACATGAGTTTGGACTTAAAAAGTGTGTGTGTGTGTGTGTGTGTGTGTGTGTGTGTGTGTGTGTGTGTGTGTGTGTGTGTGTGTGTGTGTGTGTGTGTGTGTGTGTGTGTGTGTGTGTGTGTGTGTGTGTGTGTGTGTGTGTGTGTGTGTGTGTGTGTGTGTGTGTGTGTGTGTGTGTGTGTGTGTGTGTGTTTCACAGGTGATGTCCATCCTGCTGCATGGTGATGCTGCGTTTGCCGGTCAGGGCATCGTGTACGAGACCTTCCACCTGAGCGACCTGCCGTCCTACACCACCCACGGCACCGTGCACGTCGTGGTGAACAACCAGGTGAGACACCACACCTGCGTCTCACCTCACAACTTACAACAATATACAGCTTTCCCATCTTATGTTTGACACCTTGGCCCTTAATATCCTTAATAGCCATCAAGAAGAGTGTGAAGATAATGCCACTGAAGTTCACTTAAATGCCATTTTTACCTTAAGATGAAATCTTTTGAAATATTCGCTAATGAACCCTACCTCAATAACAATTGTTTTGAGTATTGACTACGTGATCGCTGTTGGTCATCATACACACTTACACCCTGACTCCCCCTCCAGAGTCTGGTTCCTCCTGAGGCTTCTTCCTATTTGTTCCACCTGGGGAGTTTTCCTGGCCACTGTGGACCTAGGCCTGCTTTTATGGGAGTTTAGGCCAAGGTCCGCTGTAAAGCGTTTTGAGACAAATGTTTTGTGAAATGCGCTATACAAATACATTTGATTTAATTTGCTAACTACCCCCTGCCCAGATCGGCTTCACCACAGACCCCCGCATGGCACGCTCCTCCCCCTACCCTACCGACGTGGCCCGGGTGGTCAACGCCCCCATCTTCCACGTCAACGCCGATGACCCCGAGGCCGTGATGTACGTCTGCAACGTGGCGGCTGAGTGGAGGGCCACCTTCCATAAGGACGTGGTAGTGGACCTGGTAAGGCAAAGAACCGCACCACAATGCACTCCACTACACCACACCACACTACACTACACTACACTACACCACACTACACTAACATTACACTACACTAACATTACACTACACCACACTGCACTATACTACACTACACTACACTACACCACAGTACACTACACTACACTATACCACACCACACCACACCACACTACACTACACATTACACTATACCACACTGCACTATACTATACTATACTACACTACACTAACATTACACTATACTACACTACACTACACTACACTATACCACAGTACACTACACTACTCTATACCACACTACACCACACCACACCACACTACACTAACATTACACTATACCACACCACACTACACTACACTAACATTACACGATACCACACTACACCACACTGCACTATACTACACTACACTATACTATACTAACATTACACTACACCACACTGCACGATACTACACTACACTACACTACACTACACTACACCACACAAACATTATACTACACCACACCACACTACACCACACCACATTATACCACACCACACTATACTGCACTACACTACACTAACATTACACTACACCACACCACACTACACTACACCACACTAACATTACAGTACACTACACCACACCACACCACACCACACCACACTACACTACACTAACATTACATTACACTACACTACACCACACTGCACTGCACCGCACCACACCACGATACAGTTTAACCACCTCCAAACAACATTTTTAATTAATGTAAGAACATATCACTTTAACCCACCTCCACACCCATTATATTTTAAAAAGCATTTTGTATTTTGATCTAGTCATGACCTCATGACCTTTCACTGTTTGCAGTGAAAAGATAACTAGCACAGTTACGTCCCAGAAATGACCAAAAAAGAAACCATCTCTGCTGAAGCACAATCCCTACTATTCTCAGAAAGATATTTCATATGAGCTATATACAGGTATATACATATATAGCTATTCATTTCACTATAGCTATATATGAGCTATAGTGAAATAAAGGAACACTATAGTAAATTAAGGGTTCTGGCAGCTCTGTTATGGTGTGGGCTGCATACGGCCATAATGACGTCATAATTAGATGCGTGTGTGTGTTTGTGTGTAGGTGTGCTACAGGAGGAACGGTCATAATTTGATGTGTGTGTGTGTTTGTGTGTAGGTGTGCTACAGGAGGAACGGTCATAATGAGATGGACGAGCCCATGTTCACCCAGCCGCTCATGTACAAGCAGATCAGGAGGCAGAGGGGCGCGCTGCAGAAGTACGCCGACAAGCTGGTGGCCGAGGGAGTCGTGACACGCCAGGAGTACGAGGTTCACATACACAAACTCATCCATCCATCCATTCACTCACTCATTCTTTCATTCATTCATTCATGGGGGGCAGTGTTGTTAAGGGGTTGAAGAAGGGCTGACATTCAATGTCTTGGTTACTGAAGAGGTGAGGTGGAAATTGGGCAGCCAGTGGCTCACTGTTCTAGTGTGTGGATGAGCCCCACGGTCTGCATCCTGTTAAGGCACTGTTCTAGTGTGTGGATGAGCCCCACGGTCAGTATCCTGTTAAGACACTGTTCTAGTGTGTGTATGAGCCCCATGGTCTGCATCCTGTTAAGGCACTGTTCTAGTGTGTGGATGAGCCTCATGGTCTGCATCCTGTTAAGACACTGTTCTAGTGTGTGGATGAGCCTCATGGTCTGCATCCTGTTAAGGCACTGTTCTAGTGTGTGGATGAGCCACATGGTCTGCATCCTGTTAAGGCACTGTTCTAGTGTGTGGATGAGCCCCATGGTCTGCATCCTGTTAAGGCACTGTTCTAGTGTGTGGATGAGCCCCAGGTCTGCATGCTGTTAAGGCACTGTTCTAGTGTGTGGATGAGCCCCACGGTCTGCACCTGTTAAGACACTGTTCTAGTGTGTGGATGAGCCCTGCACGGTCTGCATCCTGTTAAGACACTGTTCTAGTGTGTGGATGAGCCCCACGGTCTGCATCCTGCTAAGGCACTGTTCTAGGTGTGGATGAGTCCTATGGTCTGCGTCCTGTTAAGGCACTGTTCTAGTGTGTGGATGAGCCCCACGGTCTGCATCCTGTTAAGACACTGTTCTAGTGTGTGGATGAGCCCCATGGTCTGCATCCTGTTAAGGCACTGTTCTAGCGTGTGGATGAGCCCCACGGTCTGCATCCTGCTAAGGCACTGTTCTAGTGTGTGGATGAGTCCTACACTCTGCATCCTGCTAAGACACTGTTCTAGTGTGTGTATGAGCCCCACGGTCTGCATCCTGCTAAGGCACTGTTCTAGCGTGTGGATGAGCCCCACAGTCTGCATCCTGTTAAGACACTGTTCTAGTGTGTGGATGAGTCCTACACTCTGCATCCTGTTAAGACACTGTTCTAGTGTGTGGATGAGCCCCATGGTCTGCATCCTGTTAAGACACTGTTCTAGTGTGTGGATGAGCCCCATGGTCTGCATCCTGTTAAGACACTGTTCTAGTGTGTGGATGAGCCCCATGGTCTGCATCCTGCTAAGGCACTGTTCTAGTCAGCCGGGATGATGGTGTCTCACCCCTGCTGGTCCATCGGGTGCCCAAGAGTGTGTGTGAGGAGGCTGACACCGCACGTTTCAGAGGAGAGCACGTGTTTGTCTGAATTGACAGTGGACAGTTGCAGGGCACGGCATGCAAATACGATTGGGCCTTACGAATCAGGAGAAAAAGTGGAAAAGCATTAAAAAGATGGTGTGAGGGGGACGAGGCCGTGTTCGTCTGTCCCAGGCCTTGAATCTCCGGGATCTGTGTGTCTGTCCTCCCTCAGGAGGAGGTCACCAAATATGACAGGATCTGCGAGGAGGCGCATGAGCGCTCCAAGGACGAGAAGATCCTGCACATCAAACACTGGCTGGACTCCCCCTGGCCCGGTAAGAGACAGAGTGTGAGAGAGTGTGTGTGTGTGTGTGTGTGTGTGCCAGTGTGTGAGACACTGAGTGAGTGTGTGTGTGTGTGTGTTTGTATGTGCCAGTGTGTGAGACACTGAGTGTGTGTGTGTGTGTGTGTTTGTATGTGTGAGCTAGTGTGTGTGTGTGTGTGTGTGTGTGTGTGTGAGATGTGAGACAGTGTGAGTGTGTATGTGCGTGTATGTGTGTCTCTGTATAGTTGTGTGTTAAATCCATCAAGTGGATTTAATTTGAAGCACAGTCGGGTGGTAATACCTGAGAGATTTGATGGTGATTATGATGATGATGACGATGATGGTGTGTGTGTGTGTTGGCAGGTTTGTGTGTGTGTGTGCTGGGCGGTTTCCAGCCGGCCAAGAGCATGAGCTGCCCTTCCACAGGGCTGAGCGAGGAGGAGCTGACCCACATCGGCCAGGTGGCATCTTCTGTGCCCGTCGAGGACTTCACCATACATGGAGGTGTGTACACTATCACTCACACACACACACTCTCTCTCACACTCACACACACTCTCTCACACACACACACATACTCTCTCTCTCTCTCTCTCTCTCACACACACACACACACACTCACACACTCTCTCTCACTCTCTCTGTCTCTGTGTGTTCCCAGGTCTGAGCCGTATTCTGAAGGCCCGTAAGGTGATGATTGAGAAGCGGACGGTGGACTGGGCTTTGGGGGAGTACCTGGCCTTGGCTCCCTGCTGAAGGAGGGCATCCACGTGCGCCTCAGCGGCCAGGATGTGGAGAGGGGCACCTTCAGGTACCAGCCTCTGATTGGCACAGGCTCCTTCAATCACTGTCACCCCTGTGTGATTTTAACATGGGGGATGGCATTGTGTAAACAGGAAGCATGTTACAAAATGTTCAACAAACACTAGTTGGTACTGATTTTATAGAGTTGAACTCTGTGGTTTAATACAGTTTAACACTGGTTTTATACACTTTAACACTGTGGTTTTATAGATTTTAACAGTGTGGTTTTATACAGTTTAACACTGGTTTTATACAGTTTAACACTGTGGTTTTATACTTTAACAGATACATTTGCATTCATTCACACTGGGGGATGAGACGCAGGGCCTGGCCTGATTTGCCCAGAGACACTATTGTTACAAGACAATCTCAAGACTCAGCCAGACATTAGGGCATTGTCCATGCAGTCTGTAATACACAAACACAAACCTCATCTGTGTGTTCTCACACCAAATGTCATGTTTCTTTTATATACAAAAAATGATATTCTTACAATATCAATTATCTGTTACTGTTTATACCTGATTAATTATTCCCTCTTATTATACTCTGACTCTCCCTCCCTTCCTTTCATGCTCTCTCTCTTCATCTTTCTCCCTCTCTCCCTCATTTGTGCATCCACTCCTCCCCCTCCCTCACTCCCTTACTCTGTCCATCCACTCTCCCTCTCCTCCCTCACTCCCTCTCTCTGTCCCTCCTCTCCTCCTCCTCCTCCCTCTCTCTCTCCGCAGCCATCGCCATCACGTGCTCCACGACCAGAACGTGGACAAGAGGATCTGCATCCCCATGAACTATGTGTCCCCAAACCAGGCCCCCTACACCGTGTGCAACAGCTCCCTGTCCGAGTACGGTGTGCTGGGTGAGTGTCCCTCAACAGCCCCCTGTCCCAGTACAATGTGCACCCCCCAGCTCCCTGTCTCGCACAGCCCCCTGTCCCAGTACAGCGTGCCCTCCACAGCCCCTGTCCCAGTACAGCGTGCCCCCCACAGCCCCCTGTCCCAGTCCAGCATGCCCCCCACAGCCCCCTGTCCCAGTACAGCGTGCCCCCACAGCCCCCTGTCCCAGTCCAGCATGTCCCCACAGCCTCCTGTCCCAGTCCAGCGTGCCCCCCACAGCCTCCTGTCCCAGTACAGCGTGCCCCCCACAGCCTCCTGCCCCAGTACAGCATGCCCCCTGTCCCAGTCCAGCATGCCCCCACAGCCCCCTGTCCCAGTCCAGCGTGCTCCACGTCCGAGGCCTGGTCCTGGAGGGCCACAGTGCTTACACTCGGTTGATCACACAGTTAACCCTTTCCTGCCCGAGCGGAATGTTCCATTTACAGTATTATCGTAACGTGACCAGTCTATGTATTAACAATCATAGTCTGCTTGTATCAAACCATATATTTCAAATGATATGACATACAATACTATACATGCAATATTAATACAAGTTTTTTCCCCAAACAACTGCCAGTTTGACTACTTTCCAAAGAAGATAGTCTTTCCTATTTTGTAAGCATTTAGAATCCTAAATTAGAATATAAATACCTTTTACGATGTAAGAATTAGGCTTTTTAGTGACTGATGGTTTTTTTCCAAAATTCTATATATGGAATGTTCCGTGGTCAGACACTTTCTTATCTGGATAGTAGAATAAACATCTGCAACATGGCATATTACAAATACAATTTTGTCTTACATATGATAATACAATACATACACAGGAAATATAAGATTACCAAATTGTAATTTTAAAATGTTATTGTAAAACATAGAAGGTTAGGAGGTTACATTGTCTTATTAAAACCTGAAAACAAAGTGCAGGTTACACCGCCATCTTTAACTAAGGTCATAAAAAAAACACGTAATACAATAAATATTGTAAAACGGCCTCCCGCGTGACCCAGTGGTTACAACGTTCGACGCTGGCCACGGAGACCGGGGTTCAATTCCCCGTCTCGCCAGAGTGGGCTCTGGCCGGGAGCGCCACCAGGGGCGGCGATTGGCTGTCCGCCCCAGGGAAGGGGGAGGGAAGCCGGCATGACGTTCGCTGCGCATAAGAGTGGCTCTGTAGTACCAGGTTACAGTCAACACTTGGCGAGTGCCGTCTCGGAAGAGGCGTCAGGTCGCCTTCGTCACTACCGGTCGCAGGACTACGGCAGCAAAATCACATTACTAGGGGGGATTGACACAGAAATAGTGGGTCTAATTGGCTACCAAATTGGCTACCAAAAAAAATATATATATATATTGTAAAACAATAAAACTGCATTGTTTTAATTGCAATATGGGGTAACAATATGACCTACAATATCAATTTATGTATAAATTAAGTTATAAAGTTCATGCCCCCATGGTCTTCATCCTGAAGGCTCTCCTCAGCAATGAGCCAAAGCTCATCTGACATCAAAGTCCTCCTCCTCTTGCCCAAGGACTGCATCAGATGCTCTAACTGGGTCCCAACGATCCATTTCTAAAACACAAACATGACAGAAATTTCAATTAAAACTTGCTCCAGCAAATAAGGGAATAATCAATAAAAAGGCAATAATCAATAAGAAGGAATAGCCTATATAACTACCATTCAATTTGCTTGCAAGATGAAGATGTATTTTATTACTCAACGATATGTTATAACTTGCATTTGAGAAAGTATGTACACAATTTCATATCTGACAATACATAGCTAACTAAAATAGTATGGTAATGTATGTGGATTGTAGTCCCACTTGAACTTTTGTTTTCAAGACTTTCTGCTAGCTATACTGTAGTATCAGATGGATTTTTCATTCATCTCATACAATCAGAAGGCTTACCATTTCTAGAAAACATATAATATATAAGCAGATGTCTAAATGTAGCTAGCTAGTAGGATGTAATGTTAGCT
Organism: Aldrovandia affinis; assembly: GCA_029706075.1. Lineage (NCBI taxonomy): Eukaryota > Metazoa > Chordata > Actinopteri > Notacanthiformes > Halosauridae > Aldrovandia > Aldrovandia affinis. The sequence continues at coordinate 3,027,127 of JAINUG010000079.1, forward strand.
AAAAGGTGTGAGACCTGTGTGTGTGTGTGTGTTTTCCCTCTAGCTGCCACAGCTAAAGTTAGCCAATCTATCTAACAAGCTAATCGAAATAGCTAGCGGTTTAGAGTTCGTTTTTATCTCTTATACCAATTACAAATATTGATAAAAGTGCAGACCAGTTATCAAAGACAATATTAGAAAACGTAAAAAAGACATATGATATATAAACGGACACCTAAATGTAGCTAGCGAGTAGGATGTATTTACATACAGGTTGTAATGTTAGCCAAAAGAGCAATCCCAAGTTTTTCCCTGTAGCTGCCTCAGCTAGAGAGTTAGCCTATCTATCTAACCAGCTAAATAGCTGGCTGTTTAGTTTGTTTTACTTGTGATTCCAATTATAAACATTGATAAGTGCATATCAGTTATCAAAAAACATCAAAAAGAAAATATACAATAGACACCTAAATATAGCTAGCTAGTAGGATGCATTTACAGATGGATTGCTCTTTTGGAAAACATTACAACCCAAGTTTTTCCCCTGTAGCTGTCACATCTATCTAACAGCTAATCTCCAGCTAGCTGTTTAGTTTGTTTTACCTCTGATACCCAATAACAAATATTCTTATCAGTTATCAAATATGATATTAGATAACATTTAAAAAAATACCTTGCAGCACATCTTTTTGGGTGATGTAGAGTGCCTTTTCGTCGAGTGCACCTTGAATGCAACTGTTTGCTAGCAATATAACATCAGCTACTTGTCTAACATTGTCTGAGTAGGGATTTTTCTACATTTCTGATTCACTACAAAAATCTTTTCATATTCTTTATTAATGTCATTGACATATTTCAAGTTAAAGAATAAAGAAAATGTATATAATTTTCACCTCATTGCCTAACGTTACTCAGCTTGCTCCACAGGCGTCAAAAGTTCATCTCACAGTTGTTTTATCAAAACAATAAAACTATTCTAAAGGTAAATGATATATTACCAGCATTAAAAAGTGTTGTATACAGTTCCTTACCTCAATATGTCTGTCCGAAGCTGTTAGAAACGTGATGGATCGCACGGAGCAGAGGCGCCTGCCTTCAAATCACCTACTTTTTCTTTTTGAGAAAGTAGCTAGTTCCTGCCCTAGTCATAAACCAATCATATATAATGAAAATACTAATTCTGTATACAATCCATTTATACAGCTGGATATTTTACTGAAGCAATTCAGGTTAAATACCTTGCTCAAGGGTACAACAGTAGTGCCCCACCTGGGAATTGAACCTGCAACCTCTGAGTTACAAGCCCAGCTCCCTAACCATTACACTACATTGCCAGCCACCTCTCACTCTCTCGCACCCTCTCTCTTTCTCCTGTATGTTCAGGGTTCGAGCTGGGCTTCGCCATGGCCAGCCCCAATGCGCTGGTTCTGTGGGAGGCCCAGTTCGGGGACTTCCACAACACGGCCCAGTGCATCATCGACCAGTTCATCTGCCCCGGCCAGGCCAAATGGGTCCGACAGAACGGCATTGTGCTGCTGCTGCCCCATGGCATGGAGGGAATGGTGAGCCCACCTTCCCCATCCACCTCTCTCCTCTACGCTTTCTCTCCATCTCTCCCCCTCCACCTCTCTCCTCTACGCATTCTCTCCATCTCTCCATCTCCCCTCCACCTCTCTCCTGTACGCTTTCTCTCCATCTCTCCCCCTCTCTCCTCTACGCATTCTCTCCATCTCTCCATCTCTCCCCCTCCACCTCTCTCCTGTACGCTTTCTCTCCATCTCTCCCCCTCCACCTCTCTCCTCTACCCTTTCTCTCCATCTCTCCCCCTCCACCTCTCTCCTCTACGCATCTCTCCATCTCTCCCCCTCCACCTCTCTCCTGTATGCTTTCTCTCCATCTCTCCTTTCCTCCATCTCTCCCCCTCCACCTCTCTCTCTACGCATTCTCTCCATCTCTCCCCCTCCACCTCTCTCTTCTCTACGCTTTCTCTCCATCTCTCCCCCTCCACCTCTCTCTTCTACGCTTTCTCTCCATCTCTCCCCCTCCACCTCTCTCCTCTAACCTTTCTCCTCCATCTCTCCCCCTCCACCTATCTCTCTACACATTATCTCCATCTCTCCCCCTCCACCTCTCTCCTCTACGCATTCTCTCCATCTCTCCCCATCTACCCCTCTCTCTAAGCATTCTCTCCATCTCTCCCCCTCCACCTCTCTCCTCTAATCTCTCCATCTCTCCCCATCTACCCCTCCTAAGCATTCCACCTCCACCTCTCTCTACACATTCTCTCCATCTCTCCCCCTCCACCCCTCTCTCTACACATTCTCTTCATCTCTCCCCCTCCACCTCTCTCCTCAAACCTTTCTCTCCATCTCTCCACTGGCCAGTTCCCCTTTCAATCAACAATAAAAAACATTGGGTGGGCTAGATAATGATGTAACAGGTTATACATGCATTATCTGTGTAGTATAATTAGTATTTCCGAGTCACTTTGATGTCACTCTATCTCAGCCCTCCCTGGGGCTTCACGCCTCCCGTCCCATGTGTGGTATGTGACTCTCCTCTGTCCTGTGTTTGAGTGCGGTACAGAGCTCAGACCTCCCCCTCTCCCCTCAGGGCCCGGAGCACTCCTCCGCCCGTCCCGAGAGGTTCCTGCAGATGTGCAACGATGACCCAGACGTGTTCCCGGTAGGCCACGCCCCTTTCCCCTCCGACCCACAATGCACTGCTGCTGGACCTCCATCAGCAAGCAAAGATGGATACTTCATTATAGCGCTCCCACTGGTGGCTCATGGGAGGGGTTCATGGGGAACAGTTTACCTTTTAGTACCCAGCACTATCAGAGTCATGGGGGTCCCTGGTGGGGGCAGTAAAGGCACATGTTGTAAGTGCAGGTTGCCCACTGCAGCCTGGGTTCGAGCCTAGGCTGTGCCGGCCTGGCTCTGGCCGGGAGTCCTGTTCGGGTGCTGGGAATTGGGAAGGAGTTTGACGTGTGCAGGTGTGTGTCGGAGTTACGGTCGACAGGTTCTGTCCCGGGGAGGCGGTTCAGTAACATTTTACATTTTTACATTTTAAGAATTTAACAGACGTTCTTATCCAGAGCGACTTACAAGATGTGCATTAAAACATGGTGGGAACAATCATAGTTCACGCAAGAGATCAGTGCAGTAATACAGCGATAGACATTGTTTTAGGCAGCTGCATACCATACCTGTAACACTGGGAAGGAAAAGGTTAGTAATTATTTTTATTATTATAAATATATTTTTTATGAGGAGTAAGCAGGGATACATATACAAGAAGTATTGAGCAGGTAGGCAGTGGTGATGACAATTGGCTAGATTCCGGTCCCAGAACTGGTGTGGGTAAATGTCTGAAAGCCGTCTGCTGACTCTGTGTTAAACAGGGCGGCGGTCTTACTTCCTCATCTCCGATTACTCCCACCTGCAATGTCAGGATGTAGCAGCCTGAGAGAGACACGGTTGAGCCATTACATTCAAATGTGATTTATTCACGAAACCCAACTGTACCAGACCAGCCCTAGTGGGGAGCCCTGATATGGGGCATCGATTGTCCGCCCCAGGGGGAGGGGGGAGGGGGGAGGGTGAGCCGACACGAGTTCGCTGAGAAGCAGGCATGGGTGTCTCCAGAACGTGGGTGGGTGAATTCCATCTCGGAGGAAGTGGAGAATTAGAGAATTCGCTGGCCTCGTAGAGACGGGTGGCCAGTTCGTGTGGGGAGGGCAAATCGGAAAAAAATAGAGGGCAATCTGAAACAATTAATTTTTATTTTAGTTTAAAAAATGTGATTTATGGGGCAGATCCCCTGACCCAGGTCTACAGATGATGCTGAGAGTCTTTTCCCCCCTGAACTTTGCTTTCCTTTGTTTACTGGTGCAATTCAAAAGGACCTTTCTCATAGTCTCTACACGGCTGTTTGAACCCGCGATCGCAGGTCAAAAGCTCGGGCATCCAAAGCACCTCTCCTCACTGCTGTGCCTAAATGGTTCCCCTCTTCCTCGTCCTCCTCTTCCTCCCTCCGCTCCTCACTGCAGAAAATCACGGAGGACTTTGCAGTGCGGCAGCTGTTCGACTGCAACTGGATCGTGGTGAACTGCTCCACGCCCGCCAACTACTTCCACGTGCTGAGGAGACAGATCCTGCAGCCCTTCAGGAAACCAGTGAGTTCATCCCTCTCTCCATCCCTCCCCTCCTCTTTCTCCTCTCCCTGTCTCCTCTACCTCCCTCTATCCCACCCTCCCTACCCCTCTCTCCCCCCTCCCCTCCCCCTCCCTCTGTCCTCTCTCCCTCTCCCCCTCTCCCCCTCTCTCCCCCTCTCCCTTTCTCTCTCCCCCTCTCCCTCTCCCTCTCTCCCCCTCTCCCTTTCTCCCTCTCTCCCCCTCTCCTTTCTCCCCTCTCCCTCTCTCACCCCCTCTTCCCCTCTCCCCCTCTCCCCCTCTCCCCGTCTACCTTTCTCCCCCCTCCCTCTCTCTCTCTCTCTCTCTTCTTCCAGCTCATCATTTTCACTCCCAAATCGCTGCTGCGCCACCCGGAGGCCAAGTCCAGCTTTGACCAGATGCTGCCAGGTGAGACTGACATATACATGTATGTCCACCACAGACATGGAGCCGGGCCCCGATCTCCACCACAGACATAGAAAGGCATAATGCCACTGAGCTGTACACACTGTGCTGTTGAGCTGGTATCTGCTTATTGTGTAGAAATGAACACTGTCTCTTTGGGGGTTCCTATCAAAATACGGTACACCCAGGATGATTGGTCAGAATATGTGTGGTATTGTGTGCAACATTTGTGTGTCTGTGTGCGTGTGTGTAATATTTTTGTGTGTGCGCAGGCTCTCACTTCCAGCGGCTGATTCCGGAACAGGGTCGTGCAGCTCAGAGCGCAGATGCAGTGAAGCGCATCATCTTCTGCTCTGGGAAGGTGTACTATGAGCTCACCCGCGAGCGCACAACACGCCTCATGGAGGATACAGTCGCTATCACACGCATTGAACAGGTACACACACACACACACACACACACACTCACTCACACTCACTCACACACACACACACACGATCACACACATTGAATATGTACTCACACACTCATACACACACACACACTAACTCATACACACAAACACATACACACATACACACACTCATACACATGCATACACATACACACACTATCACACTTACACATTATCACACTGTCACACACACACACAGACTATCACACTCACACATTATCCCACTGTCATACACATGCACTCTCTCACACACACACACACACACACACACACACACACACACACATACACTATCACAGTCACACATTATCACATTGTTACACACATGCACATGCACACACACACATACACCATCACACACTCACACATTACCACACTGTCACACACACACACACACACACTCTCACTCTGAGATATACACACTCAGACTGAGAGGTGTCACACACACACACACACACACACACACACACAGACTGAGAGGTGTCTCACACACATATACACACACACTGATATCTGGCTCTCTCTGTGCAGCTCTCTCCGTTCCCCTTTGACCTGGTGAAGGCGGAGACAGAGCGCTACCCCGGGGCGGACCTGGTGTGGTGTCAGGAGGAGCAGAAGAACCAGGGTTACTATGACTACGTCAAGCCCCGCATGCGCACCACCATCAACCGCACACGCCCCGTCTGGTACACCCCCTCTCCTTCTCTCTTTTCCCCTCCCTCTCCCCTCTCCCTCTCTTTAGCATGTCATAGTCACCAGGTATTTTCCCTTACGATGGAAATGTTTCCATAAGATGTGATCCAGGTCAGTTCTGATTCAGGTTTAGCATTTCTGCTAATGAATGATACTTAATCTCTTCCCCCTCTCTCCTCCCTGTGTGGGTGTGCTTCCTGTTACCCTCCCTGTGTCTGTCCCTGGGCCTGCTCTTGGGTGGCTGCTTTTCGCCATCTATGTGCCTGTGTGTGTGTATGTGTTTATATGCATTTGTGTGTGTATGTGTTTATATGCATGTGTGTGTGTATGCACTTGTGTGCATATGAGTATGTGTGCGCGTACCTGCGTGTGTGCATATGTGTGTGTGTGTGTGTGTGTGTGTGTGTGTGCGTGCGTGCATGTGTGTGTGTGTATACAGGTATGCCGGTCGTGATTCAGGGGCGGCTCCTGCCACCGGGAGCAAACACACTCACCTGCTGGAGCTGCAGCGCTTCATGGACACGGCCTTCAACTTGGATGCCTTCAAAGACATGTCTTAACCCCCCCATCCCGTCCTGTCCCGTCCTGTCCTGTCCTGTCCCTGGGCCCACACCCCCCTCCCTCTGAAACAACCTCCCCCATCCCTCACACAATCATTCCCCACCCACCTCCCCATCCTCAGCCAGACACCAGCCAGAGAGGCCTTCCTCCTCCTCCTCCTCCTCCTCCCTGATTGGACTGAGTTTAAGCCCCTCTGAAGAGGCGTGAGTGAGGTTCAAACCCCCTCCCTAGTCCCCGTGGCACTCAAAGCACGCCCCTCAAATTCTTATTTTTCTTCCTGCGGAAAGTAAGGCAACAACTTCTTCGTTGTGGTGAAGACGGTCGACGCTGAGATGAGCCCTGTTTTAGGCGTATCCGAGATGTCACAGGTCCTGTTATACTAAATGCTCGCCCGCTCGCGATTGGCCCCGTCAGCAGCCACAACAACAACAACAGGGTTAGGGTGAAACAGGCGGTCTCAACACGTCACGATGGGCGATGGGAAGCAGTTTCCTGTTTGAACCCTGAGCCCTGAACATGCTGTGGCTCTCCTGTCCCGGGTAGCTGGTGCGGAGCCCTGCTGTGGCTACAACACTGAGTTATTAGTCCTTCTGCAGACGTCACAGCTCCGTCATCAGCGACTTTCATTACTCTTATTTCTTTTTTTCTACTTTTTCCTTCTTTTTTCTCTTTTACATCATACATTTACTCAAGTTGACTTTTGAGGATGATCATGTGAAAAGTAGGAGCCACAGGAAGTGCACCTGGCACAGACGTGATCAGGAATATGTAGCAATGTGTACTCTGCCCGACCAGAGCATCCAGTCCCGATGACCACAACAACGCAAAGAGGAAACGACAACAAGGCTACATCTCTCCCTTTTATTCAATCACTTATTCTCCCTCTCCCCTGTCTTCCTGTGCCAAAACCTCCCCCCGCCCCCACGAGACTGGAAGTAATATGAAATGATCTACCTGACAGGAAAAAAAACTGATTAAAACATTTTAGCAGCAAGTGTAACTTATATATATAAAAAACAAAATAATTTGTTTTGATCTCTCTGGAACAAAGTAATTGATTTATTTATTTTCATACAGGTGATATGCATTGCTTTTCCATTGTATTATTATGCTTTTGTTCAATAAAGACATTCTCTTTCATGGTTTGCTGGCAAGCTTTTCTCTTTAGTCCCTAAAATCTGTCTGTCGTGGGACTCAGTGTTATGGATCATGAATAGCTCTACCTCCATTTTACTCTTGCAATTTCATTTTGTTAAATATGTAATCTAATCATGCAATGAATTATTGTGTTTTTAATTTGTATTTTTTTTATTTGACATTGTGGAGTATTTTGTGTTGATCGGTAGCAAGAAATCCCAATTAAATCCATTTAGATTCCATGAAGGAAGAACTTAAAATGTGAAAAATGCCAAAGGGGGTGAATATTTTTTATACCCACGGTATATGCCATGGCCTATTCAGTCACCACATTTGGTGACTGACAACCCAATTGCCTGAGACAGCATTTTCCACTCCTATCAACTAAATGAGAGTTGATTGACTTTCTTGTGGAAGAGTATCGTCGTATTCCTCCGGCAGAATCCCAGATGCTGGTAGACTCACAGCACATACAGCCTGTACACCCACTCATAATCTCACAGCACATACACCCACTCATCTCACAGCCAGAGATGGGCAAAGATACATCAAAATGTATCTTGTTACAAAATACAAAATACCCCTCAAATAAATGTATCAGATCAAAATACTGGTGCCAGAAAATGTATCAGATAAAATACATGTATTTTGTATTTTCAAAATACAGGGGAAAAAAAACTTGTCTCCAATTGGCTATCATAGGCCAACATATGAATAGGTGGCTGCCTTTGTCTATGAATATGAGCAAAAAGACAAAATCAAATAGGCTATCGCCGTGTGTTAAGTGTTAGAGGCACAATCACATCTTTAGCATCTCCTAATTAGTTTGCCCACATTACTCCCTCCATTTTGGTTGTTTGGGCTATTGACAACCAATTTCTTATCTTTGATGCTATTTGTATATAAAAGAAAAATACTGAAAATATTACAGTACAAACTTACAAACAAGTTTGGTTCTCTGTGGCTCAGTTGGTAGAGCACAGTGTTGGCAACGCTTAGGTTGTGGGTTCAATCCCCACTGGGACCACATATACTGAAAAATGTACGCATTCACTACTGTAAGTCGCTTTGGATAAAAGCGTCTGCTAAATGGCATATATTAAATCAGCATGAATTTCTGGAGTCACAAAGTGGCATTTTGAGAAATCGTCTTTTCTAACTTTTCACGTCACATCACGATTTCTCAAAATGCCACTTTGTGCCACTGTGAGTAGGCTTGTGTGAAAACAAGCGCCGAATTCTCAATAGCTGCCTGCGACAAAGATGCATGCATGCATCCACATGTGCATGCATTCACTGCCTTGTCCAACCGACAGAGAGCGGGTCTAAAAATCACTGTGTGAGTGTGTCTAAGTGTACTGTTGTTCTTTTTTATGTTCTTTGAATCATGGATAAAGTATTTTGAGTATTTTGAAAATACAAAATTACTCCACCCTAAAGTATCTTGTTACAAATTACATTTGAATTTTTCAGCCCTGTCAAATACAAATTACAAAATACTCAAAAGTAATTGAAATACGTATTTCAAATACAAGTAATAGAAATACTGCCCATCTCTGCTCACAGCACATACAGCCTGTACACCCACTCAATCTGTACGAGCCACACATGGTGGACGACATGACAGGTTTCCATTCTTATATTCACTACCTGTGTAAAATGTGTGGACTAATGTAGTGTAGCTCTGTTACTTGAGCGCCCGCTGCAGAAAGTGACGTGGATAAGAGTACGATTCGTTTCCGGAGTTCAGGACTTGAGTCTTTAGCTCAGCGAGCTAAATCGCTCTCTTGTCACGTCAGAGATCCTTGGTTCGAAACTTGCTGCGGGCAGAACCAACACCGTTACACTACGACCTGGGTTTCAAAGTCACACTGAGTTTCTAAAAAAGTTTCTAATCAGAAAATTAATTGAAATTAAGTCGAATGAATTTTCATTTTTTAATTCATTAATAAAATCTTACTTTGTTTCCTGAATTTAAATGGAACTGACCCCAACCCTGGCTATCTGGATGTGCAAGAGAGAGAGTTACGTTAGGAAGGGCAGAAGAGAGAGAGTAACGTTAGGAAGAGCAGGAGACAGAGAGAGTAACGTTAGGAAGAGCAGGAGAGAGAGAGTTACGTTAGGAAGAGCAGGAGACAGAGAGTAACGTTAGGAAGAGCAGAAGAGAGAGAGTAACGTTAGGAAGAGCAGGAGACAGAGAGTAATGTTAGGAAGAGCAGGAGACAGAGAGAGTAACGTTAGAGAAGAGTAACGTTAGGAAGAGCAGGAGACAGAGAGTAACGTTAGGAAGAGCAGAAGAGGCCCTTCTGTCACTATTCATTTCCGTTGGGGTGCCTTAAAGCGTTTTGGATCAGGGGTAAATCAGACACTTCAGAGCTTTTTTTAGGAAACGCCCTGTGTTTACGGAGGGAGAAGCAAAGAGTTGGTAAAGCAGATTTTATTCTCATTTAGGAAGGTAATAAACAGAGCATGTTACATTTTATACACCAGTTTCATATACATGATATCCATTTGCTTTCCACGGTATAATTTGGACTAATAAGATCAGTAATCATGAACATAAATCAAATTAACGGACTTACAGCCACAAAGGTATAAAGCAAAAGCTTTTGCTAAAGACACTCAACCTATACTTAGATTTCAATACCCTTACCCCACACACCATGTGGGAGTATAATTAAGGTGCTGCACAAGGCAGATGTTTGAAGTCGTCGTTTGTTTAACTTTGCCTGTTGATTAATGAGACTTGAGACAGAATGGTCTGAAGGCACTGCTCCATTAAGGCCTACTGATACGGTGTTATTTCAATACATTTCTACAGTGGTTTAATACTTATACAATAGTATATTTGCTCATTTTTTTGTAGATACACTTTGCCGACCCTTCATTAATACGGATGGTGCAATATTTCATAGCGCAAATAGTGTTTGCAGGTTTGGCTGTCCAGCATTCAGTGCTTGCTGGTGGTCACTCTGAGAGATTGTTTTATGAACTCGTACAGGTCTGTGGCCCGTGAGTGACGGTATATGTCGTCGCAATACTCATCCAGCATCTTGTACAGTCGGCCTGTCAAAAGAGAGAAAAATTATTCATAATAATGATAACTAGTTATAGTGCTTTTCACTCAGGAGTGAAACGAATGGAACAAAAAAACTAAAGGGTAGTTTAATAGTACAAAGGGAAAATATAAAAAGACAAAACAGGGCACAAAGAAAAACCATGGTCATAAGTAAGACACAGGCCCTAAAAGTGACAGATCTAAAAGTAAGTCAAAGTGTTTTTAAAAGCCTGAGCTACTCCCTATGCACCCACAGGTTAGCAGGTGTCAGTGAGAGATGGAGCTCTCTCATTGGTGCTAGTTCTCCTGCTCTACACTGTGTGGCATACAACACAAAAACTTTCCTTTTCTTTTACTGCTTTTGTTGGGACACCCAGCCATTTTAGTAAAGTCGTCGCCATTAAACGCACAAGGTGATTCGTGGGTTCTTGCATGCCCACTAATGGTGAATGATGAGTGTAAATGAGTGAATGAGTGTAAACGGTGAAGGAGACGGCCGTGGTGCCTCTGCACTCACCCACAGTGACATGGTGTTTGGTCAGGAAGTGGTGGATCATCACGATGTCCATTTGCAAGTCATTGTTCTTGAAAGTGAAGTAGGCCATCTCTCTCTTGGCCACCGCTGCGGCCATCATCTGTATTAGAGCTGCAAGGGGCAGGTAACCAGCAGGCAGCCACGCATCAATCAAACCTTTCTTCAATTAAATACAATATTTTATTGCCTTGTCAGGGAATGCGTTTTGCACTTTAGAGGCTCAGTCAGCATATGAAATATCACATTTAAGACTTTATGCAGTTACAGGCCACACAGTGTTTGAAAAGAGTCACAGTAGCGCATGCTCAGTACACATTGCTACATATTAAATAGCCCCTGCTGTAAATCCTCAACAGCATACAAACCCTCCCACAGGTCACCCAAACCTTTTCATCAGCAACACGGTATACAGAACCGTTACTGCGAACAAAACAAGTGGATTTCTGCCACAGAGTTTGTATTTTCTTTATGTAGAGTGTAAAGGCCATTCATGTCATTTAATGTTAAATATAAATAAATACATATGCCATTTGGCAGATGTTTTTATCCAAAGCGACTTACAGTAGTGAATGCATACATTTGTCAGTATATGTGGTCCCAATGGGAACCCACAACCTAAGCGTTGTCAGCGCCATTGCTCTAACTACTGAGCCACACAGAACCACTGTTTTTGTCCAAAAGCAAGGCCAGGCAACAATTCCCCTTGGTTTTATACTCTTTCAATGGAGTGTTCTGTGTACTGTACTACCTTTTAAAAGTCCAATACTACAGCACATTCCAGCACAGCGGTGGACTGCCCTAATGCCCTAACACGTCTGCCCACCTACCTTTGAGTTTGGGGTCACCCCCAAAAGCTCCACAGCCCCAGTTGCCCGTGGCAATGGCAGGGTAGTAGTCTGGGGGAACGTTATCCTCCCCCTTGAACCCACAGTAGGCCTTTAGCGCAACGAAAATGAAAATGAAAAATTCAGTCAGGGAAACCCGCTTACTTCCCCCCTCCATTGAGAGCTGCGATGTTGAGGCCACAGATGCATTGTGGGAGGAGACCAGTCATACCTTGTTCAGCTCTCGGTTCACCTTTTTCATATTGAACTGCTCTCTGGGGTATTTGAAGTTCAGCGCGTCGATGGCCACTATCTGCCTCCGCCGTCTCTCCCACTCGTCCCTGTGGATTCAGAACAAAGCCTTTTTATTCTGCTTTTCCCACCCTACCCCTGGCTGGGTGAGGCCAATTGTGTCCCTGTGGACTGGCAGTCAGGGTCCAATCCCAGCTAGGACCGGTGATGTCACTCTGCTGGAGGACCCAGACTGTAGCAATGGCAACTGAAACTCATGGCTCATTTTGATATCTGATAATCCCATTGAGAACCTGTGTGCTTTGGCCTGCAGGTCATGTAGATTTTACCTTTGAGTGGTGTCTTCATGAGGTCCAGTCCACTTGAAGCTGTCACTGTAGCCACTGTATTCACTGTACTGCTGGGACCCTATAGAGAGAAAGACATACAGCTACAGTGACTATGATGCCAATCAGAAACACAGAACTATCTGCTCTGTATCTGCAGTGGCCAATCAGAAACACAGAACTATCTGCTCTGTGCCTGCAGTGGCCAATCACAAGCACTGAACAGACATACACAATCTCTGATAGAGCTAACTTTTCTGGGCTAGGCTTCCTGCAATCGGGTTAGTAGCAGCAGATTTCTGATGGTGGTTTGGTTGGCTGAGGTTGTTCATCATTTCACACACTGTGGGATTGCTCAGAAGTAGTGACTGACCATTGGTTTATTAGCGAAGCACATCCCTGGAGGTTGGGAAGAGTGAGAGGTTAGACAGCCTGACGAGTGGGGCTCTGGTTAATGAAACTTCACTCTCCCGTTGCTATGGACAGGCTCTGGTCGGCACAGCAACCTCACCTGTGATCTTGAGGCATTCGGTGTCCCCCAGCTTCTCTGTAAAGAGCCGGGCCACGATCAGCTCAGGGTTGATCAGGAAGAGGATCTCCTCCTGCACCAGGCCGGATCCCAGCACCCCTCCACCAACCATGTTGCAGGCGAAGTCGACCTGTCACCATCAACACCATCAACCAATCACAGCACATCACATCATATTCCAAGCACTTTGTGGGGACCTTCAACCAATCACAAACCTCCACAGCACAGTACTGCCTGGAAACTTCACCACCACAAAGACCTACAGCACAGCCCAACACAACACTCCACACCTGTACAGGTGGGATTTTTAACAACTCAGAACACAACAACTGAAAAAAACCCACAATCATCTGTAAACGTTAATTTATACATCTGTTAAAAGCGTCACTAGTTTTTAGGTGTTGACACTAAACCATAGCTGTCCCTGTGGCAGTGCTACACCAAACCTGAGGCTGGAATTCAGGGGTCGTTGTGAAGATTAAACACAGGCGATGAGGTGAAACGGTCAGTCAAACGGACTGTGCCCTGTCGAGTGACGCTACCCACCTGTAGCATGCCCACACCGTCCTTCTCAATGGTTCCTTTAGAGGAGACATGGAGTTTTGTCAGCATTTCAGCTCGGCTGGGCAGCACCACAGGTCCAGAAGGGAAGGAGAAACGGTGAGATAAGTGTTAAACCCTGCTGCCATTGTTTGCTGTCATTAAATCATTACAAGACCATGTGATGGTTTTAGGATGGGGTCAGAGTGGCAACCTTCTCCACTGCGGCAAGTCACGGTCCTCGATGCCGCACCGAGTGAAGGTCACCAGGCCTTTGGGCAATGCTTCTTCTGCAGATGACACCACAGGTCAATGTCTGTACTGTCAACGCATTAATTTTACGAAATACACAAGTAGACAAGCACCAGGGAAGAGGAGCAGGTCATGCAGTTAGGACAAGCGCCCCCCCCTCCCTCCTCCCCCACCCCCAGTACCTTCCCGTGTCATCACACTGAAGTAGTGGAAGATGGCTCTGAACTTCTGTGCCTTTCGGTCTGACCAATTACCGAACAAGCTACAAAGTGCAAAAGAGAGAGAGATAAATGTTACTATCAACCAATTAATCTTTATTTATATACTTTTTTTTTTTAAGGTACAATAATAATAACAATAACAATAATTAATAATAAATTATTTCTTTTTTTTTAATGCAATGCATCACAAGAGGGAGGGGATATACAGGATGGATTCTGAGACTTGGAGGATGCCAGAAGATGTTAGGGCTTCATATTTATTTTTAATAACTTTTTAAAGAAATAACTTTCCTTAACTTCGTGCTACAGATATGTTGTTGTAGGGTAGGGAGTAGGATAGTGTACTGAACTGTATGTATCCTACTCCATTCTGTGATTTTTGTTTTAAAGTACAACAATACAACAGTTTTCTCAGTGGGGATGAATTCAGTACTTTTCTATTTTATTCAAACCCAATTTAAGAACAGACAAAACTAGGTTTAGACTAAAAAGGTTGCAATGTTGCTGAATAGTTTGGTGGGACCGAGTGCTTGATCCTGGCTCTGAAGGATGTGGCTCTGAAGCTTTACTCTCACAATGGCACACATCATCGCTGCCTCCAGCCACGCCTCTTTAACACACACCCTCCCGAGGGGAGGGGGGGGTAATTAATGAGCCAATGAAACGTGGGGACGGTGAGGTGGGAAGACTGAGTGTGCAAATGAGCTCATTCCTCTCGGGCTGCAGCAGGCGGGTTTGGGGAGGGTAAAGGTACGAGGGGCACACCTCTGGAAGTTGATGGTGGGGTAGTTGGCGTACTCGGAGCGGGCGTGGGTGGTGTTGCGGTGGGGGAAGGTGCAGTAGAAGGCATTGGCCAGCAGGCAGGCGATCTGGCGCTGGGACAGCGTGATGGAGTGCTTCTGCCCCTGCCGGAGCAAAGGAATTCCCTGGGGGGAAAGTGGGGAAAATGTTTTCGAGGAACAAAAGGCAGGCATGCCCGCAAAAGTAGCCAAAACGGGTTCTCTAGTTTTTGGTCAGTTTTTAAGATGAGGTGCAGATCATTTTCTAGTCCTGATATATTGGCTCCTTTTCATGGTCAGAAGTCACCCATCACATAGGTGTTGGGTGACAATTAAGATCAACCAGCTTGATGTATGTAGGAGATCATTATGTTTGCATTCATTCATTCATTTAGTAGACATGCTTATCCAAAGCGACTTACAGAAACACTTGTACGCTTCGTGACGGAATATACAAATATGAAACTTGGCTGTGGAACAATCATAGTGTGTCATTGCGTAAAGCAAGACCTAAGTAAACATTGTCATAGACAAGTGCCACGGTAAAGTAGAGTAGTTAAAGCAAGCCGACAGTAAAAGTGTTACGGCATCAATCACACAGTGCACCAAGTAATCACAGCTAACTGTAGCCCAATAAATCCTAAATAGTCCTATGAGAGAGAAGGGTTACGGATCAAAGCCTACAAGCCCCTTAACACTGCATGACTATCCATGTCTTGTGGATGGCTTCTACAGGCCTCTAAAGATCACAGAGGTCATCTTACCTTTTTGCAGGAATGAGGCAACATTAGGGCCAAGTGAGCAATTCTGCTGAGGGTGTGTGAGTAGGTTGACCTCTCAGACTCGGCTACAACCTGTAGAATGTTGTGCATACAGAAATGATCAAATCTCAGTCAGAAACGATCAATAATCTATGACCACAATAAGAGGAGGCAGTTGAGGCGGAGATTCAAACCGGAAAATTCTCTGGTTGCGTGTCAGTAAGCTCACCAAATCAACGATGGCTAAAAATAGCTAGACCAACCAGACTGCAGGATCTGAAGCTGTAATTCCCCTTTCAGTGGCTCTAGAGATAGTGTGGGGTGGAGAGTGGCACTGCGTACAATGCCAACATCTGAAACGGGCTTTGATGCCGTGCGTACACACACCGGCTCCACAGACTGACCTTAAAGAACGTGTGAAGCGCGTCAAAGGACCACTGGTCTTGGTACTTCGGATTGAACTTCTTTATAGCGGTCTAGGGAGAAGGAAGAAAGGGGAAAAAGAAGCATGATGCACACAAGGCCTCGGCAAAACACAATAACATGTTCACGCTGACACAGTGGCAGCGCTTCCCTCAAACCTTCACAAAAAAGGACCCTGCTCATCCCACCTCCACTTCTGATGCTGTCACCGACGAAGACTTTGCCAGACGACTCAGCTGCTTCTTGATGCTGTCCCATCGGGGCTGTTTCCCCGTGCTCTGCGGAAGAACAAGAGCTTTGAGCGCTGCCCCCATGTGACCTTAACTGCTTTCTGTGGCCAATCATGAACGCATACCCAAAAAGAAAGAAGGTTCGTACTTTGTTTGCTGAACAAACCCGTGATTTGTCAAATATACTGGCGTTTCCGCCATTAGCCTTGTTCAGGAAGAAGGTTCCAGAACAAATAAAAATGCACGGCTTAAGTAGTCAACGAGTAAGTCTTTATTTTGCTTGTATTTGGACCACTGGAACAGCAGCACCCAAAAGGCGCTACCTTTCTCCTGTGGCTTGGTCTGTGGAGAAGAAACGGACACCTACCATAAATGTCTCCTTAGTCACTACGCTTTCATCAACACAAGGCATTTTCACAAAGTTTTTATCCCATATGTGCCTTCCCTCTTTGGCGACGAAACGTTTTTCTATCCAGAAACGATCCACCTGTGGAAGGGGGAGGGGGACAGATGGCATGGTAAATCCTCAATCATCGCCACTGTACTGATCTCCACTACACTACCTTTACGTCCGGTGATGGAAACAGCACTCCCGATGCATATTGAATTTTATTTAATTGAACATTGGATTTATATAGCGCTCAGCCACAGTGTGCCAGTACAAACTCACTACACATCAGATACACAGTGGAGAGGCGAGGAGGGAATAGTGGTTTGAACCATTCCAGGTCTTGCTAGAACCAGGTTACTGTACCAACCAGCACTAACCTACTTCTATATATGATCTGGAATGGCATAAACTGCTCTGAACTGGGAGTGCAATTTCCATTCCGTAAGTCATCACCATTAGTAATCAGAAATTAGATTCTTCAAAACATTCCACAATTAACTGCAACAAACAGTCATTGTCCAACAGTTATATTAATACGTGGGGGGCGGGGAGCTCAATTTGCTCATTAGCTGTAACCCCCACCACCAGTTCACTCGTAGATTAGCCCGCGGTAAAACGTTTCATATACATCTTCAGCTGGCATCAATGAGCTTATCAACAAACGTAGCTGAAATGTCATCTTGCACAAATGAACGGGCTAATTAAATAATTAAGAGCAGAAAATGAAATCCACAAACAGATATGGCCCTCCTTGCCCACCCCTGTAATAAATCAAGACACCAAAGGAAGAAGAAGAAAACGGGGAGGTGGGGTCAGCCTTACGTCCACGAGCACAGTGTGAAAGGGGCTGAAGTGCAGCTTCTCCAGCTGCAAGTGGTCTCTCTTCAGATCTTTCAGCTGACAGCTGTTCTCCGTTTTCCAGTCATCCGAACCTCCAGCTGCCCCCTTGGGATCCAATCCCGATCGGCTGACCTCCTGCAGCGTTCCCGACGTAGATGACTTTCTTTCCGTTTTGTCTCCCTTCATCGGAGTGCTGCCGCTTTTGTGGCTCATCTCTGGAACAATAAGGGGGGGTGGAATGTGTTGTCATCGGCACAGTCTCTTTTTCCTCCATTGACATTGAGTGCCCATGCAAAGATGTCATTGTTCATGCGTTTATTTGGAACCCTTATCCATATATTCCACATTATATAATAAGTGCTTCACAAACAAGGGCATTGGTACAGAATGTCAAATCACACCAGCGATAAAGACAGGCAGGAATGCTACGTTAAATTAACAAGTGCTAAGTTATAGGCATAGTGCCAAAACTGTTATAAGCATATACATTCAGAAAATATTTCAGATGGCATACAGAGTGACTAACAATAACCCGCAAAAACAATATAACTTTGAAATCACATAAACAGGTACAGATTACCTAAAAGTAATCTATTACACTACATTCACTGGAGCTATAGGGTGATGAGGCACCAGGAGCTAAGTAAAGCACACGATAGATATAGAAGCTCTTGAAAAAGTTCAAAGAAGGGCAACTAAATTGGTACCTGGTGTGAAAGGTAAACGTTATGAGGATAGACTTAACGCACAATCTATTTAAACTTAGCAACGGAGACTTAATGGGGATTTGATTTGAGGTTTTTAAATTCCTAAAGGATTAACAAAGTGAACTTCCAGAGATTCTTTAAGATAAGTGCGGTCAGCAGAACAAGAGGCCACAGGTGTAAATTAGTTAAAGGCAAATTCTGTACAGACATTAGGATGTTTTTTATTTACACAGAGATTTGTCAATGCCTGGAACAGCTTGCCAGGTCAGGTAGGAGAGGCAGAAATACACTTGGGCTAATCAAGTATAGGATAGATGCAGTACTAGATACTCTTTAGATTAGGACATGACGAGCTGTCATTATGTACTGTATTCCTATGTTCTTACGATAGCCCCAGTCAAAGGAACCAAGACGTAGTGTGAAAAGGTGAGTTTTGGTGTTTCGATTCTGTGCTGGAAGAAATTCTGAAGTTCTGGTGGTTGCAGGCAGATGGTTGCAGCCTCCACTGTGACCCACGTGGAAAACAGAGTTGAGTTTGGGATGCACAATGACTACAGACCGTGATGATGAGCACCTGCTTGTGTTCCTGTACCTAACATCCAGGTGTTCTACTACATAACGTGATCAGGGTTCTGAAGCATTTTTACCTGAGCTTCCCTCCATTGCCCCTAAGCCCTCGTTTTCTCCAGAAGACCGTCCTCCCGTCATGCCGTCTGTGCAGTCCATCGCTGTTTGATGGCACAGGGGGCACTCCCCAGCAAGCACTCTATTCAAAGTCTCCTGCAACTCGTCCACTTTCTTTTTCAGCTTCTGGTTCTCCAGACGTAGACGGTTAATTTCATCGTCTCCTTCCCCTCTGGGACATTTGCAAGTCGCGCAAAGCTCGTTTTCATGAATTCTTTCTCCATCTTTATCACCGTCAGGGTCTGAGGCAACTTCTGATTCCACAAGCTCATCTTTCTTCTCCGTCATCAAGTTGTGTGTGCTGGTCATGATCCACGCCAGGGGCCTACATTTCAGTTTAAGCAAAGAGCGGGACAACGTGTAGAGATGCACGCATAGGCATGCATAACGTGTAGAGATGCATATATAGGCAAATATGAACATAGAGGGCTAATTAGGACACCAAGCTAAACTAGGATGCTGACACACTAAAAATACTAGCTAGCCAACAAGACTTCCTTTTGACTCCACACCACCATAGGGATTACATGGTGCCCCTGGGCACTTACCTAGATTTCTGGAATTTGTTTGGAAAATACTAAGCGACACAAGCGTGTTTAATGTAACGTTAACTTAGCCAGGTATACTGTAATGTTACTAGATAGTTCTAACAAATATGGTATACATATATTAGATATTAACCCTCACATTATGTTTGCGGTCAATTTGACGTTATGAAAACATCTCTCATTATCTTTCTGCATGATTGTAGGTGAACTGAACTTGCATTCTGGCAAGAAAATAATATATATATATATATATATCCTTTTTCATACATTTCGGTTTCTCTCAAAGTTTATTCCATTATGACTGACCCTGGTGGCTCTTTTCTATTATTTATTTGTTTGTTCAAAGAGCTTTACCACACCTTATAGGTCTAATATGATAATTTTACCAGCAGTACTGCAGAACCCAAACATGCAGGACCTTTTACTCTTAGAACTATTGTGGGTGGCAAGCGGGGGGCATTGATGAAAGGGACCTGCACAGAGCACACCCAACCCTCTAATACACACATCAAAATGTTTTGCAAAAGGCTCTCAACGAATGAAGTTCTATCACACCTCTTATGAAAATAAGCATTCAGAGGAGGAAAGTTTCTCAGTCACAAACTGAAAATGAAGGGACATCTCATCTTTGTCAGCCGCCACCTACAAGAGATGTTCATCTCCAAAAATGTCAAAATGGTATGGTCCACAATTAGGGTAGACTGTCAGCTGCTAACATCACCAAAATAGTGCCAGAACCTACCAGATTCACCATCAACCATGTCCATGACATCAGCCTCACCCTGCCTGTGGTTCTAGCTGGTAAAACATGCAAGATGCCAGGCCTGTCTCTTTCATAAAGATTCCAGGACCAGCACCGTGTGTGTTACATGCAGACAGTGCATCTGCAAACAGCATGTACGTACACACACACACACACACACACACACAGTCAATCATGTGCAGTGTGATATAAATAGGTGATACTATACTACAGGTGATAAGCCTATAGTACTCTGAATGTGTTGTACATTGTTTAAAATTGTATTTTTCTTGTAATTTTTGAGTACAAGACAGTAAAGTAATTGGCAAGAAATTTAATAAATTGGGGGACATGCAAATTATTGTTTTTAGCTTATTGGGTCAAATTGACACATAATTGAGGTTTTTATTCACACAATATCAAGTGTGTCCACTTTCTTATGAAAATAAGATCAAACACATTAGTTAAAAGGAAGAGACATCTCTGCAAGTAGCACACACAAACATTCTGTCCACCATGTGTAGTGTAATAAAAAATTTGCAGTCCACTGCATGCTTTGCAATGAAAATTAGTGTTGTAGTATGTAAAAGTAAATGTGTTGAATATGGACTAAAAACTTAATTTATCTTGTTATTTTTGTAATTACAGCAGAATAATATGATGATCAGTTCGAATTTTTAGGGTAAAATATGTTTATATGACTGTGGAGTTGATTTATATTGCTGGGGCCAATTTGATCCCAAGCATAATATAGGTTATTAAATGCAAACATAATAGGCGGGTTAACCATCTCTGGTTGTAATTAGCTACTTACTTGGCCTAAAGAACGTTCCAGGATTCAACATTTTATTGGATGCAGTGACACCAAAGAATAAGAACCTTGAAACTAGCCGACTGGCTAAAACGAGAAGCAATCTAGATCAACTTTAAAATGCACCTGCCTCGCTATTCAGACCGGAATTAATCAATGTTGAGAATCTGAAACGGACTAGTAAACTAGCTAGTTGAGTCAGCTATATCCTAGTGTTGTTGATCAAGCTGATAACGTAAACGACCTCCAACGTCCAGGCAGAGATGGGCAGTATTTCTGTTACTTGTATTTGAAATACGTATTTCAATTACTTTTGAGTATTTTGTAATTTGTATTTGACAGGGCTGAAAAAATTCAAATGTAATTTGTAACAAGATACTTTAGGGTGGAGTAATTTTGTATTTTCAAAATACTCCAAATACTTTATCCATGATTCAAAGAACATAAAAAAAGAACAACAGTACACTTAGACACACTCACAGTGATTTTTAGACCCGCTCTCTGTCGGTTGGACAAGGCAGTGAATGCATGCACACGTGGATGCATGCATGTATCTGGTCGCAGGCAGCTATTGAGAATTTGGCGCTTGTTTTCACACAAGCCTACTCACAGTATTCTAAGTGGCGTTTTGAGAAAACGTGACGTGACGTGAAAAGTTGGAAAATATGATTTCTCAAAACGCCACTTTGTGACTCCAGAAACACTAGCTAGCATGTACAATTCATGCTGATTTGTTTGTAAGTTTGTACTGTACTATTTTCAGTATTTTTCTTTTATATACAAATATCATCAAAGATAAGAAATTGGTTGTCAATAGCCCAAACAACCAAAATGGAGGAGTAATGTGGGCAAACTAATTAGGAGATGCTAAAGATGTGATTGTGCCTCTAACACTTAACACACGGCGATAGCCTATGTGATTTTGGCTTTTTGCTCATATTCATAGAGAAAGGCAGCCACCTATTCATATGTTGGCCTACGATAGCCAATTGGAGACAAGTTTTTTCCCTGTATTTTAAAAATACAAAATACATGTATTTTATCTGATACATTTTCTGGCACCAGTATTTTGTATTTTATCTGATACATTTATTTGAGGGGTATTTTGTATTTTGTAACAAGATACATTTTGATGTATCTTTGCCCATCTCTGCGTCCAGGGGTTCTCAAACTGTTTGAGGTGTTAATAGTTTTGAATAGTCATACGGTGATTTACGACATTGTGTCAAAAATAAATATGCACGCAGTAGCTATGTAAAACGAATGTCCCATAGTGATTTAAGGACTTACTAATCAGCCAGATCAACTGTACTTTCATGGTCTTGTATGTGCTCCGTGCCAAATAATAATTGTATAATGATGTTTTAATGGATCACTGGAGGTGTGACCATCTAGACCCGTATTCATAAAGCGTTTCAGAGTGCTGGTCAGGGATCAATTACGCCTTTTAGCTCATCGTGGATAAGGTAAGGATATGGACTTCGCAAACCTCTGCCCGTATGTATAAAGCATCTCAGAGTAGGAGTGGCCTTTATAAGGTCAAAATTACGGAGGCCCATGTTTACAATTTAAAGTTAATTGATTAAGAGAAGGGCAGCAACAAAAGCATCATGCATGGGGAGGCACCAGAACCGAGTTTGAGAACCCCTGGTAGAGCTGTGACTGCGCAGCCAAATGTTGCGTGATCGATTTCCCCGAGTGCCACTGCTATCGAGCTACAGCGCTGTAGCTTACCAGATCGCTTCATTAAATATCAGCGTTGGGGTGAGTTCTAGTTCAATTCAGTCAGTTCTGGAATTGAACTGAAATTCAACTAATTAATTTAAAGACTTAATTAAAAGTTATGGCCATGTTTCGCTTCATTTATTGAATGTAAATTAATTTCCCCGAATGTACTGCATTAAAATACGAAATTGACCCAACCCTGCCAAATATTTACATGGCTAATCTGTAACATAAATAAAGGCGTCTGTTAAGCGTAATGCAATGATAAAACTGCACTGAAGTTAGCTGAAGTTGACGTCAAGTCGTTAGCCTCCTCCAAAGTTAGGCATTCGTGTATAAATGTTCCTGGATTGGAAATCCCATCCCACGCATAGGCTAGCATCTGCCGCACAAAATATTCACACCAATAAGACAAGAAAAGAAAAAGCAACACAGATGTAGCTAGTATTTAGTACCGGCCCTAGTGGCAAGACAGCTAGCAAACTGGCAAGTGTAAGAACTATGGTCGATGGTTAACTATTCAAGAAATGTTGTCAGTCTAGTTTCGTTTCTTATGAAAGACGCTTGCTTTCAGTTTGCCTTGTGATCAAAACATGTCTTCAATAAAACAGTAGAAACACGTAGCCCACCTTAACTTCGCTGTCTACGATACCTTTAGCACCCAATAGCTAGACGAGGACACCTGGTTGAAGCAATGCACACAATAATCGACTAACGCGTCTTATTAACTAGCTGGCTATATTTCTGTTAGCTTGGAGGGTCAATATGGTGTTACTATGTATCTCGTTCAAGCGCCCCGCTCCATTCTATCGTTTAAAAACATTTGCTTGCTAGCCGTGTCGTTCGTTTAAAATATCACTAGAGTTAAGTACCTACATAAATGTGAAACAGCTACTCACTGGTATCCAGATGGACGCTGCTAATCTGTGAAAGTTATTCCTGGTCTGGACCGCAGTGATCACTTCCCCGAGACTGTACGCAGAACGACCCAATCACTACCGAGGCGCGGTTCTTTAAATCGAAACCAAAAGTAGCAAATATGACCTTAGCTTACTCGTTAGCCAACGGCGAGAATACAAGAACGTAAAAGACACAGTCACGAGTATAACTAGCTAGCGTTGCTGTCAAAGAGCTCGGCCGGACCACTGCACATTATTGTCAATGCAAGTTGACTCCAAGTTATAGAGAAACTGCAATTCGTTCGGCAATGGATAAAACATTATTTAGTAAAACATGCTTGTAATCTTTGTCCATGTTGTCTGACTCTATTATTGTGTTAAAGCTATAGTCCGAAAAACAGCCCCAAAAGTTATGATGTAATTGTTTTAAGCGTGACAATATTATGTAAAATTCCAGATGGTGATTTGTTTTTTGTGTGCGTTGATTTTATGAAAGGGCTCAGTATAAAAATGGCAATAGGCCTACAGCAGGGCCAGATAGTTTAGATCAGTGGATCATGCTATATATACAGTGCCCTCCATAATTATTGTCACCCTTGGTGAAAATGAGCAAAAAAAGCTGTGAATAAATGTCTTTGTTGTTCATCAGCTTGATCTTACACTCAAAATATGAGAGAAATAACCTTTAAGTGAAGTAAAATTATTCAAAGAAAAAAAATCCTTATCAAAAAAATGTTTTTCTTCTCAAAAACATATATTGGCACCCTCAGAAATTCTTATGAACAAAACCTAAATTAAGTATATTCCCATTTATATTGGGTTTTTTTCAAGTTCATCTGAGTCTTTAGGAACTCTTAAGTGGTCATCCATGACCTCCTGTTTCACTGGGGTATAAATATGAGGTGACACACAGGCCAAACAACTGGAGCTGTGATGAACCTGCCTGGAAGAGTATTTTGCCCCCACGCACAGTGAGGAGGATGGTTAGAGAGGCAAACATTTCTCCAAGGATCACAGTTGGAGAGTTGCAGACGTTGGTTGTATCTTAGAGTCACCAAATCTCCAAAACTACAATTAGACACCATCTCCATGCCAACAACCTATTTGGAAGGCTTGCCAGAAGAAAACATAGGCCGTCATCAAACCACAAAGATGTTTGAAAGCACCTGGAGTTTGCTAAACGTCACTGGAACTGTGAGTGGAACCGGCTTCTGTAGTCAGATGAGACAAAAATAGAGCTTTTTAGCAACAAACATCAGAGGTGGGCTTTACATAAAATAGGGATGGTCATGCAGAAAAGAACCTAATCCACACTGTGAAATCTGGTGGTGGATCTGTGATGTTGTGGGGCTGTTTTACTTCCAAAGGCCCTGGGAACCTTGTTAGGATACATGCAGGGCCATATTTTTGGGGGGGGGCAACCCAACCGGTGCGACCGCCCCAGGCCCCGCCCTTCAAGGGGCCCTGCGGTGAGAGGGAAAAAATTAATTTACGTAATAATAATAATTTATTAAATTATTTTTATTATTATTATTTAAAACAATATATATTAAATATATAGGCTATGTTTGTGAAGCACATCCATACATGCAAATACATTTATATAGCCTATGCCTATGCATATGTGCATTCAGCCTGTAGCTACGTTATTCTAATTAGCTTGAAGTTGTGTGGAGTTGGGCGGCAAAATGGCAAGCTCAAACAGCAGAGACCGAGACAGATTGATTCCACTCCTTGAGAATTCCCCTGAGAAGATGTTTGAAACAGAATATTTTCTTGTAATCGTGGATAAGGCTCTCGTGTCACTAGTGTCGAGATTTGAATAAATGCAAGGTTTCGTAGCTAAGTTTGGGTTTCTATTTGATGTGACCAAACTGGATGAAATGACGGAAGGTGACTTGAGAAGGCAGTGTATGGATCTGAGCACTGCTTTGTCTGATGGAGAATCTCACGACATTGATGGCCCCGACCTCTTCTCCGAGCTCAGAGTATTGCGAGAGATGATCCCTCAAGGAACCAACACTGCACTTCAAGCCCAAATTCTGAAGTCAAATCCAAATCCACACAAAAATGGTTCACTGACCACAGAATCAAGCTTTTGCAATGGTCATCCCAGTCCCCTGACCTAAACCCCATTGAAACCCTGTGGGATGAGCTGAAGAGGAGAGTCCCCAAGCGAGGACCAAGGACTGGGGTGAGATTCTGTATGGAGGAATGGTCTCAGATCCCTTTCTATGTATTCTCCCACCTCATCAAGTATTATAGGAGAAGACTCATTGCTGTTATCTTGGCAAGGGGAGGGTGCACAAAGTTTGAGAAAAATGTTTATTTTTTTCTTTGAATAATTTGACTTCAATTAAAGGTTAGATTTCTCTCATATTTTGAGTGTAGGGTCAAGCTGATGAACAACAAAGTGTTTTTTCATAGCCTATTTTGCTCATCTTCACCAAGGGTGCCAATAATTCTGGAGGGTACTGTATATATGTTCCTGTTCTAACTGCATCTAGGTGTCGATCCTGACTTTTCCGAGATGGGACAGTCGCATGCCCTTTAAACTAGCCTAAAACGTTAACATCGCTGGTATAGCGAGGACATTTACGTCGTTACTACACCAATTCGAAGTAAATGATTACTCGCGTGGCTGGATCTTATTTGAAAACGATTGTCATGCGATAGACTGGATGCGCTGTGCAGTATTACGTCAAATTAATTAGCAGCTAAAAATAGCTGCTGCTTTGTCGTGAATATTAGTGACTTAGCCTGTATGCTAGGCTTGGGCGACATGGCGATATTATCGTGCCGCACGAAATTGATAGACAACCGTAATAGTTTTCACTCTCCCCCGATATAGAACGATATTCATAATTGCCAAATTCCCTTCGATTCAGCAGACGTGCTCTGGTTATTGTAGTGGGGGGGAAAGGCAGATTTCTCGTACGTTTGATCCACACACACACCACAAGTCCAATTTCCTTATTTGTGTCAAATGAGCAAAAGTTTACAAAAGCCCACCACCTATCAAGCAAGTTCTCGCGCACATACTCTTCCTGTAAGCTATGCTAGGCTACATAGCCTACAAGAAAAATACAACTGCACCTAGTTTCCGTTTATTTGGGTTTAAACCAAATTATAAAGGGGAGTCAGCGAAATTTGACTAAGTGATATGCATACTTTGTGAAAATCAAATCGCCACGAAAGATGGAAACACAAGCAACCTGCGCACCAATCTAAAGGCCTACCATCCAGCGGAAATGGCCAGCCTGCTAGCAGCTAACGCCTTCGTTTTCGAGTGCCCCAACGAGTAGCCGGCCTACAGAGAGCTCAATCACAATTAGAATCACATGTATTCGCTGTACGTACGATAATATCGTATATCGTTTATTTTATTAAAGGCATATCGTCAATAAGGACATTTTAACATCGCCCAAGCCTACTGTATGCTCGCTTTTGTGCAGTCCACTAGATGTCACCAACGGCCCTGAACGTATCGAACCTTCAACAGACCCACTCAATCAGTCGGTGGTCTAATGACGCGATCTTCGTACCGGAATCTCTATTGCTTTGATGAATTTGTGCCCGTTGATTTATTTTCCCGCTGCGGGCCGCTGTTTTGGATCAAGGAACACACCAGCGAGATGCGTCTTAAGAGAAGCTAAAGCCACGTGCCTGCATTTTATTACAAGAAACCCTATTACTGTTTGATTAGATTAATCGTTTGCCTTTATTACACCAAATGGTATAACCAAGGCTTGATTCACAGGCATAAGCGGTGACTCGCTGTCATTCATGACAACCTAATAATAGGCTATGCGGCTGCCATGGTAATAATAATTGCTTGGAATTTCAATTCCACTGGTAACCACCTTGATCACCCAGTGCAACACAACGTAGTAATCAGCGCAAATACATTTTAGCGAACACATGACTGTGAATATCATAAATGATATTCCGATATCCTACCCCAGTCCATTAGCCTATTGCATGGGCAAATAAACCCTCTCGTGGCCGTGAGCCGTTGCCATTGACATCGCAGTTTAGGGCAGGTACAGTTGGGAACGCAAGAGCCTACGTGCAGATACAAATTAACACTATTTAGTCGACTGATGTTCCTGATAATATGCAAAACTGCATCGCAACCGCCCGTTAATAAAAGGGTCCATGAGCCGTACTGTCGCGTGTTGTACGCTAGGTGGCAGTCGTGTATTACATTATGTAGCAGAGGTTATTTATTTTTCTCCGTCGTTTTTGTGCAAATCCCTTTCCGTGGACTTTCAATGCAGTGTTAGATTTATTATCATATATAATAGACGAAGAAGGCACATTTAACAGTGGTATCTAAACAATTTAAATAGAGGACATATTGTATATCTGGAATTAATAGGTTTTCATTTGTTAACATTTTGAATGGTCGACATTTCCACTTCAGGTAGCTAGCTAACGTTAGCCAAATAAAGCGTTGTCATAACTAACTTAATATGTAAGGCTATCTATTGTCAGCACGTGTGAAAATGTGGAAAATTTGTATTTCTGTCTCTTATTTAAATCAGATTTGCAGCCGTGTTCATGCTGCTAGGTTTGTGGATGACCCAGCGCATCGGTTTCGTGTGATACTGGAGCAGGAGGCACTTCACCTCTCTCGCGTTTCACCAGCGTTGCCATGGCGATCTTTGTCCTGGCCACAATCTGCTGCAATGACGTCACGGGGATCGCTGTGCCCACACACGAGCTAACACCGTTTCCAAACTAAAACGAAATTAACACACACACGAGAATTATCTGCACAGGAGAATCGGTAATAACAAGAAGATTTTATGGAATTGTTGATATCAGCTGTCATTGCATTCGAACTGTGTTTCAACACTGCCTCCAGAAATAGTAAAATTATCGATCCATTTAGCATTGCAGCGACCCAAACATTGATACATGTATTATGTCAGTGTACTGGAACGAGTGGTTTCCTTTTGAATACAGGACATTCTGAATGGATTTGTTCAATCTCTAAATCGAAATCTATCACTTTTCATTTGGTGTTATGTGGTGTAAGATTTTGTATAGCAGATATGACTGGGCTTTGTTGCAATTTCACTGTGAAGGGCATTGTGTTAACTTACATTGACTGAATGATGAGTTTGTATTTTTAATACACTAATTTACATTATCGTGGGTCACGTTTCTCCTAAACCATTCATGTATATTTTGACCAATGGACCGCCTCCCCATGGTAGATATTGGTATGATATTTTCAAAAATACAGGACAATTTTGGTCAAAAAAAGCTCCCTCAAAGCTTGCATTGATGAGAAGCCTAATTATTCATGATTTCTGAGTACAAACCCGATATCTACCCAAACAAGGGAAGGCAATGTGGAAGCATGGCTCTTTATTTCAATGACTTATTTAGTTTTTGAGTTTTTGGCTGCTGAGGTGAAGCTTCAGGAGGCACTTGGCAATGCAGTAACAGGGTGTAACAGCGTATCAGAGAGTGGACTCGCTTTGGGGCCAATTTAAAAATGCACTGCTGTTAAGATCCACAAAGGGATTAATTATGGATTAAGGTTTAAACCAGCTGAAGGTAATCGAAGAACAAGTGATCATTGAGATTCAAACGATGCAGCTCTCTGGCTAAGGCACTCCATTTCACCACTTCTGCCTCAGATTTTTTTAGGGTCAGGTGAAAGTGCAGGTCAGGTCAGGCTGGCTGCTAATGCTATCCTTATGCTGCTTTGTGGTAGCAGGGCAGAGAATGGCATTGTGGGTAAATTCCAAGTGACCTGATTCGCGAGCAGTGACTGGAGAGTGGGGGGAAGGGAATGAGAAAGAGACAGAGACAGAGACAGAGAGAGGGAGAAAAAAAAGAGAAGAAAAGAAGAGGGTTAAAAGGAACAATTCTGAGGTAGTTATGGTTGCCTAAAAAACAACATTTTATATGAATTAATGTAAATAAAACTAACAGAAGAAATCTTTTTTTTGCTGTACTGTATTTGATACATAAAATGTTATATATATACCAAAATTAAACCCAAAATTAATTATTAAAAAATATCATAACCCATCCATTCATTATCTAACCCGCTTATTCTTGGTGAGGGTCGCGGGGGGCTGGAGCCTATCCCAGCATGCATTGGCTGAGAGGCGGGAATACATCCTGGACAGGTCGCAGGACACACACACCGTTCACTCACACACTCATGCCTATAGGCAATTTCGACTAACTGGAGTACCTGGAAAAAAAACCACACGGACACAGGGAGAACATGCAAACTCCACACAGAAAGGTCCCAGCCGGGATTCTAACCCCGGACCTTCTTGCTGTGCGGTGACAGTGGTATCCACTGCACCACCATGCTGCCCATAATATCATAACTGTATATTCATTAAATACATGGGGCAGATGGGTCTATATGTTATATGGATTTTAGTGTTTTAAATATAAAGTAAAAAAAGTTTAAGCAGGTGGGTATGTGTGTGTGTGTGTGTGGGGGGTGTGATAGTGTGTGTGTGGGGAGGGGGGTACTCTATCTCTAATCTAAAGATGACTGGGCGTAAGGACAGGAAAAGAGAGGCGTGAAAGGGGGTGGGGTGTGGGCCAGGTACAGGTGTGGGAGGGTCAGCAGGGGTCGGGTCGGGTCGGCTGAGTGTCGGTGTGACAGAGTGAAACACACAGGAGCAGCTGGGAACACAGTGAGTCCATGTGGACAAGGCTCGGGGGGTGGCCTGAATTTGTTAAATGAACAAAACGTGTTATAATGGCCTAAATATGACATTGATATGTCTGATCAAGCTGCTTGTATTGTGCGTAATATATGGCAACCAATATAAACCCCCGCCACCCTGCCCCCCTCCTCCATTGCCCCCCCCCCCCACCAAATCTCACCCCATCCCCTCAGCTTCGTGTTCGCACCCCTCCCCCATTGATGGTGACCACCTCTGGCGAGGGGAACAACAGCTTGCTTTAAATGAGAAAGACTCCCTGTGTGCATCAGATGGCTCTTCCCCCAGGGCGTCCTGCACGCAGGGGTATTTCACAGACCAAGCAAGGCAGCCCCTTCCCTTTAGTCCCCACGTTGTTAGCCATAGCACTGCCCCACGTCCACCACACACCCCTGGATCTTAACCGCGCTGGGCCATGGGGCTTGTTGTGTTTGCCATGCAACATTGTCACAGGTTGAGCTTTAATTTCTCTCTCTATATATCTCTCTCTCTCTCACACACACACACACACACACTCCTACGCCAGGGCTTCATGGTTCGGCTTTTGTAGTGAGCTAGGATTTGGGCCTTTTTTGAGGGGGGGTTATGGCCTTATTTCATGTTCATGTCTCCAATGTCATTAACTCCTCTCTTTCCTCTGGTTTTGTCCCCTCAATATTTCTGTGAAGTTATTCAAGTGACTAGTTTCATGTAAGAAGCCAGTTGGCAGTTTGGTCTCTTGTGGTTTGTTGGCTTTTTCAAAGAGGAGCATTGAAGAGCCCTTCAAATTTTGGCTTTCATTTTGGCCATGTAACTTTGTGGTTTTGGCTTCTTTTTGCTGACAAATGACATCACATCAGGGAGGAATTTTGAAGTCAGTCTGGCAACCCTGATGGCCGGTGACAGTGAGGAGGGCTTTGCCTGTTGAGAACACTAATAACGTCATTGTGAGTCCTGACTCCCATTCTCTCCCAGAAAGATTCCTCTTTTCAGCCTAGTTAGCCCTGGAGATCATGTAGCCATGCGGAGGAGAGCACACCCTTGTAACAGTTATTGCAACTGACAACAAGGCTGTTAGTGTCCAAATGAATTACAGTGAATTGTAACAATTATTTTTACTGCGTCCCTAACAAATAAACAAACAAATAAATGGATACATTCTCAGGACTGAGGTTTGTAGCTAGGTGGTTCCTCTCTTTTCTGTACCAGGGTGTAGAATCTGAGGGTGATTACACCATCCCTGTCTGCTCCTGTTTTCCAGACCTCCACAGAAGGACAGGGAATATAAGCCGGGTCAGGGTTTGGGTGTGTTCTGTGTGAGGGGATGTGAGATTGGTGCATGGTGGTTGCACAGTGCCCCCCTCCCCACGTTTTTCTGGTGTGACCCAGTCGCCTGTTCTTATCTTTAAGGGTTTATTTTTCTTGCTTCTCCTACTGTTATACTCCCAATCTTGCTGACGAGGATGGACGTCATTCCATTCTGTCTGGGAGGAAATGGCGTTCATAATGGACTGCCTCTGTCCTGGGTGAGAGAGAAAGCTGTGCACGCGCGTGTGTGTGTGTGTGGTATAGAACGGGTGTTCCGGGACAGGGGCGCAGTTCTCCCAGCGGACCTGGGCCGCCCAGGCCCCCGCCTCTGTGACGAACTGTTATTGTCGGTCAGCGACTTCCCTGGAATGCTCCCCTCCTGGCCAGAAAGACAGAGTCACTACAATGGAATGCAGAGAGCGGGCCGGAAAAAGAAATTGACTTAAAAAGGGCAGAGAAACAGAACGGCGTTGCCCTGTTGCGCGTGCATGCGTGTGCGTGTGACTTCCAGTGTTTAACATGAAGCGACAGGACTAGCACAATACAACGATACAACAGCAGAGAGAGAAAGAGAAAGGGAGAGAGAGAGAGAAAATGGTTACTGCATCGACAAGCTCCCTGGTGGTTCCTGTCCTTGTGGAACAGACAGGGGCACAGAGAGGGGAGAGAGGAGGCGAGAGAAGAGGGAGAGAGGAAAGGTGGAGAGGGAGGGAGAGAGAAGAGAGGGAGAGAGGAAAGGTGGAGAGGATAGGAGAGAGAGAGGAGAGGGGTGAGATGGAGAGAGAAGAGAGGGAGAGAGGAGAGAGGGACACAGACATGCTTCTTCTCAGTGACACTACCTCTGCTCTGAGCAGCTGGAGGTCAGGGTACTGCAGTGACCTGTCATGACATTATCACAGAGTCAGCAAGGATCAATAGAAGAGTGCTTTTAGACCCTGACACTGTGTGGTGTGGTGCATCTGTGCTCTGGGTGTGTGTGTGTGTGTGTGTGGACGAGCACTCTGGGTGTGTGGGTGTGTGCATTTCTGTGTTCTGGGTGTGTGTGTATTTGTGTTATGTTACAGGCATTTTAGCAGACGCTCTTATCCAGAGCGACTTACACAGTTTGCATTTCTTTACATACAATCCATTTATACAGCTGGATATTTACTGAAGCAATGCAGGTTAAGTGCCTTGCTTAAGGGTACAACGGCAGTGCTTCACCTGGGATCGAACCTGCAACCTTTGCTTTGCAAGCCCAGTTCCTTAACCATTATGCTAACACTGCCGCCCTCACCGCATGTGGCTGAGCACTCTGGGTGTGTGTGTGTGTTTGTGTGTGGATGAGTGCTCTGGGTGTGTGTGTGTGCACGCTCTGGGTGTGTGTGCGTGTGCGCGCTGCATCTGGACAAAGTGTCTGAAGCTGTATGTAGAAGTGGAGGGTGGGTTTCTCGCTCTGTGACAGTGTTTAATGACTGCAGCAGGTCGGTAGGTGGAGGGGGTGCAGCAGGTTTGGGGGGGTCACTGTTTCTGTGTTGATGGCAGGGGAGAAAAGAAAGAAAATGCAAGAATCTCAGCACCTGTTTCCAGGGCAACGGAGAGCTCTGCATGGCTCAGGTCTGCCCCCCTCATTGCACTCGTCTCCAGTGATGCACAGGCTGTCTTACACACCGGTACGCTGCCACGCACACACACACACCTGCAGGTCAGCTGACACTTTGTGCAGACAGCACTGCAGTGTCTGTGACTGCATCTCTGTGTGTGTGTGTGTGCATGTGCGTGTGCTAGGTTGTACTGGCTCCAGTGGGTGACTGCCGCATGCTTCCGTGGTCAAGCCTGACTTTGTACCGAGGTAGTTCAAACAACCCCCTGCTCCCCTCCACAAACGATCTTCTGAGGTAAGTAGTAATCACTTGCAGCAGAATACACATATCTTCAGCCCCCCCAAATCTCCTCTGACCGAACAACACCCATTCCTTTACTCTACCCCTCGAATGAGCTGCGCCCAGCCCTGCTTGCATATGTATGGTAGGTTTGGAGATTAAAATCTCTTAATGGGCTGTTGAGACACCGATTCTTTTGTTTTCTTTTTCTTGCCCTGTAATATTTTGCAACCCACTTGCCACAACGTAGACGTGGTGCTGTAGGATCGCTCCTTGTGATTTCCCCAGCTCCCTCCAGACATAAATGCGTCAATATTGCACAGTGATGCTGCCAGAAGCCGACCCCTCGTCCCTTAGTGGAGACGGACGGTCCATCCGAAACACACATGCTCTCAAATGTACGACTCCCCAGGCGGCTCCGGGGACCCGATTAACCATCAGTGCCTTTGCTCTGCCCCACGATCGCTCCTGTGCACTATCCTCCATCAACTGATCAGCTGACTTTTTTTGTTGTTGTGTCCCTCTCTCCCCCTCCCTCCCTCCCCCTCTGTCTCTCTCTGCGCCTCCCTCCTCGCCCCTCCTGCCTATGAAGAGAACACTGCTGGCTGGTTGCCCTCCGGTCTGGGACAAAACAGAACCCTAATCCCCGATGGCGGAAGCTGCCGTCTCGGTCGCGCTCACACTCAGACTCTGCGTCTCCATCCATTGTGCTTCCCTCTGTAGCTTCAGTCTAACCCCCAGAGCTCTGACCCTCTGCAGGCTAATTCCCATGATGTGCTGCAGCCATCTCGAGCGGAGCAGCCCACCCGCCGAGGGAGAAAGGGAGGTTCTGTTCTCACGTTCTGTTCTCACGGGGTGGTCTCTGGAGGATTTGTAGCTCTAGACCCTCCTCATCCTCCGGTGAAATCAGTGCGTGCTGGCCCCCTGCTGAAATATTTTAATTGAAACCTTTCTACTCACAGTGTCACCAGTCTCCCTCCTCTCCTTCCTGCCCCATGTGGTGCAAATGGTACAGTCCATTACTTGATGTTTAAGTGTCTTATTGACTCAGTGTCTTGGAGACTGTTCTTTTTTTTTTTTGCAAAGGTGGCGCTCTCTTTTTTTTAATCTTAAGGAGGCAGCGGGAAAAAAATAGAGAATTTCAATCAGACACGGTGAAGCACAAATCATCAGATTTCAGGAGAAGGTCTTTGACATGATTTCAACTGACTATGTAATTGCAGTTGATGAGTCACTGCAGTGTGGACCTTTGCAGAAAAGAAAAAAGAAATCAGCTAGTTCAGATCTGATGATTGATTGGAAGTTCAAGCTGCTTAAATGAGGTCACTGATCATTTGGTCTCTCTGGTTCTTAGTTCACTGAATGGCATTAAGATGCCCCCATGACGGTTTATTTTTGGGGGTTCCCCAGAGACGGTTTGACTCCTCTGAAGTGATACCCTCGAATTACATCTCCACAACTCTTCTTCTCTGATTGCTTTTATGCCATAACCTGTTAGCAGTTTTTCTGTACTCAAGTGGCTATATTTTATTATTGTGTGTGTGTGTCTATATTAATACATGCATACATTTTAGTTTTGTTTGAACTAATAAAATGTTATGCTGAATTTCTTTATTGCATTGACAGATATTGTGTTTCACCTTATCTCAAGCACTGTTTCCAAGTGAAATCAACTTAATGGACAAGACTAGAACAAGACATAACAATATAACCGATAAAGACAAAAGTGCTCAGATGACAGACTTCAGGACTGCAGACACAGAGCAAACCTCACACCATGGAGTGGCAAAATGGAGGTCACTGTTTCCGGCGGAAATGGAAAGAACTGCGGTGAACCGCCACTGGTGTCTCAGTGCTTGACCGCCTCCATGGTAACCGGCTGAGCCTGGGGGGGAGGACCCTATCAGATTGTAGTGGGAGGAGTCTCCTTGGTGCCAACCAGACACTCGAAACGTAAACGCAGAAAGCCAGGCATTTGTGCGAGGTGGGCTTGCGAACAGGGCAGCTCTTTATAGCAAACTCTAGTGGGCTCAGGGATGCTGCCTCCTCCACACACCAGCGATATCCTCCCCTGTTAAGGGGTTCCTCATCCCCCCCGTATGGATTTATGCTTTTCCTCCCCTACAACGGGACCGTCCCATGAAGTCTGACGTGAGAGAGACCTTGACCCACCCTTGTCCATCTTTCTCTCCTTCCAAAAACACAATCCCTCTCTGCCTCTGTCACCTCTTTCCCTCCAGCATCTCTCATTCTCTCTCTCCCTCTGTCACCATATCTCTCCCTCTCTCTCTCTCTCTGCCTGCGGGGTGAGCTTAAGTGACGGGCGCATTAGCAGAATTTACTCGACTCCGCCCCCACACCCTTGTGTTTGAAGCGCATTCCTTTAACGTGTAGTTAAAGACACCCCCTATTACTGTAATATCCCATTTCAGAGACCTCTCGTCTGTGCATGGAGGCGTGGCTCAACCCGCTTTGGGTTAAACTACCCACAATCATGCAGACTGAGTAAAGATGCACAGGTCTCCCAGCGGTCGCGTGATATGGACACGATCAAGGTGAACATTTAAGAGCCCCCGCCCTCACTGTGGTGATAAATGTAAACTGGCTCATTTGAACACTATAGGACCTCACAAGTGAATGAGATGATAAAAGTCAACCAAGAATATGATCCAAGCTTGCAAGACAATTTAAGGGGACATAGTGACAAACCAGATCTGGTTTAATTAAGTATGGTGGTGTGTTTTTTTAACATATTCAGTCAACCATTTAAGATGCATTTTACTACAACACAGAACTGTCTGTTGTCACGGTGCTGAATGAGGGAATAAGGGCAGAGGGGGAAACTGGAAACCGATTCTCTAAACCTGAGAGAAGGCAGTCGAGAAACAGTCCTGGAAAACTATGGGAAATACAATACACCTAAAATCAGCCCTCTCAACTATGTACACTCTACCTCTTAGAGCACAATAACACTTGCATAAATGGCAGTGAAAGTACTCGATCTTGTATAAATGGCAGTGAAAGTACTCGATCTTGTATAAATGGCAGTGAAAGTACTCGATCTTGTTCTGTGGTGGCACGGCAGCGAAAGGAGAGGGTTCTGCTTGAGCTGCTCTTTCCTGATGAACTGAGGACAACAGCCTGGTAAATTTAGGAGTGAGTGGGAGGTTTAACAGTTATAAAGCCTCTGTATCCCCCCTCCCTGAATTGGAATTCTTTCTCTGGTGGTGCGGAGTGCCGAGGGAGGGTGTGGCTGGACTTGAGGTTCTCTGACCCCTTCGCGTTGTCCTGCGGGCCAGTACACACTCCCTTTCTTTTTGCAGCCCCCCCAAGCCCTTTTTTTGGGTTGTAGCACAGGACGCACAGTCCTCTAGTCCATCCGGAATCCTCTGGGGCGGGGGTTAACTTGCAGCCCACTCCAAACAGTGCCCTCTGTAATCTTGAAGGTGTAGACACAACAGTGGAGTGAATACTGTGTGAAGTCCCCCTCCTCACTAGTCTGGGGAAACCAAAGGTTTTGGTGTTTGGTGTGTTATTTCAATTTGAAAAAGTGTAGCTCTTCTTTTTGCCTTTTACATTTACGACTATTTTGTGATTAAAGGCATTCGTCTCAGCGACCAATTCTCGCAGTTGAATTTGTGGACATGTGAAGTACTCACACAGTTAGTAAATTCAGACAAGTTTGAAAATCAGCGCCCTCTGTGTACGATTTAGAAGTAATGTAGCTAACTTGGTGGGTTGCAGACAGAGAGCTATGAGAAAATAGAAAAGTCAAATGCTAACCAGAGTTAATTGCGTATACCTACTATACTGTTTAACTTTAAACCTGCAGATAATAACCATAGCATGCATGCTAAATTCCACGTGATGTATAATAATGTAACGAACATAATTACCAACGTTTGACCATCTTGGCTCAAAATCGGTGCGGTGAATCGTCAGAACAACAAATCGGTTCGACTTTAAGAGCCAAAATGGCGTTAGTTGCAATTGTATCCATAGACGCTGTTCACCAGTGAACTCCGCTGTAAGCGCGTGTTTGGTGCAGCACTTCCACTCGTCGTTCTATTACTCTGGTCTGACGGCGATAAGTCAGTCAGGAGGGCGACGAGGGGAGAGAGACAAAAAAAACTGCCTTTTCTCCCCTTCGAGAGAGAACCTCCATCCTCATGATCTCATGAATAAATTATAGCAGCCCATTGTGCAATAGAGGGAGGTATGCAGCGAAGCCTCGGCAAACACTGAGTGCGGGGACCACACAATCTACTCCACTACACGGGCTACGCTTACTTTAAGAAACATCCCCACGCCGCGTCTTCAAAACGAACCGCAGCTAACCGGGTCCAAGTAGTAGCGCTCTGGGTCGAGCCCTCGCTCAAATATACTTGCTGCTCTATTGTATCTATATAGGAAATACATTACCCCCAAAATACCGAGATGGAGAATACAACTTAGCGAAGGTATCTGGGCGAACCATTGGACTAGCTCTCTGGAGAAAAGGAATACACACATTGCTGGCTATAGTTCGGAAGAAAAAAGCGAACACGAATTAAGTTGGCTACCAGCTCTGGCGTGTCAGCCTTTGCCACAGAAAAGGTCGTGTTGGTCATCATCTTCCGAAATATTTTGTGGATTTCTACTCTGGACCACAGGGAAGCGCAAGAAGCAGCCCGACCTCGGCAGATTGGGTCGAAGGTAAGCAAGCAGTTGGCTAGGTTACGAAAGACTGTTCTTCGCTGCTCCTTCTACCGGTATTACCGGAACAAAACTGAGCAGCGTTCTTCTTCGCTTTTGTCGTTAAGGGATAGTGCGCTATGGGCTGATGCGTGGATGGAGAAGAGTGAATTTACCTCGGGTCCGAAAGAGCCCACGACTCATTTGCTTTGCATAGCCTGGCTAGTTAGTTAGCTAGCTAGCTAGCTAGCTGGCTATGTCATTTTAGAATGACGAATCAATATCCCTTTCTGGGGTAAATGACAAATTTACTGAAGCGCCCTTTGGAGTTCGGGGTATTGTATCGCGTACCCGTTTGTTAAAGGGTGAAGGGCAAAAAATACCTCCCCGACTTTTGACTGAAGTGTTGCAAGGAGATACAAAATGTCTCCCATTGTTATTTGATTGCGGGCACGCTGGCGATATCGTACCCAGCGAGTGTGCCTAATGCACGATCGCGATCAATCACACATCTTCTGCCTCTTATGTATTTGTGCCGCATTCCATTCCATTCTTATGTCCTCTTACTAAAGAAATGTTAAGGAAGAACGCTTTAGTTTCAGTGAATGTGTATCAGGGTTTGTCATGTGCTTTTCTCACTCCGATGCACAGATACCCACCTCGGTATCTCGTTTGAAATAACATTAGTTTAATAGCCCTTTAACGCCTCGTCTTTTTAAAGAACAGTAACGTTATCATATGATATGGTGGTGTGGATAGCTAGTTTCCCCCATAGCAAAATCCGCCACAAACCGTGTAAAGGCAGGCATTGCATTCGATACTTTTTAAATGCAATTTTACTACTGTGCTAGGCTGGGACCTCGTTTTGCATAGCCTTAAAGCAGACCTGTTCACCGTGGCACTGTTTTCCATTGGAGACTGTTTCGTAAGCTGCCCTTCATCTAACTTTTACTATCAGAGCACGTTTGACAGCTAAAGGTTTTTTATTTAAGGGATCAAAATCTCATTAATCACAAATCTAATCAATGTAAAAAACGTTTTGAATTAATTTTCTTGGCACTATTAAGAGTAGCACTTTTTTAAGTGTTGGAAACTATTGTAGCAGACATCAAGCACACGTTCCTTGCAACACACCTAACTGTAGTTTCATGTCCGAATTTTATCTTAAAAGGTCTCGTATCCCATTTTAAAGTGACCGTTAGTAGTAGTAGTAGTAGTAGTAGTAGTTTCAATTTGAAAGGGGTTCATTGTGTAAACGCATAGCCCTAGAGTTACTCAACCATTTGACAAGTAGTGTACATTTTAAAAGACAAACATGTTCAAGTGTATAGCATAGTCGTAACTTGCAAAGGAAAGCCTGGTTCTAATAAGAGTTTGGAAGGCCTACTTACACCACTGCCTGAATTGCTTTTGATTCACCAGATTAGTGCAATTCCCTTCCCTGCATATAGGGGGCAGAGTCATCATTTTAGGCTTGCCTGAGAGCCTCTAAGAATGTGTGATGTCTGCTTTGATTTACCCAACTAAACTGGATGAATTGTCTTTGACTTGTGGGATTGAAAAGTTGAAAAGGCCCTTTTGTCGACTCAAACACTCATCTTTGGTTTGCGTTGCAATTTGCGAGGTGGACTTTAATTTAGCAGAAAGCTATATTTGTGTTTCCACGGTGATTGGATTGTAGTAAGAATATCTTTGGCTTTGCTGTCTGCTCAAGGGCATTGACCTTTGTTTTGGCCATGCAGCGTCATGGTTTTGGCTTATTTGGAAGTCTGATGACGTCATGCTGGTTGGGGATTTTGAAATTGGCCCGGTGAGTTGCGCCTTGAGTCTGCCTGAGTCTCGCAGGCTGCTCCAGAACGTGCTTGACTCACACTTGCGGAGCAGAGCATCAGGCTGTGTCACCCAAAATGTTTCCGGATTGAATAGCCACAGGAGAATAAACTAAAACGGCAGAATTAAACATTTTCAGTGGTTGTACTACACAGCGCCGTACTGTGTTCTGTGTGATCGTTTATGTTGCTACCTCTTGGCCAGGGCACCTTTGAAAAAGAGATCTCTATCTCAATGGGACTCACCTAGATAAATAAAGGATAAATAAAATAAAAAAAGATTAATTGTATCCTCATACCACTGCACATATGCTCTTTGAAGTGGGAGATTTGGTCCATTAGCGAGGTCTAGCTGGATACATGTCCCTCTGTCAGGATAACTAATTGAGGCCACCCCCTCCAGTGGAGAGATCAGTGAATTATTGATAGTAGTTTTGTGGCGTCTCCAGCTAAATATGGCTCCCGGGGAGCATAGTAGCTACCTGGTTGCTGAGATGGCCCACGGCCCTGCTGTGCTTGTTGAAGGGGTGGGGGGGTCATTCCACGACGAGAGAGGAAGTGTGTCTGTGTGGTGCGTGACACGCAGGCACACGCTTCAACACCTGAGGGGAACCCAGCCCCCGCTCCACCACCTTGTTTTCTATGCCTTTGGGAAATGTGAGGTTTTCTTTCTTACAATACACACCACAACTTCCCCTCTTCTGCACTGAACCTTTCTGATAAAGGACCCCATTGTGTGTAAGGGAGCCAGTGTTTAAAAAAAAATATTTTTTCTCTTTCTTTTTTGCCCATTTTTCCTCCCAATTCAGTTGCCAATTATACCCTCTTTTTCATATGAATTATCCCCTCCCTCGTATATGAGAGCACACTGCTCTAGTCCTCCTCTGAGCCGGAACCCGCCAAGCCGCCACCGTAACCCTGGTGTGCTCACAGGGCCACTCCTATGCACAGCGAGCTCGTATTGGCTTCCCTCCCTCCCCACAGTGGGGCGGACAGCAAATTGTCGCCCCCTAGTGGCACTCCTGGCCAGAGCCGATACCGGCGCAAACCTGGTGGAATCGAACCCCGGTCGCAGTGGGGGAACCAGTGTTTAAGGTGGAGTGGCCATCAAACTCTACAACTCCTCCCTCAGAGTGTCTGACACTCTGAGTCAATAGACTGTCCCCTGGACTTACTGCACCCACATTTAATTTATTTTATGTATACACTGTACTGACTGATGTGCAATTCAATAACTGAGACCCACTTACCGCACTTTACTATTGCAATAATTTATTCACATTGTTGTATATATTTGTATAGTATATATCTTGTTATCTCTTTGTATTGCACATACTTGACTTGACATTTTGATTTACATATTATCCTTATTTTATTGTCTTTATTTTTTAGTTATATTTAGTATTTAGTATTTCTCTATTCTTGTTTATTTCCCCACTTGTGTATATGTGAGCAACTGCAGCGTAACCAATTTCCCCTCAGGGATCAATAAAGTATTTCTGATTTTGGTAAAGACTATGAGAGTGCAGTGGTAGCATTGGGCAAGAGGGCTAAAGGATACTGAATGTAATTTCCCCAGCTGAAGTAGGGCCCTCAGCCTCACAGCCTGGCGACGCAGCGATGTGTCGGCGTGTCGGAGAGCTTCGGGACAGGCTGGCGCTGTGTCACTCTTCCCTGCGTTTTCTTTCTTTTTTTTCTGCCAGTTCCAATGTTAAATGTTTTCAGGTCAAATTGTCTTCAGAAGTCTCGGCGATTGGCGGCTCTTAAAGATGAAAAGTGACACAACACCACATGATGACCAAAGAGCAGTGTGGCCTCTGTAACATTTTGTTCTCACCACGTGTGTGTACCGAAAGGTGTAAAGAGTTTCGCATTCTTCTCCACGACGGCCGTAAAACCTCACTAACCTCGGCTAGTTTTGTCTTGTTTTACTGGTCGGCAAGAACCTTTAGCGTTCTGGAAGGCACCGTTTGAAATGTTCAGTGATCGGGTGGAAGGAGTCCCTGGGACAAAGTTGAGCTGACCCGGGATCAGGTGGAAAGTCCCAGTAGAGGTGTTTCTGGGGCAGCGCTGAACTGATAACTGATCCAGGATCAGGGGGAAAATGTGCAGTCCTAACGGACGTGTCCCTGGGACAGTGCAGATCCAACTGAGTGGAGGTGCACTGAGCTGATCCAGAATCAGCCAGAGGAGGGATTTTGGGGGGGTGTGAGTGAGTCGTTTCTATCCCTCAGACACACACCACCCTGCCTGTCTGTGCCTCCTCCGGCCAGCTGCACAGTGCCAGCCAGCCTGCCGCGCCAGCTTTTTATAACCACAGACCGCAAGGCCAGCAATGCTCCACTTGTCTTGCGTTGCACTTGATGAACTGCATGAATATGAACGCCCTTGTTTGCGGTAGGGCTGGGGCAGTCTTATCCATGATACAGTTGACTCACTGGTCACGAATATTTATTTATTTGTACTATGTTAATACCATTTATGACCCTCTACCATCTGCGTATCAAATAATTAATTTTTTTTGTATTTTAAGTATTTGACTTTTGCTCGTAAGTACTTATATTTGGTTAAGTTCATGTAACATTTGTTGTTTGTCAGAGTTTTTGACTGGTCAGAGGAGAGTTTACAACTAGGTTTGGGAAATTGTATGTAAGCTGATTTTTGTGCTTGTTTTTATACAGGGAAGTAGAGTATCATTGTGTGTGTCATAATATGCTTCCCATCATGAAACCCATCCGATTATGAGCCTTGTGTTGTGATTCGTATTGTCCAGGGCAACGCCGACAGACGAGCGCACTTCGCGGTGTGTTCACGAGAGGCCTAGAACACCAGGGCGAGAGTCGCACCTCTAAGTGAATTTGCGCTGACGGCGTTCGATCTTACAGAGTGTGGGAGTGGTGCGGGGAGCGGGGTGTGTAACCGAAGTTATCAGTGAAATCTCAGCCTGCGCAGGGACCGTGAAGAATTGAAATGGCCCCAAGGAGGAATGCTTACAGGGTCTTACAGGGGTTTGCTTATTAAAAAAACCCAACAGAAAATAAAACAATTGGATCAAATTACAGCAGACTCAGCATAAAAAACAAACTGTGGAACTGTGCAGTAGCTGTTACCGGGAAAGACCCAGTGTGTAGCGTGGGGAGGAGATGTGTGTTTTGAAGAGCGTTTCTACAGCGCCCGGTCTGGGATGACGAGGGATCGTGGCTGTTTAACACCGGGCCATCAGCACAGGCTCACACTCAGCAACGTGGAGGTCATCTGCTGCTGTGTGTGTGTAATCCGCCCCGGGCAAGGCTGCTTTTCCCTACCTCTCCCCTCTCCCCTCTCTCTCCTCCTGCTATGCTGTAGTGAAACAGATGGATAGGATGGGTTTCTTGTCAGGCCATTTGTAACAGGCGAGTGTACTTTGAGAGGGGTTTGCTTTGAGTCCCCCAACTGTCCCTTCCTCTCCCCAGCCCACCACCCCATATTTCCTTTGTGGCCCCTTGGTGATGAGTCCCTCCTCAGTGTACAGTCTGGGTAGCTGCTCCTGCCACTGTGAGTGACGGTTGGGCCGCTGAGGCAGTGGAGGAGTTGTTATCTCACCTTGTGGTTTTTTTTCTCAATGAAGACGGTGAGCCGCAGTAAGCACCCCCTCCCGCCACTCCCCCCTCCCCCCCCCCCTTTCAGCTGTCGCTGCTACTAAACCGGAATGGAGCAAGGCAGTAGAACGCAATGGCCCAGAGACCTGCCCAGTCCTGTCCTCCACCCGCTCTGTTTTTGCTGCATCAGCACGTCATTTGTATACAAGTGCACTCTGTATACCAGAGTTTACCTTTTGAAATGGTAAATTGGCCCTTGACAGCTCACTTTAGTAATCCCCTCCTTAACTCTAGCGGTAGTCAAGATCCTCAAATCTTTGCGAATGAGTAAATGCGATCAGTGTGAGGTTTTTGTTTTGGTGGCATGTGTTGCACAGCTGTGCTTCGTTACACGGGAACAGTTATCGTGAGCAGAGCTTGGGAAAAGAGCGTGTTTCTGGGCAAAGGGCAGACATGTTTTGTCGTTCTCTTTTCAACCAAGTGAGAAAGTGAGAAAGCCATCCTGCACAGCGAATGGTTCCCCTAGGAGATTGGGAGAGGGGAGGGTGTGAGGTGAGGTCAGCACTCGAGATTGAAGGGGTCGACACCGGGTCAGTCTGAGTTTGCCCCCACCCTGTTCAGAGTTCAAAGTGCACCAGCCGTGTGCCGATTGACGCTCTTTGTTTCTCTGGCACTTGGATGTGGATGCAGGCGGTAAGGGCTTTCATCTGTCCCAGAGAAGCACAGGTGCTCGCTCGCTCTCACTGTCTCTGCTCGTTCACACTTGCACTATCTCTCTCTCTCGCTGTCTCCTCTGTTCTCCCTCTCCCTGGCCTCCTCTCCCTCTCTCTCTCCTCTCTCTCTCTCTCTCCTCTCTCTCCCTCTCTCATCTCTCTCTCTCTCTCCTCTCTCCCCTCTCTCCCCTCTCCCCTCTCTCATCTCTCTCTCTCTCTCCCTCTCTCCCCTCTCTCTCTCCCCTCTCTCTCTCTCTCTCCCCCTCTCTCTCCCCTCTCTCCCTCTCTCTCTCCCTCTCCTCTCTCCCCTCTCTCCCCTCTCTCCCCTCTCTCTCTCCCTGTCTCTCCCTGTCTCTCCCTGTCTCTCTCTCCCCTCTGAAGGTCCCCTGTCCCCTCTCCTTGTCTCTGTAAAGCTCTCTCCCTGATATCAGTGCTGGCAGGTCTCTGAAGGTGACTGTTGCAGGCTTGTTTCTGCAGCTGGATAAGCCGCTTGTCCTGTGATATCAGTGCTGGCAGGTCAGAGGGGATTCTCTGTGTAAATGCAGGTTTTCTTCTCAGCTTTTAACCTGTTTGGCTACATTACATTACGTGGCTCATTTCAGGAAGACACTCTTATCCAGAGTGACTCACAGTTGGAAAGTGGAAAACAATCATTGTTACCATCAGGAACACAACAGTGCAGTAGTACCACAGAGAAGGCACAGTAGGCATGCTCATAACCAGTT
The DNA here is from genome assembly GCA_029706075.1 of Aldrovandia affinis. Taxonomy (NCBI): domain Eukaryota; kingdom Metazoa; phylum Chordata; class Actinopteri; order Notacanthiformes; family Halosauridae; genus Aldrovandia; species Aldrovandia affinis. The sequence continues at coordinate 3,071,982 of JAINUG010000079.1, forward strand.
AACTGTGCAAAGTAGTAGATCAAATCAACGATTAGCTTCCTTTGTGTGATGCCATTTAGCAGTGAGCCGGCGTTGCAGGATGCCTATGCCCTGAAACGAACGTGAGACCAGCACCTTCTGCTCTACCAAACCAAACCAAAAGAGTAGACACAGCCACTGTCTGATGGCACCAGTGTTGATTTAGGCAGCCAATTTAGTTTTAGTCTGTCTTTTGACTAAAATGCATATTAGTTTTTTCAATTCCAAATTGAATGGTTTCATCCCTCTTAGTTTGTCTAGTTTTTGTATTTCCTTTCATTGTTTAATTCAATTATTACAAACCATTACCTTTGATTAACAGTCTGATGTGCTTAGGCCTGCCATATTCCTTTAATATATCTGAGCAAACAAAACACCTAACAATCTCTAAACTTTGGTATCAATGTATCCCTTAAGGGAAATTGCTCACTAGCTAATATGATTTAGTTCTTATAAAAGGGGAATGCTAAGTTTAGATTTAGTGGGGAGATTCCAACTATGTTGTTATGTTGCATGTAGCCTTGAAGAAATCAAATGTATGAATTAATACACCAACAAAATAAACCAACAGTCACTATTATAACTGTCAGATGCCTCGATAGCTAGAGATGTGAGTAGCAGGTTTTTCAGTTGGCATAATTTTCCCTAAATCAGTGCTAAGCTAACTGAGTTGGGGAGAAGAGCACTAGGGCTGGCAGTGTAGTGTAATGGTTAGGGAGCTGGGCTTGTAACTCAGAGTTTGCAAGTTCAATTCCCAGGTGGGACACTGCTGTTGTACCCTTGAGCAAGGTACTTTTACTTTTTACTAAAGTCTAAATTGCTTCAGTAAAATATCCAGCTGTATAAATGGATTGTATGTAAAGAAATGTAAACTGTGTAAGTCGCTCTGGCTAAGAGCGTCTGCTAAATGCCTAAAATGTAAATGTAAATGTGAAGTGTGCGAGTATGGGACCGGAGGCAGTTTGTTTTGGGATCCTTCAGTTTAACTAACCGTTAGGTGGCTAGCTAGCTTGCTAATGTAACTGAAGCATTCCCCTTCCCCATCCACATTGTTAGCTGTCTATATCAACACAGTTTACCATTAGCTTGCCAGCTAGATCAACTTACTGAGAATATTAATAATACCTAGCCACGCATCTGGTATTTTAGCAGCGATGTCAAGCTTTGTAGCTAGGCTAGCTAGCGAGCTTGGCTAAATGTATAGCTAGCAAAGTTCCAGCAAAGGTGGTGTGCCTTCAGGTGCCTCCTCAAGTTGGTTGTATTCTTCCCTGTCAGTTTGTGGCTGCAAGGTTTCTCTGCCGTGCTTGTGGTGCACTGAGTTTTCCTCCCAAGCCCAGGTGCAACGGGCGAAGCCATGGTCAATGTATTGGGGAAGGTTTATTGTTTAGCTACACGTACTGTCGTTGCCTGAGGTCAGCGCGAGTGCCTGGGGGGTGGGGCGGCTGAGGACCCGGCGGGGTTTCCATCATTCTACCAATGACACGGATGCATGGGGATTTGTTATTTGTTCACATTTTGCAAGAAGTACATGCCTACGATTGGACTGAAGATATCGTTCAAACGCGAAATCGAGTGTCTATTAGTGCGCCTTTTAAAAAAATGTAGTCATAGTTATTGTTTTTAATGTGCATTTCACGTCGGTTAAAGGTCGTTCGCCATGGATGTTTTTCAGCATCATTTTTTCGTTGATGAAATGAGCACTGGATAGCATGATTTTGAGGGAAGCATGGTTATCGCATGCAGGGTGCGGTCTGAAATGCTCCACAGTGGCCTTGGCCCCCTCTCCTGCTTCATGGGGGAGCTTCAGGCTGTGCTCTTACTCTCTCGACACTTGTTACCGGAAGGCCAGTTACGCTGTGTGGGCCAAAGAACCGTTGAGCCCAATGCTTCGGTGCTGTTGTTGACCCGGGCCAGTGAGGGTGTTGAACTGGGGCAGTGAGGGTGTTGAACTGGGGCAGTGAGGGTGTTGATCTGGGGGCAGTGAGGGTGATGATCTGGGGGCAGTGAGCCCTGCTCTGTTCTGTGTTCCTGGTTTGGGGCTTTTGTCCATCTCCCTTTCTATAACCTCTCAGAGCTGCCTGTCAGGCTGATCGCCATGGCAACTCTTGGCTGCCCGGCACACAGCGGAAATATCCGTGAGGGAGCCGCCCTCAGATCAGGGTCAGTTACCTACAGCCATAGAGCTGTATCACCACACACACTCACACACTCGCACAATCGCACACACACACACACACACACACACACACCCACACACCTATATACACACACACACCTATACACACACGTGCCTTCACACACACACACACACACACACCACACACCAACACACCAACACACTCACACACTCACACACTCACACACACACACACACACACACACACACACAAACACACTCACACACACACACACACACCTATGCACCTTCACACACACACACACCTATACACACACAAACACACAGCCCCCTCTCTGTCAAATGCGTGGATGATTTGAGTGATGGTTTATTGTTATTTTTAACCTGCCTCCCATGTACATGTATTAGGAAACTGAGATTCATTCATCAGCGTTATGACACACAAAGGGGCACTTGTGATGATGATGACGATGGTGGTGGTGGTGGTGGTGATGATGATGATGACGGTGTGCACTGTCATCCGCATCCTAGACTGGAACTCTGAGCAATGGGGTCTTTAAAAACGTCCGAACAACATAAAAAAATAGGAAACTAAAGAAACAAACTGGCTCTGAGTGTGTTTTGAGAGCAGGAATGTTGTGGGCAGTAACAGGGTTCTCCTCCTGTGTGCACGGCCGTGTCAGAGCACAAAGCAGCTGACCTGCGCGGTCGTCACGGCGCAAGGTCGTCCCAGTTGATGCACTCAGCGCCGTGAGTGGCAGTGATGAATGCTTCAGTACGGAGGGCAAACGTCCCGCTCCTAATTGCACTTATTCACCGGGCAGCAGGAGCTGCTGCTGCTGTTGAGGGGGGGTTGGTTTGTGTCTGTGTTAGTGCTGGTGCTGCAGGTGTTTTGTTTTTTTGATGGGGGGGTCACATTTGTACTGATCTAGGTTCGGTGTTGTTGTCCGGTGTCCCGTCCCCCCAAATGCCCCCTCGTGGCACCCCAAAGGCAAGAGCGTGCCCCCCTCTCCTCAGTGCTGGCGGGACGCCCAGGCCCTGAAGGGCAGGGAGCTGGTGCTGGCTCAGCAGGAGCGTTTGGGGACAGCAGAGCGGGACAGGCGAGGAGGGCAGGCGATCCGCTTGGGTGATCGGCGATCACTGGTGCGCAGTCTGGAGGGGCTGGAGAAGAGGAGAGGAGGAGAGGAGAGGAAGTGTGTTCAAGGCTGTAGACATGGAGCTGTGCAAATCCGTCTGATAGAAGCAGGAGGAGGAGGAGGACACGGATGTGGAGGAGGAGGAGGAGGAGAGAGGAGAGGAGAGACACATGCAGGCTGTAGACATGGAGGATATGGGAACTGTACTGACATCATGTGCAACCAGGAACAGTGAGACAGAGACACATGCACTGTACCGTACTGTACTGACATCATGTGCAACCACATCTACACACAGGCACACACACACACTCACACATACACATATCTACACACAGGCACACACACACACACACACACACACACACACACATCTACACACAGGACACACACACACACACTCACACCTATACACACACACACACACACGCACACACACACAGATTGCGTCAGATGGCGTTCAGTCACCGCAGAAGGTCAGCAGCAGTGTTATGAATGCATCACCGTTCCAAACCCTGGGTGATTCATCAGTGGGGTTTTTTGTGTCCGTAAACCAGAAACGAGCGTTGGCAACATGTGCGTGCGTCTGAGCTCACAGGAGAGCTCACCCGTAACTCTCTCAAACGCTGGCGCTTGTTCAATACTTGTTCAATATATATTTTTAAATAGACGCCGTCCGTAAAATATACAATTGCATTATCCCGTGCAATTACTATTATCCCTGTGAAACCCAGCTCTGCGTTATCGCTTTGCGGAAATGCGACGCAACGTGACATCGGCGAGCGTAGTACATGAAATGTACGACGCGGCGCTGACCAATCAGAGCAGCAGAGCTGACCAATCAGAGCAGCAGAGCTCCCCACCGAGCCCCCTGGGCAGCCGCGGGGGGGAATAAGGCCCCTGACGGCAGTCAGAGTGCAGAGGTGCTGCTCCAGCGTTTGAGAGCTCCATCTGTGCCTTACCCTCCAGAGTACGGTCGTTGGGGAATTTGTCTGCCAAATGGAAAAGGGGTTTGAAACATTGATTGGCTTAGCCTTATCCGTTGCACTCGTGGCTCTTTAGCGTTTCCACGGCGCGTGCGTGCGTGTGTGCGTGCGTGTGTCTGTGTGTATTCTGTCCTTGCTTTCTTGGAACATTTCATCACACTATCCTGCTATAGAAGTCACCGGCACTCTGGCTGTTGCGGAATCGGGTTCGGGGCAGCTGGGGGTGTCGGGGTGGGAGTGGGAGTGTGCGAGTGTGTTTTTGCATGTGCGTGTGCGTGGCACGGTGACAGCAGCAGCAGTGCCAGGGGCGGGGCAGGTGAGGTGGCGCTGTTCGCAGGGGGGTCATTGGGGTCCCAGCGGGGCTCTGAGGCGCTGTCTGATACGTGGGGCCATTGTGGCTCTGCCTTTACACAACACAGAGAGCTACAGGAGTCAAACTCTGTCTCTCTCCATCAATCATCTACATGCACCGCACTGCTGCTGCTGTCACCGTGCAGAACCACACTCACCCACTCCCACTCCCACTCGCACACTTTCACTCTCACTCTCACTCTCACACTCACACACACTCACACTCACACTCACACTCACACTCTCACTCTCACTCTCACTCTCACTCTCACTCTCACTCTCACTCACACTCTCACTCTCACACGCTAAGGCCGTGCTGCTTCAGGGCAGCTGCTCACAGTCGTGAGCAAAATAGTCCAGCGGCGCGATCAGTGTTGTGTTGTGAATGTCATTGATTTCATGTCCCCTTCAGTTCCGTGCCGTTGTGCCCATGGCTGGCTGGCTGGTTTGACCCGCTGTCGTCGCCCTGGTCCCCAGTGACCTCACTTCCTGGTCCAGCTGATCCCGTGACCTTTGACCTCTGCTCCATATCTTCCTGTTTTGAGGATGTTTTTTTTTAAATGTTGTATTGCGTGTGCGATGATGATGATGATGATGATGATGATGATGACAGGGCCCTGATTTACAGATTATAGGGATTAACCCCTTTACTATCCCCCTCTTTGAATAGTCCCTCATACGTTGAGTGGGTTATAACCGCTCGCCATGGATACGGGACATCCAGTTATAATCACGGTAATCCTTGTAATACGTGCATTCCCTTTTTTTCTCTCTACAGAATTTGGGATATTCCCTGAGCTGGGTAAAAAAAAAGATGTGATGAATGAATGTGACTGGAAGACTGAAAGTGTAAGGGGCAGTGGCATGCAGCAGTGGTTCTGGGGGCTTTGGGGGCTCATATCCCAGTGTCACAGGTTACCCTTGAACAAAGCACCTAACCTGAATTACATTTGTGTAAGTGACCAACATGTCAAATATAAGCAATGTGGATAAAGGTTGTCCCCTTAGGAAATATACAAATGCATAAATAATTGAATTAAAGGGTGTGTGTGCGAGTGTGCGAGCGTGTGTGTGTGCATGTGTGAGGGAGCGTGTGAGTGTGTGTGTGCGTGTGCATGTGTGTGAGAGAGTGTGAGAGTGAGTGCGTGAGTGAGTGAGTGCTTGCAACCTTTGGACTTGGCGTGACTTGGTTGTTTCTCAGGGAAGCGGAGAGCTGTCAGGCTGCCGTGGTTACGGTGACTGATGGGTTGTTTGGGCCGGGCGCTGGCAGCGAGAGGGCACACGGGCGCGGAGCTGGCCAGCGCTGTTACCAAGGGCCCCAGAACTGCCAGTTCAGCCTCTGGCCCATGCAAATGACTTACTAACAACTTGGCCGGCTTCGGTGTGATCACAGGGGATGTTTATGGGAGACGGCGTGGAAGGCTAGCCCACAATGGCCTTTCCAAAAGAGCGAAAGCAAAATGTAGTTCTTCGATTTATTTTTTCAACGTTAAGCAAGAGTTTGCTCTCTCTGTCTGTGTTCTATTCGTGCTCCGCCGTGTTTAATAAATCGGTTGGGTGATGGAAGTTCCTCCTAGGTCTCATTTCTTGTATCTGGTACGGGGCAACAGATTTACGAGGTCAGCAGACGAGCCACTGCGGGAGAACTTTGACCGTGACCACGAGGCCTTCACAGGGCAGACAGCCCCCATTGGGGGTCACACCCTGCTTGTGGCTGTTAGTCTTCCGGTGGAAATGGCCACTCAGATACAGGACTCCCGGATTTTGAGCTCACCCTCAGTTGCACTTGCCTCAGACTGACGATAGCAGCATCAGGGAGCAGTGAACGCACACGCCCCATCCCCACATGCGTCCCACTGACTCCACTCAGCCCTGGCCCTGTCCAGAACACGTGTTCTGGACCCTCAACCAGTCAAATCCTTCAAAACACCACCCTGCATGTAGACTTATTTTTTTGTTGCCTAGAACTTAAAGCCAATTGGTTTTTGTTTAATAGGTGGATCTGGCTGGTGTGTATTCAACCCCAAACTATAACACACACACACACACACACACGGCTCACACTCACACACACACACACACACACACATACACACACAGCCCCATTAAGACTGACTTTTCTGAGCACACATTTTTCATCCAACCGCACAACCTATACTTGACGTGCTCTAGGGGGCAGCGTTGAGCTCACGGATTGGGGAAGAGGGGTATTGATGCCGTATTTGTGGAAAGAAGGAGCCCCAAATCAAATTGGACAGAGTTGTACAGAACTGGTTGTCTTCACTGTGGTCGGCCAGGCGTTAAGAGTGATGATGGTGTAGAAAAATGTAATTCACTTAATGTGGAAAGAGGCTAAATCCGTGTAAACGTGTAGTTTGTATATTTATACTTTATACTGTATGTGTGTGTATATATATTAAAGTGTACAGCACATTGATAGATGATGTGGGAGAAGTCAGAGAGAGATGCAGGTCCTTGTGAAGACTTGTCTCCTGACAGGCTTTAAACGTTTAAACTTTGAGCGTGAGCCTTCAGGCCAGTTTGCACATCCTGCGCTTACAGCCATGTCGTACAGAACATTTAACGACCGCGGACGCTGTCGTTCGAACAGCCAGAAACTCTTACATATTCTTGTGCACACTCTTACAGGTTCTCTCACGCTCACACGCTTGCACTTTCACTCTCTCACACGCGCTCTCGCACGCTTACGGACTGTCACACGCTCACGCACTCTCAGGAGCTCAGGATCCACAGCTGGTGTTTAGGGGCTGGCAGACAGGAGGAGAGCGTTAGTGCTCAATGTTCAGTAAACACTCTGGCCACCGTCAGGCCAACACGATGTCCCTGCCTGAACCTTCATTTCACATGGGGGTGGGGGGGAAGAATGGAGGGGGAGGGGGAGGGGGGGGGTGAAGGTAGGGGAAGGAGTGGAAAAGAGAGCGAGAGAGAGAGAGAGACACGGAGAGAACAGTGTGTTCCGTTCATTCCAGGGCAGGAACAGTCTGTGCTGTGAGCCATGAGAGAGAGAGAGAGAGAGAGTGAGAGTGAGAGGGACAGACAGACAGACAGACCGACAGATGGACACAGAGAGAGGGAGAGAGAGAATGTAGGGCTGGCAGGGGGTGTACAAATGTAGTGCTTTGCTGCTCATAAATAAAACTATGGAGTCTTGTGGGGGGAGCACTAGCACATGTGCCTCTGTGTGACACTGAAACCATGGGGGGGGTGGGGCCAGTGAGTCTCCCTGCAGTGCCTTCCTGTGCCTCTGGGGGAGCGTGGGTGTGGGTGTGGGTGTGGGGGTGTGTGAGAGAGTGACAGAGAGTCATTAGGTCAACCCGGAGCCAGTCGCTATCTTCAGTCACTGTTCTGGAGTGATGCATTTATATTTCCACTGTTGTGAGGCGTAACTTCACACAGCTTTGTGCCATTGGCTGCTGGATCAATCCCAGCCAATTAGAGCAGAACATCAGCTGGAGATGTGTGCGTGGATAAATGTGTTAACATACATATTCAATAGCCAGTTGTCTCTGTGAGGCTGTGTGTGGATAAGTGTGTTAACGGACATGATCAGTCAGTCGTCTCTGTGAGGCTGTGTGTAATAGGCAGTGGAGAGTGTGCCAGTCGGTGTTTGAGTGTGTCTTATCAATATGCTGGCTTAGTCTGCAGTAGTCAATTGGGCTGCGCTCCAGAAATTCCTCTCCCTCCCTCCCTCTCTTTACCACCACTCTCTCTCTCTCTCCCTCTGCCTTGTATCAACCCTCCCTGCCTGTGATTTTCATTCTCTCTCTGCCTCTGTGATTCTCCCCTCCTCTCACATTATCCTTGTAAGTGTCCTCCATCATAAACTCTCCTGCTTTCATCACTCACCCCCCCACCTCACAATTCCTCTTTTCAAGCTGTAGGCTGTCTGACCTAAATCTGTGTGGAGCGACAGGGAGAACCGGGGGGGGGGGGGGAGGGGAGGGGAGGGGTGAAAGGCAATGATGTCAGTGACAAATTAGCATATGTCAGTTAAAGGAGTTTATCCCAGAGACATGAACGAGGGGGAGGGCCCAAGAACACCATCGGGGTGGGGGGCGGGCGGGCTCATTGCTGTAACCCCGAGCACAAAAGGCTAAGGGTGGGAGCGCTAATGGTTGTGCAGTGCCTGTGTCCCGGTGCATGACTGCTGTGCTGTCTGAGTGTTATCACAGGAAGCGGCCGCTAGCGTCAGAGAGACATCTCTTTTTATCCCTCCCCGTATCGCGTGTTCTTTTTCTTCTTGAAATCCAAGCGCTATTTTTAGCCTGGAGCACCGCGCCCCCCCTTCCCTCTGTCAGGAATCCCCGGAGTTCTGGGAGGTCGACAGTATGGTCACTCACACACACACACACTCGCACACACACACACACACACACACATGCACTGACACACACTCTCACACACTCTCACACACTCACACACTCACACACACATCAGATCCTTGATATTCTACCATTCTCCGGAAGCGCACAATTGGATAATGTGGGCCCAAAATGAGCCAATCTGTCTCGAACGTGCGACCCGTCCCATCCCATCCCAGTGGTCACCAGAAGGCTGGGTTGCTCTGTGGATGGCCATGGCCGATTTGGGCATGTCTCTGCACACTGTGGTCATACATGCACGGAGAGGCAGTGAAATAGTGTGCCGTGTGCTCGTACGCGACTGTATCTGTGGCCTTGAATGGGCCCTTTCTTTCATTTAGCTTTTTTTTTTGGTCAAATTTATTTCCAATTTTCTCCCAATTTGGTTGCCAATTATACCCCCTATTTTATTGCAATTCCCCACCCCCACGAGTCCGCCGCCCGTCCTCCGGGAGCGAGACACACATTCCTGGCCGATTGTTCCCGCCTCTTCCGAGACGGAAATTCTTCCACGGACGCCTTTTACCTTCTCCTCGATGGACTCGTGCCGGCTCCCCCCTCCCCCGGAGGCGGACAGCCAAATGCAGCGATCGGGGCTGACATCCAGGGCCAGTCTGGTAGAGACGCGGGTTTCGTACCGCGTCCCTGACAGGCAGCGCACACCACACCAAAGTGTGGCGCGTTAGACCGTTACGCCTTCCGCCGCCCCCTTCATTTAGCTTTTTGTATAAAAACACACATTGTGCATTTATTTGAGTGTAGATCTCATTCATCTTTTTCTCCCTCCATTTCTCTCTCTCTCTCTTGCAGACTGCCTGCTGGGTTGAGGAGTTTTGGGGCCTCCTGCTGACGCCCACGCCCCTCCGATGAACCCCATCAACTCCATGAAACCTGCCCTGCCTCCAACGCCACACAGGTGAGTGTGTAGTCTGACCCTCTCCTCCGTCATGGCCCGCCCACAGAGACCCGGGCCAATCAGAAGCAATCTCACAGCAGCTCCAGCATCAGGGAGATCTGGTATCTTATTGAATACATTTTATTAGTATTGATTGGCACCTTTCTAAAGCCAAGGGACACTGAACATTAGTCGTGTGAGAATATGCAGCCTCGCAATACAAACGTATACACGTGTGGTTCTGCATGGCCCAGTAGGTAGAGCGTGGCGTCGGCAACGCTTAGGTTGTGGGTTCGATTCCCGCTGGGGCCACATATACTGAAAAATGTATGCATTCACTATTGTAAGTCACTTTGGATAAAAGCATCTGCTAAATGGCATATACTATATATTATATCATATAAACACAAAAAAAGGCAAGGAGAAATATTATATTTTTTGAACGATGGCAAAACCGTGCAGTCAGAGCAAAGAGAAGCTGGACGCTCAAGGCAGGAAAGAAAGCTCAATGGGTTCACATATGACAGGGTAAACGGGTGAGTTTTGAACCTAAAGGACCCACATCACCCTGGTGCAGATCCTCCCTTAGCCTCCCTCTGTTTTGCCGCCAGTGTGGGCTCTCCTCGTGACGGGGCTCAGTGTGAGTGTCTCTACTCCAGGCCCTCCTCGTATCACACTGAAGTCTAGAGTGAAACTGAAGCAGGGGAGTGCAACAGAGTTCAGAACATTTTCTGTCTTTTAAAAAACAACCGGATACGAGTGTAGGCGGGAGCCAGGAATGCACTTTCACGCTCTCGCGCGTCAGAGACCGAAGCTGCCACAAAAGGGAGCTGATTGGCTCCTCCCTGAAAACGCTGGGCGCCCCGGGGGCCTTGGCTCTTGAGCAGAACAATGGCTTCCTGTTTGCAGAGAAGGCCGGATGTCTGCTGCTTTGAGGAGAGAGAGAGAGAGAGAAACCTCAGCCGTGCTCCCAGGTTCAGCCGAGTGCAGCCCTAACCCCTCCGTCACCCCCCAGTCTCTAACCCCCCAGACCTCGAGGGCGGTCTGGGGCGCGCGTGCTCCACATGGGCACCGATGGAACTGTCACTGTCTTATGAGGCTCATCCAGTCCTCACCCTGCTGTGCTGTGACAGGCTTTCTCTGCCTGTGTGTGTGTGTGTGTGCGTGTGTGTGTGTGTGTGGGGCTGCGTGCGCTTTGAAGCAGGTGTAATTGAGGACCAGAAAATGTAATGACGAGAGCAGTCCCGTCTTATCCAGCTGCAAGTTGGACTGAAACAAACACACTTATGTGCATGCGTGCATGTACACGCGAACATACCGACACGCACACTCACATACGCAAACGCACGCACACACACATGCAAACGCACATACACACACACACTCACACACACATACACACACACTCTCACACACACACACACACCAACTCATATCACATCACATGTACGCATGCACATCACTGCGGCTCTAAGCGCACACATATAGTACACACTCATGCTCCTACATTGATTTCCACACTGCAGATAATGCCTCGGTCAAATCCTATCCAATCCATACGAGAGGCTGCGTTTGCAAATCCATAAATCTCTCCCTTCTCTGGACGACGGCTGCAAAGCTGAGGGCGTGAGCTGGAAAGCATGAGGCCTTTTTTCTGCCTTCCATTCAAACAAAAAAAACATGCAATCCCTTAAACAGAGAGAGAAAGTGACACATGAAACCAACCCATAATAACCCAGCTTCCTCCTTCTACAGCGACGGCTCCTACCCGTATGATCCTGTCTCCTGGCAGCAAGGCACCAATCAGCCTGCAGGTTCCCTCTCCGTGGTAACCACAGTGTGGGGGGTGACCAATCCTTCGCCCAACCAGGTAAGGGCAGCCGAGCATTGTGACATCATAAAGGCATACACACACTCTGTGAGGATGTTGTGACATCATAAAGGCATACACGCTCTGTGTGAGGGTGTTGTGACATCATAAAGGCATACACGCTCTGTGTGAGGGTGTTGTGACATCATAAAGGCATACACATGCTCTGTGAGGGCGTTGTGACATCATAAAGGCATACACACGCTCTGTGAGGGCTTCGTGACATCATAGAGGCAGACACACTCTGTGTGAGGGCATTGTGACATCATAAAGGCATACACATGCTCTGTGAGGGCGTTGTGACATCATAGAGGCATACACGCACTCTGTGTGAGGTCATTGAAACCCTGGAGAAATTTGTATTGTCATTATTTTTTGACTTATGTTTTCACATAAGAAGCACATACAATATATAGCAGTGGTGATTGTTATTTTCAAACCCAGTTTTAACAGAGGCTCTTGGCACTCATTAGAAATGGCTCTTACTCTAAGCAATAGTCTTTAAGGCAATTCAGTTGAAAGCCAGATAATTGTCTATTATCCTGGTGTCTAGGATGTTTTTAATGGTTTTGTGACAGCGGGTCCGAGAGTCACTTTCCCGAATTGTTGCCGTTTGCTTGCTTTGTGGTGATGTGGGTGGGGAGGCAGGCAGAAAGTAGAATTAAACTTTTGCCCTATGAATATGATGTATGAACAGTGATCAGTCTAAATGAAACTGTCAGGAATACGAGGCAGATGAACCATCTGTCCTGATGCATGTATTGTGTTTTCATTATTTCCCCATTCCGGAAGTATATTCATTCACCTATTCCTTCTCGTCAATCTGCTTCCTCTTCTCCCTTGTTCAATACCCGTGTCCCCCTCCCTTGCTCCTCCCTTCCTCCTCCCAGGTCTTGGGTGCTCCCATGGGTCCGGGTGGAAACTCGGCCGGTAGCCACATGTTGCCAGGCAGCGGTCCCGGCATAAGCTCCCCGCAGTTCATGGGCCAGCAGGGCTACCCTGAGCCCGGCAAGAGCTACATGCAGCAGGGTCTGTACGGCCGGCCCGGGGGGGGCTACCCTGCAGGGCCCGGGTACGGGGGCAGGTGAGTGTGGCCCCGCCTTCCCTTCACCTGCTGCTCTGCGTCACACCGTCTCAATGTCTTACGACTAACTCCACAACAGTGTGTGTGTGTGTATGGATACTCTGTATGTATGTATGTTTGCAACGTGTGTATATGTGTGCAACTTGCGTGAGACAGTGTGCATATATGAGCGTGTGCGTACAGTGTGTGCAGTGTGCGTGCAGTGTGCGTGCAGTGTGCGTGCAATGTGCGTGCAGTGTGTGTGCAGTATGTGTGGGGGCACTCCGCTCTAAGCTTTTTATTTCGATGTTCTCCTCAGCTACCCCAACAGCGGAGCAGGGTCCATGGGGATGCCCCCCCACGGCGTGCGCCCCCCCACGGACTTCACCCAGGCTGCCACGGCAGCAGCTGTGGCTGCGGCGGCCGCCACGGCAACGGCCACTGCCACGGCGACAGTCGCCGCGATACAGGAGAAGCAGAATCAGGAGATGAACTACGGGCAGGTGGGTGAACGTGGGCTCGGACGCTGTGGTGGCGCTCCACAGGTGCACAGATCAGCCCCCTCTCTCCAGGGTGTAGCCCCTCACACAGGGCCATAGCCCGGCGGTGAGCAGGCAGTGCGCCCCCTCCTGGCAGGCTGGGCTAAAATGGTTTTAAATACAGCAAGATAAAAACTCCCCCCCCTTGCCCAACACACTGATTTCTGTCCCTGTGCAAGAAAGCAGGGCATCAGTTGTAAGAAACGAACGGTGTGCCTTAGGAAGCAGAACGAGCGTGAGCCCTTCTCTCTCTCTCTCTCTCTATCTCTATCTCTATCTCTCTCTCTCTCTCTCTCTCTCTCTCTCTCTCTCTCTCTCTCTCTCTCTCTCTCTCTCTCTCTCTCTCTCTCTCTCTCTCTCTCTCTCTCTCTCTCTCTCTCTCTCTCTATCTCTCTCTCTCTCTCTCTCTCTCTCTCTGTCTCTCTGTCTCTCTGTGTGTGTGTGTGTGTGTGTGCGCGTGCGTGCGTGCGTTCATGTGTTTGTGTGTATTGCCTGTTTTTCAGATGGGTGGACCTTCCTCCTACAGCAGCCAGTTCCTGCCTCCGTCGGGCCCCCGGGGGCCTCAGGGAATGGCCCCCACCGGAATGGTGCCCTCGCGGCCCCCCTCCATGGGCCCCATGTACAGCACCCAGGGCCAGCGGATGCCCCAGCACCAGGGGTACCCTGGGGGCCAGCAGGGGCCCCCCGTCCACAGCAGGGGCTGAAGCGGCCCTATAATTCAGAGGTGAGCCTGAAGGTGGCGCCCCTGAGGGAACCTGCGGACTCGGACTGGGGGTGCCCGCTGGTCCCGCAGTAGGTGCACATTTTCGCATGCCACTTTTTCCAAAAGAGTAGGGGTGCTGAAAGAGGATTCCCACAGAACTGGCCCTCTATATCTGGCCACCTGATCACCCCTACCCATCCTCGCATCTGATTGGCCACACAATCCCTTGCACTCCCCACCCATTTTGATTCCCAGGTTGTCACTGTAAAAGACACTTGAGTTCTCAGTAAACCTACCTGGTTAAATAAAGGTACAATAAGCAATGCATCAGCAGCTCCCCTCCATAAGAGCAGGATTGATTGTTGTGTGCTGGTATGTCGGTTTGTCACATCATTGTGTGTCGGTTAGTCCATCTTATGTCAGTCTATTTTATGCTTTTTATGTTGCTGTTTACGTTTTAGATTTTAATATTATTTTTTGACTATTTTATAGATTATACCAACGTAAAATGTATTTTCAATTCAGCTTGGTTGCTGCCACATGTACATTATGGTATCTTATCTTATTTTGTATAAACAAATAAACCGTTTACTACTACTACTAGGATTTCGTAGGGCCCATGAGGGGTGCATTTCGTAGGGCCTGAGGGGTGAATTTAGCGGAGGTGCTTAGTCCATGGTCCTGGAGGGGCCATCAGTTAACACCAGGTTAACTGTGTTAAATGATAATTTAACTGCTGAGTAACCAGCACACCCTGTGGCCCTCTAGGACCAGGTCTGGGGAGCCCTGTCCTGCCTCTGATCTTCTAGATTATAACTCTATATGATTATTTGTTCTGTTTTCATTATAATGGAATGCAGCTAAATCTGTCAAAAGTTGGCCATTGGTGAGGAAGGCATGCAACCGTCCAACCCAAATGTCATCTATGTGCCAGTCTCTCTGTCTTATCACTGGATTAAGGCAGCATATAAACCTAGGAAGAGTTATAAAATAATTGTCATTACTTCCCAACCTTTTAAACATAGTGTTTCTACTCAAAGAACTAAAAACACCCTTCGACTTCAGTGTATCACATGGCCTTCATCGGTTGATCACTACTTCAATGGTATGAGAGAGGGAGACAATGCAGCGTTCTTTTACCAATCAGCGAAATGTTCACTTTATTCAAAATAAATGAAGTGCTTAATCATGCCCTTTTTATCATTTTAAAACAGTGAGGATGGTGATAAAAGACCATTACCATAAGTAGCATTCATTAATGATCTTTTATGGAAGTCATGTTACACAAATTATTGAAAATTTGAAGTTGAATAGGATACATACTTGAGGAGACAATACACTTAAACAAAACAGGAAGAATCTAGCAAAGAAAAATGTTCCATTAGCTACAAGAGGCACGCTTGACCAGGGATGAACTATTACAGAGACAGGAATATGGTGTCGGGCTACTTACGGTTCACCGAATAAAGAAAGCAGGAAAGAAGTAGGAAGGGGAAAGATCTCCGTCGGTCAGCTGAGTCTCCGCGCGCCCGATTTGAATCACAGGGATGATAGCGAATCCCATGTATGAAACTACAGCCACCGTCCGATCGAAAATGCAGCAAGTTTAAAAAGGAAAAAACCGCACTAACCTACGACAATGGGAGAACCGAAGGTAAGAAAGTATCACTAGTCAGGAAAAGGAAAGAATGAAGGAAAAAGCCTCTGGCAACTCTCGTACTTTTATTTACTTTTATTCTTCTTTAGGCCGGTAGGCGTGCTCAGGATCTTATTGGTCGCCAGACTTTCCCCCCTTTCAGGACATCAGGGTAACCACCCTCTGTGGGCTGGATTGGGTTAACTGTTCATATTTTTATGAAAGCGATTTAGTTGGTTCATTGCTTAGTTTATGCTAGTTGGACAAATATTTTTTGCGTATATACATTTGTCTGGACGTACTGAACAAGAGCATACCAAGAATGGCTCAGTAGGGTTGAGGTGGATTGAACTACTGAAAATACTCACTGAGAATGTGTGAGTCCAACCAAACACGCACTAACGGGGCTTTATCATGGTTATCGACAACAATATTAGTTTAATAGTATAGTATATTTATAGTATTTTTACAAAAATAAGTGGAAGTTCAGCTCTCATTGTGAGAGGTTTCAGTTACCTGAGACATGCAAAAGATGGCAATGTTAGTCTATGGATACTGACGGAATTCAAACTATTTACGGTCGGATCAACGCCTAATCCGATAAGAGCCTCTTGGTGTGCGAGTGTGACGATAGTGTCCGCGTTTATTTAGCTGTTTGATGATTTGCGCGTTAGGGGAGGTGTCTGGCGAGGAGGTGTTATAAAACAGATACCTCCTTAGCGTTTGATCGCATCGTGGATGACAGCATCGGGTTGAGCCTCGCGGAGACCCTTAGACGGGGAGGAAGGTGGCCCATAGAGGGTTTCCCTGGGAACTGTGGTGTCTGGTGTCCTACATTCTTAGGTGGTGACATTTACGACTCCAGGAGGGGGAGAGGAAAGAAAAAGAGCCAAAGAGACCATAAAAGAACAGAAGAAGCTAGAATAGAAACATGTATAATGTGATAATATGTGTAAACATAGTTCACTATCGAGATGCATGCATACTATATATAATATTGTCAACTTCCCGACGACCCACTGTATATGTATATGTATATGTATGTATATGTATATGTGTAAATATAGTTTAATTGCAAGCAGTTGAATTGAGTGTAATATTTGCGTTGGAAGGCTAGCACCTGTGTGAGCATGACCTTGGGTGCTTCTCTGAGAAGAAGTGAGACGTTTTTAATTATCACAATTTTACACCATAATATTTATCAACACCAGTAAATATGTATCATCTGACTCATTGCCCGCGGGTCCCCCAAGCGTTGCTTCACAGCAAACTTGTAAATGTGTAAGACTGAAATGTGTAATACTCAGACTGTGTGTAGAATATTAAAACCATGCCTCCATTGTCTTCAGGGCTTCCCGGGACAGCAGTACGGCCCCCAGATGGGGACCCCCGGGCCCTACCCCGGGCCCCCCATGCAGTACCATGGCCCCGGGCCCCAACGCTCGGCCCCTTCACCCTCGTACCCGGGCCACAGGATGCCCCTCCAGCAGGGCAACATGGGGCAGTACCCCCCTGGCCCTGCAAACCCAGGGCAGTACTACAAGGTAAGGGGGCATCTGCTGTCTTCCCTCATTCTTAAACCCTTAAGTTTAGAAAAGACTTAAGAAATAGTTGAGCGTAGTAGCGTAAATTGCATCGCTGCTTCGTGTCAGTAGATTGGTTTATATCCCCACTGGTTTGCTTTTGATGTGGTTATCAGTGAGGATTTCATCTGGATGTGCTTTCTGTGGTGATGCTCTCCTGAAGAAATCAGCCCTTTTCACAGACAGTCTAGAGGTTGATGGTCATTACACAAAGTGGTTTCCCCAGGAAGGGGTTCTGTGTTTCGTAGGTAGCAGGTGACGTGATGTACTTGTGTTGTCATGATGTGACGTATCCACAGCCAATGATAGTGCAGTGCTGAAGGCCACACTCATAGCGATAGAACACTGTAACCAAGAGTAACCATGATATCTCACTCTGTGTTTCTGTTAGACGGAGCAGTTCAACGGCCAGGGTAACACTCTCACTGGCCTGACTGCAGGGGCCCCTGGAGGGGGGGGAGGGTACAGCACCTTCAACCAGACTGCAGTCAACGGGGTGAGTGTGTCTGTCTGTGTGTGCGTGTGTGCATGTGTGTGTGTGTGTGTGTGTGTGTGTGTGTGTGTGTGTGTGTGTGTGTGTGTGTGTGTGTGTGTGTGTGTGTGTGTGTGTGCGCGTGTCTGGTCTCTGTTCACTTTTTTGTGTGTTTCTGTATACTTGTTTAACTGTGCATTTGGTATATCTTTTCAAGGTTGCCATTGATATGCTCCTCTCATGAGAATCATGGTGACACCAAACATCGATAGGGCCTGGGGAAGACAGCTTGGATTATACAGAGATGTTGCTTGAGCTGATATTTGGAGAGACATAATATGCTCAGGCAAAGAATATTGCTACCATGTGACTAGGCCAATCGTAACACATTGGACCTCCATTTTTTTAATCTGGTGGGACTAAATTCTTGGCGCATAGGTAGAAACCCAAAATTGTGGTGTGTGACACAGGCATGCAAGTTTGGTATGCTGATCTAATATGGACTAGGCTGGTGCCAAACCTACATGCCCTGGTTTCACTCAAGGAGGAATAAACCTGTCAGTGAAGGCACCGTGTTTGTTTTTGAGCATTTAGGCTGGGCCATATTCTGTTTGCCTGCGCAGGATCACAAAGTGCACCTACCCGACACCATAAAACCATAGACTCAACAATGGAACAGCCAGAATGTGAAACACAGCGAAGACAGTGACATGGCTCATTCTGGAGTGTGTGGTTTGGTATTGGGTCTAACGTCTTTCTCTCCTTCTCCGTCTCCCTTTCTCTCTCTCTCTCTCTCCCTCTCTTTCTCTCTCTCAGCCGGGGAGGGCGATGCCAGGGTACCCTAGTTCGCCCCTCCCGGGAACCCCACCCCCCCCCATGACCCCTGGCAGCACAATGCCCCCCTACATGTCCCCCGGCCAGGACGTCAAGTCCCCCTTCCTCCCCGACGTCAAGCCCAACATCAACTCTCTGCCGCCGCCTACTGGTAAACCTTGCGCTCTACCGCAGTGGAGCTCCGCGCACTGATGTTTTTAATGCACGCTGCTGTATTCCAGAATGTGGGCCAGTGCCACACTAACCCTCAGGAACAGGTTTTAAATAGATTACTTAAGTTAAACTTAACTTCAGTCTGAAGTAACTGCTTTTCGTGGGTACTGGGTGGCTCATCCTGTTGAGACAGTGCTCCAGTGTGTGGATGAGCCCCATGGTCTGGTATCGAATCCAGATCGTGCCAGTGCCAGACCGTAGCCAGCAGCCCCTCAGGGAAGTGTACACTTTGGGTCTCCCAGGGAGGATTGGAGGGGTCTTGGTCCACGGGATTGTCCATGTCACGTGCCTAGCGAGTCCTGTGGGCGATATTGTGAAGCAGTGACTGCACAGCTCAGCGGCTGGCCTCCCACGTTTGGGAGGAGAGCACGTGCTCCACGCTGCTGTGACCACACCTTGAATACAGTCAGATATTGGCTGAAAAAGAGAGAAGGCTTGTTTTGTAACTGATTTCTCCCCCCTTTCCCTGTCCCATAGGGAACCCGAGTGACGACCTTCGGCTGACCTTTCCCGTGCGGGACGGGGTGGTGCTGGAGCCCTTCCGCCTAGAGCACAACCTGGCCGTCAGCAACCACGTCTTCCAGCTGCGCGACTCTGTGTACAAAACGCTCATGATGAGGTCCTTATTTAAAACGGCCCTGACTTTAGCTACTAGTGATGTGCTGTTAGCGAATTATTCGTTCGAATTGAATGACTCTTTTTACTGACTCGGGAGTAATGATTCGTTTTCGCAGTTGAGTCGTTCATTTTACTCGTTCAATTGACCGAGTGGCTCCACCTACATCGCACTCCGCTTCCAACAAACATGTTTTTAAACATGATAATGTAGCGGTGGACAGTATGGATCAAGAGCCAAGAGATTTCGCATTTCCATTTCAGTACTAATTCTTTATTTAAAATAAAGCGTGTAGTACAGGGGAAGTACAACATATGCATCGGAATCACACGGGGGTCATTCTCAATGCATACACGCCCAGTGACAGTGATAACGCCATATACACTCAAACACACATCATTCGTACAAGGGGAAAAGGGGCTTTCACTCAAACAACATCTTGGTTTTCATACTTGACCATTTATAAACATAACTAGCCGAACACTAAGTTTAGCTGGTCGCAAGGGCCCTTGGGACATGTGATGACCTCGTAGCCCATGGCCTACGAATATGTAGCTACCTAGCATGCTACACACAAACTAAATGGAGGGCAGCTGGCATTCCTGTGGCTAAGCTAGCTGTGCTCACCATTACAATAATTTGTCGACCATTGTGCAAAAGCATTTAAATGACACGAAGTTGCAGGACATAACATTGTAAAACCAAAAGTAAATCCATTAGCTGCTGACTGCCTAAAGTCGTGTTTTATGAGTGAATGAATGAGCATTATCCTAGGCTACTGAACGAAATTAATGACAATCACAACTCTCGAGAATAGCAACTCTTGAGTTCTCTAATCAGGTACATTATCTAGTTGTGTTTGCTATCAGAACGATGCATCGCAATGGTTTAGCACTCATGGGCAAAGTTAATCTATCACCCCAAAGAGTGGCTATCTCCACTCCACTGAACGAACGAGATGTGTCTGAACGAATTGTTCGCGAACCATTAATCCGGCTCTGAACGAGAATCACAACATTTTCGAGTCTTCGTCGCCGGTAGGGGGGGTTCCTATGCACTCTGGGGAAGTGGTGATTACTGAATCAAGCGAACGAATCAAAAGATTCATTCTTTTCACTGAACGAATAGTTCGCTAACGAGTTAGGAAAAAGAATCGAACTTCCCATCACTATTAGCTACACACATGTACATGTGCTGCCTTGGCCAGGTCTCACTTGTAAAAGAGGATTTTGACTTCATTGTGTATCTCCTGGTTAAACAACAGATACATACAAATTTTATTAAAGATGACCCACCTCAACACCACCGGTGGGTCCTGACCCACAGTTTGGGAACTGTTGCCCAATATCCTTATTGTAGTAATAATAATAATAATAATAATAAAAATAATGCCCTTTACAGTTTCATATAGCGGCTGGTGAGGCGCGCTTGGTAGGAGTTCCTCTGTGCCTCTTCTGATTGGTGCCTGTGTGTATGCGTCTGTCTGCGCAGGCCGGACCTGGAGCTGCAGTTTAAGTGCTACCACCACGAGGACCGGCAGATGAACACCAACTGGCCGGCGTCGGTGCAGGTGAGCGTGAACGCCACGCCCCTCACCATCGAGCGCGGCGACAACAAGACGTCCCACAAGCCCCTGTACCTGAAGCAGGTGTGCCAGCCCGGCCGCAACACCATCCAGATCACCGTCACCGCCTGCTGCTGTGTGAGTCTCTCCGCTTAACGCTCTCTGTGTGGCCTTTATCACTGTCTCTGTGACACACTGTATCTACAGGTATAATCACTGTAACACACTGTATCTACAGGGTTTATCACTGTAACACACTGCATCTACAGGGTTTATCACTGTCTCTGTGACACACTATCTACAGGGTTTATCACTGTCTCTGTGACACACTGTATCTACAGGTATTATCACTGTAACACACAATCTACAGGGTTTATCACTGTGACACACTGTATCTACAGGGTTTATCACTGTAACACACTATCTACAGGGGTTATAACTGTGACACACACTATCTACAGGGTCTATCACTGTCTCTGTAACACACTATCTACAGGGGTTATCACTGTAACACACTATCT
The DNA here is from genome assembly GCA_029706075.1 of Aldrovandia affinis. NCBI lineage: Eukaryota > Metazoa > Chordata > Actinopteri > Notacanthiformes > Halosauridae > Aldrovandia > Aldrovandia affinis. The sequence continues at coordinate 3,093,501 of JAINUG010000079.1, forward strand.
ACAGGGTTTATCACTGTCTCTGTGACACACTGTATCTACAGGGTTTATCGCTGTAACACACTGTATCTATGTGTGCACGGTCCGATCTCTGCGCTGTAATGTGCTAAATTAGTGTCCTACTCTCTCCCCCTTGCTCTCTCTCCAGTCTCACCTGTTCGTACTGCAGCTGGTCCACAGGCCCTCGGTGCGTTCGGTTCTACAGGGTCTGATGAAGAAGAGGCTGCTGCCGGCCGAGCACTGCGTGACGAAGAGTGAGTGCACGCCAGACTGCGCTGCCACTGGCAGACACACCACCAGACTCTCACCTGCGCTGATACTGATACCTGTCCCTCTCTGTCCCCCTCTCTCCACCTCCACCTCCTTTCTTCTCTCTTCCCCTCGCTCAGTAAAGAGGAACTTCAGCAGTGGTACGATCCCAGGCACGCCGGGGCTGAACGGGGAAGACGGGGTGGAGCAAACGGCCATCAAGGTGTCCCTCAAGTGTCCAATCACCTTCCGGCGCATCCAGCTACCAGCGCGAGGCCACGACTGCCGACACATACAGGTAATGGAGGTCCACACACTGCGCGCACACACACACACACACATACACGCACACACGCACACACAAACACATACAAACAAACACACACTCACACACAAAAACAAACACACAAAAACAAACACACACATGCAACACACATACATACACACACATACACATACACACACACATAAAAACAAGCACACATACACATACACACACACATAAAAACAAGCACACATACAAACAAACACACACACATAAAAACAAACACACACACACACACACCAGGGTTTCCGTTATCCGGTAATTACCGTTTTCTTACCGGGAAAATCTGTTGAAGTCCGACATATTTAAATCTCTCCGGTCATAATGTCCGGTGAAAATAATTCCCTCTAAGCACAATGTGAAAAAGCGTAAGAAGTAAAATGATATGAGCCAGCAATAGGTTATTTTTTATTTTATTTTTTTCAAAAGAGTTTTTATTCTATTTTATTTTATCTGAGAAAAGGTCTGTAGCGAACGGAAATTATTTGATTTCAAGTCGGCAGCAGCACGCCATAATTAAAATGAGCCAGACAGGCCTACATGTAACTTTTTGTTTGTTTGCAAATAGTTTTTATTCTGTTTTATTTTATCTGAGAATATGTAGGCCTAAAGCTGAAGGAAATTCTTTGTGTTTACGTGTTGCCCCAACGAACGTAGGCTAGCGTAATATTTATTTATTTTTAAAATAGCGTTATGCACGTGAGTCTATTAACGGGACTTATTTTATTTGGAATATAATGTATAAGCAAAAGTAGCCTACTTTTCAACAAAGAATATTATAAATCGACATGCCTTGATGATGTCATTCTTTATAAAGCCTGCCTATCAATTGTTTTTAAGCTCAATAAACACAGATAATATTTGACCGGAATTTCTCCCATTTGTCCGGGACATTGAAATCTTCCAGGGCACGTGGACCGGCACCAATTTTTCTTAACGGAAACCCTGACACACACACACACACACACAAACAAACACACATACTCACACGTAAAAACAAACACACACACACACACACACACAAGCTAGGCTGGGCTGGCTTACCCACTCACTATTCCAATACATGCTGCACTTAGCATTGCAGACTTTCAAATGAAGTGTTGACTTGTCTTGACAAGCTACCAAGCCCCAATTTAAAAGGATCAGAAAAGTGATCAAGCAGGAAGAGCAAGCTTAATTTATGAATTTACTCTGTGGGAACGATCAATTACAGAGCATCTGGATCAATAACAATCTAAATTCTGACAAATTGGCTTCTATTCATTGCAAGTATTGTTATGATGCCTAGTATTAAATGTATAATCTATAATTCCCCTTGAGATGCACTGTTCCTGAATTTGCTTTACAAAATAAAGAATATTTTTATTGTGCAACATGAGTGTCACAGGCCACGTGACAATCCCTGGACGGGAACAGAGCAGTCTGGAGACGGAGTGGATTCTTTGGTCTACGGACAGGATTTATATATTTTTCTGTCTCTCCCCTTAGACATGGGAGAGAGACCGTGGGAGAGCAGGTTAACATAAAACAAACACAAAATCTTCACCCTACTTGCCACGAAGCTTTCGGGCAAAAACAATTAACTAAAATAACAAACTAAAATAATCAAACCATAAATGAAAGCCCCGCCTCCTCCGAGGGGGGAATCCCCTTCCGGGGAAACATAGAACAAACACAGACAATCAGCGGCTTTCCACACCGCCTTCATACATTCACATTAAACACACATCAACACTCACTGGGACAGGGTAGAACTCTACTCACTGTACCGACACACACTCCACACACATCTCCAGTAACTTTTCAAGTGCTTCCCAAACCCATGCACACAGACACTCGAGTCCGAGTTCTCTTTTACCCCAAACATACCGAGACCCTCGCCACTCCTCAGTGAGAGTTATCTGGCAACCAGCCCCAAGACACTCTCCACTCTTTCAGTGAGAGTTCTCGGGCCGTTGTCCAGAGACACTCTCCACTGCCCGAGTGCGAGTTCTCTTCCAATCACCCCGAGGGCGAGAGGCGGACCCTCTTTCAGGGCACCCTCTCGCTCTCTTTCATGATCACACCGAGGGAGAGAGGCGGACACTCTTAGTGCGCCCCCTCTACCTCTTTCCCACACACACAAGAAGCACTCTACTCAGTCACTTCCGACAAACGCACACAGAACTCAACATATATTCCACAGACTCCACATACGGAAACCCCCTTGCAGGGCAGACACCACACACAGTACGTCACTCACATTAAACTTACACTCTACACCAGGGGTTCTCAATCCTAGTCCTGGAGGGCCACAGGGTGTGCTGGTTTTTGTTGTTTCTCAGCACTTAATTGATCAATTAAAGCAGTTGATTACACAGTGAACTCACCTCACCTGTTTTTTTGTGTTTAAATTGGTTGCGGATTATGAAGTGAAAACAAAAATCAGCATACCCTGCGGCCCTCCAGGAACAGGATTGAGAACCTCTGCTCTACACGATATGCCATGCGTGCATTCACGCACACGAACAACAAGACCCACAACTCTTAATTCACACACACAAGACTAACTCTCAACACACACACATAATGACAAGACAAGACTAACTCTACAATATGCACACACATGAATGACATGACAAGACTGACTCAACACTCATACATAATGACAAGACTAACTGTCTTGATATACACACATCAATGACAAAAAAAAGACTAACTGATTCCCCACTCGCCCCACCTGCTCTTAAATAGGCTTACTTTCTGCCTGGCTCAGGTGGGACTCGTGAGGTAATCACCCATCTATCAAACACTCACCCAATTGCAATCACTCAACACCAAACATTTCACATTCTCACACACAAACCCAATCAGTCAATTGACATCCACATCAATTAGCTGATGGCACCAATTAAATAATAATTAAATCAATTATGGCCTTTGGAGCAACCTTCCGGGTGACAGTTCACTCTCACACCCTGTGAGAGTGCCAAACCTGCCCCCGGAAAGTCTCCCTGCTCCAAAGGCCTCCACAACATGTAAAACAAAGGCAACCATGTCACTCCCACGTGGCCGAGACCGACGCCCTCCACAATGAGCTTTGGGCTTTTGCTAAAGTGCTATCTTCCCAGGGCAGCAGGTGACTCCCCTTACAGTGCAGTGCTTCCACCTGGATCCTTACCTGCTTTCTTTACCTGCAGTGCTTCGACCTGGAATCTTACCTGCAGCTCAACTGTGAGAGGGGAACCTGGCGCTGTCCTGTGTGCAAGTGAGTCCTGCCACCTGGCCCTCGGCCAATCAGCACCCTACCCCTCAGCCAATCAGCACCCTGTCCCTCGGCTAATCAGCACCCTGCCCCTCAGCCAATCAGCACCCTGTGTGTGTGTGTGTGTGTGTGTGTGTGTGTGTGTGTGTGTGTGTGTGTGTGTGTGAAAGAGAGACACTTTGTGTGTGTGCGTGCGTCAAATAAGGAATTGAAACGTGTGTGTGTGTCTCCCACAGTAAAACCGCTCTACTGGAGGGTCTGGAGGTGGACCAGTACATGCTGGGGATTCTCATCTACATCCAGAAGTGAGTATGAATGGATCTGGGCTCCCAGGGGCCCCCACTTCCTGCTGTCTGTGTCCTGGAACATGTGAGAGGTTCCCGGTTGTACCCAGTCCAGACAGGGCGTACCTGCCTACTCACAAGTACTAAAAGCACGTGTTTATTTAAAGCATCTTGTAACCGCTTCGTCTCACGTTCGCGTTCTCCCCTCAACTGTGTTTGCATCCCTCTTTTTTTCCTCTCCCTCCCTTCCTTCCCCCTCTCCAGCTCAGATTATGAGGAGATCACAATCGACCCGGTGTGCAGCTGGAAGCCGGTTCCGGTGAAGCCAGACCTGCACATCAAGGAGGATCCGGACGGGCCGGCCCTGAAGCGCTGTCGCACCCTGAGCCCGAGTCTTATGATCCTGCCCAGCGTCATGGAGATGATCGCGGCGCTCGGTCCCGCCTCCTCGCCCTACCACTCTCTCCCACCGGGGGGCAGCAGTGGCACACCTGACTACCCTAGCCAAGGTAAGGACACACCACACTCAAAAAAATCAATCAAAATGTATTTATGTGGTGCCTTCTACAAAACATTTGTCGCAATATGCTTTACTGCAGACCCTGGCATGAACCCCACACAGAAACCTCCCCAGGTGGAGCACATCCTCCTCTGGCCGGCTCAGGATAGCACTGACCATAGCATTAGCATGCCTGAAACCCTTTTATTTTTTGCCGGTGCATCAGGGACTGTAACCTTCGAATTAATTAAAACAAAACACCTGGTATTTCTGCCACGGATTTGCATTATTGATATAAAATGGCTTATGAGCCACACAGGCCTGTCCCCCTTGAGTTGTATTCGTAGTTCGGGGTTTATTTCACATTGAATCGGGTCTGCCTCAAATATACATTTTGTGTGATCATAGGTGACCGATGAAGTGGATTGGTCATTAAAAGCCGATGTTGTTTATATTTAGGAGATGACTGTGGCTGTAGTTTATGAAACGAGGTCTGCTCATGGCTCTGAAGTGTTCGTGGGTCTGTCTGCATCCCCCTCCCCACAGCCGGTCCGGGGTACTCCAGCCAGCCGGGATTTTCGGACTTCCCTAACGGCCCGGGGACCCCGACTCTGGGGGAGTTTTCGTCGGGGCCGCCCCCTCTGTCCTACCAGGCCGACCTGCCCAGCGGGCTCCTCAGCCCGGAGAAGCCTGTGGGACACCCCATGTCTGCCCAGGTGAGCGCGCGTCCGCACTCTCAACCACCCGGCTGTCCCGGCGCCATGCCAGCTGTACCGATGGCAGTGCCGCCTGCACACCCGGGTCAGATATGTATTCAGTACACTTGAAAACAGTCCTGCAGACAGAGAATCCCTGAGCATTTACATTTTCATTTACATTACATTTTAGGCATTTAGCAGACGCTCTTATCCAGAGCGACTTACACAGTTTACATTTCTTTACATACAATCCATTTATACAGCTGGATATTTTACTGAAGCAATTCTGGTTAAGCACCTTGCTCAAGGGTACAACAGCAGTGCCCCACCTGGTGATTGAACCTGAACTCTGAGTTACAAGCCCAGCACCCTAACCATTACACATTACACTGCCGCCGAGTCACATTGATGAGCCTTTAACTGTCGCTGAGGTGAAACAATCCATTTTGAAAGAGAAGCAGGTTTGTTAATGAATAATTTTTTTAAATAAAAGTGTTAACGATAAAGCACATTAGAAGAGGTCTGGACTCATCACACTCTGCTGCCGATGCTTCAAACCTCAAACTGTCACATGATGACTGCGCAGCCCTGCTGGTGGACTGCGCAGCCCTGCTGGTGGACTGCGGTGTAAGAACAAAGCGCTGGGACGTCTGCCTGTTGGCGACAATTAAATGTAACCACAGCGCTCACTTTGGCTTCAGGGCAGTCAGAGCTGTTACCTGCGTGTTCTTGGAGCGTGTCCACGCGGTTAACACCGGATTACTTATTATATAAAAAGACAAACAACAAACCTAAACGCTTATCTAGCTGGCCATGCCCTTGGTAATCTGAATGAAGCAGTTTGATTTCACTGGCACTTGTAAATGGCTGCTGCAATGGCCCTGAAAGTAAAACAAAAAAAACAAGAAAAAACTTCAGAAGTTCTTTTACATACAAGCACAACTTGTGACTTTGCACAACATTTGAAGGGTGGGGCTGATATGAACTGATTGCAGTGAGAGTTCATGTGTGTTCGTGTGGTCTATAGACCGTATGGCCATATGAGGAAGCTGTATTTTCATTCATTTAATTTTATCAGCTTTTCAGCTGATTTCAGATTTAGTTTATCAGCTTCTCAGCTGATTTTGAGGTGACAGTGCACCTCCTCAGGGGTCTCGGTGGAAAGCACCGGCGCCCTGTCAACATCCTCCTGCTCTAAGGTTCCCTGTAGGGCCGGACATGCTGTGTCATGCTGTAACAGTCATTTCTTCTACCTCCCTCCCTCCATTTCTCTTTCTCTTGTCTCTCTCTCTCTCTCTCAGATATCCCACTCTGGCCGGATGGACCCATCCCACAATCCCATTCAGCAACACCATCAGGGTCTCCATGGCAATTCGCACCTCGCAGGGCCGGGAGGACCGATGCACCCCCGCAACCCTTCCCAGAATCCCCGGCTACACACGGAAGGCTCCTTCGGGCTAGGTGGCCCAGGGGGGCAGGGAGAAGTGCCGGAACCTTCTCTCGACGTAAGTCGTGCCGGCGTGCGCGCACGTCTGTTGATGTCTGCGTAGGGCTGGGCCGGTTTCCGGTCAAACTGTATACCACGATTTGAGCTCACACCATCGGTGTCATTGTCAAAACTGTCAGACCTCCATTATGCTCAAACTGTCTCAGTAAAAGCTGTAGCTGCTCCTAAAATCACTATAACGTCATGTGACTAACAGTGCGAGGGAGGTCAGGTAGCTAGTGTCAGCTGAACTTATAGCTGAAGCTGGGTGCTGGTCATTTGTCAATGTTAGCAATATACTATATAGCTACATATAATGTTGTGTAGCTACTGTTAGCCTCCTTGTTTACATGGAGACAAATACGCTGGCACGTTAGACTGTGTAGCTTAAATGTCAGCTAACAAGTTAGTCTCCGCTGGTTTGATAGCTGGGCGCTAGTAGTCTGTATTTTTATTAGTTGGCTAGCAGCTAATTCACTAGCAGCAGCAGATAGCTGGCTAATGTTAGCTATAAGCAATTGCTAGCTAGTCAATTAATAATTAATAATAATAATAATAATAGCACAAGTGTTGTGCTTGTTAGCGAAAATTAACATTGGACACAATCATGGTTTTCCTAATTGTTTTAGAAAAGTTTTACAAGATTGTACTGATGCTTTGTAAAAAACTTGCTAGCTTTATTTTGCTAGCTAGCAAGCTATTGCTTCTTCACATGCAAGCAAGTTTAGTCTGCTTAGTTGTTTTATCAGAGAGGAGATTGGCATTGTGTTTTTATTGACTACTTGTAAAACGTGTTAAGTGTCAATCTGCTCTTATGTTGGATTCGTGGAAGTAATAGGCTAGGAATAGGGGGCATCCCTGCTAAAAACCAATGAAAGTGACATGCTGCCACCCTGTGGCGAGAAAGGTGTATAGCATGCCATAACGCACCGGAGGGATTGTACATAATATTTTAAAAGGACAGTATGACCGTTTGTTTATCTGGAAACTGCCCAATCCAAGTCTGCATTCTTGTTATACGTGTGAATTATATTCAGTGCATCACATCGTTCTGTTCCCTTGGGCCCTTGACCACTTTGAAAGTGCTTGATAGAAAATTCAAGATTGTCAAGGTGCTCTCAATTTTTCTGTTGGTGTATGAATTATAATGAAACTACATTTTCTCCATAGCTATACATAGCCCATACAATGAAAATACACATCAACATTCTGTTTTCCAAAGCATGCAAATCTTTAACCTTTATTTTAAATCTACTTATTTTTTACTGAAAGTTTTACAAAATCATTTATTTATTTGCATACAAGCTCATACGGATATACAGACCTTTTAAATTGTCCTTGAAGGGCCTTACAAGGGTGTGAAACTTATTAGCAGCCACTAATTAAAAAGATTCGGTTTGCCCACCTGGTCATGAAAGAAAACAAGTGCTTGGATAAAACAATATTTTGGAAAAAAAGGAGAAACTTAAAAAAGAGATGAGGCCTTTTTTCCTTAAAGGAGTACTCCCATGGTTTTAAATTCAGCTGATTTCTCCTGTAAATGATGTTTTTGTACCCATAAAACTACTGTCTTTTTTGGCAAAAAAATCAGTCAATAAACATAAAAAACTGTATTTTAAGCCTAGAAAACAGCATCCTGCTAAATGGACATGGTTATGATATTTTCAATAAATTATGTTTAATTGCCTGATTGACAGACAGTCCCCAACTCCCATCCCCACGCCAACTTAGCTATGACTGGCACACATATTCGCCCCCTTTGATAAGCAAACTCATTCACATCAATATCTCCTCAAACAGAAGTAAAAAACAACTGGTATATATTGCTCACTCATTTTTTGGTTGGTGGGATTTGTAACTTGGAAGTTGCTGGTTTGAGTCCCAGGTGGGCACTGCTGTTGTACCCTTGAGCAAGACACTCAACCTGAATTTCTTCAGTAAATATCCAGCTGTATAAATGGGCAGTATGTAAAGAAATGTAAATATGTAAGCTGCTCTGGATATGAGCATCTGCCCAATGCTTAAAATATAAATGCAAAAGGCTAAACAACCTCAGATTTTTTTATCAGTGCAAAATTGCCCACAAACACTTATAAAACATAGGATTGAGGAGTGGAAATAATGAACACAAACTCATAGCTTACTTATTCCACTACATCATGTTCTGTGGAAATTAAAATAACCTGTGTTGTTAAATCTTTTATGTAAAAAAAAAAAAAAGAAAAAAAAGCCAAACCTGTGAAACTTGTTGAGCTTGGAGGTCCTGAAAGCTCCCCCGAAATGGCATTGCTCACATTTTCACACTTTTCCACTGCTGCTTTCATCCACAATCGCACAAATGTGATACAAAACTCTGGAAAGTTGTTGGGAGTACTCCTTTAAAGGCTTTGAAGATAATCTTTGCATTAGAGGTGTGTATGAACCCTGTGGTTTTGCTTGTGGATATACTGTACTGGCTGAATGCCTATTATCTGTAATGTCTGTAGTAAATTCTTTGGGTCTCTGCCCCTCAGCTGCTTCCCGAGCTGACCAATCCAGACGAGCTGCTGTCATACCTGGGCCCCCCCGACCTTCCTAACAACAGCAACGACGACCTTCTTTCTCTCTTCGAGAACAACTGAGCCCCCCCCTCCTTTTCAACCCCCTGTGATCCTCCACAACTTACTGGCATCCTTCACTCAAAAAAAGGGGGAAAAAAAATCCTGTCCCAACATCCACAAGAAAAGTGGGAGTGGGGAGATGAGTGTTATTTTTAAGTCCCACCCCCTCCACCCACCTAACTATTTCAGTAACTGGAAAACGGCTGTTGGTGGTGGAGGTGATAAAGGTGTGCTGCAACAACATTTGTTCCCCTTGTTTTTAAAGGACGTGACTGCCAGTGAACTATGTCCACTGATTTGACATTACCCCTTCTACGGCACACGCACACACGCACGCACGACACACACACACACGCACAGATGCACACACACAGACACACGCACACACACATGCAGTCTGTCATTTTCCATCACCCTAGTTGCAGAATTAAACTCTTGCTGATATCCAGCTGGACATTTTTTTGTATGAAATTGGATTGTTCAATTTGTGTCCCTTGTTTTTCAAATGGTCAAATGGAGGTGTGTCCTCAGGGTGGGATAAATATCAAACATGAATTTATAAATGCATACCATTTGTAAAATAAATAAATACTCATCATTTTAAATTATAATTTTAAAGAATGAAGGGGAGGATAAGAGCGATTCAGCTCTGTGTAGCATTTCCCTAAATGCCTGTGTCAGAGTGTCCCAGTGTACTGTTTTTACACAAATATATGTACACCCCCTCCTTGGACAAACAAGCACACCGTTGCTGTGCCAGTTTCCTCCCCTCCCCCTACACACACACATTTTGGCAATGAGGGACCTCTTACCATCTTCACTAGCCATGGATACCAAGGCTTTGACTTAAACCTTCAGCAGCTGGCTCCAGTCGGCTGGGGAATACAGGTGTACTTGACCATAACACCTTGACACCTTTTTACCTCCCAAACAGGACTGCAAAAAACAGACCGCAAGGCACTGGGTCTTTCTGCCCTGTGCAACTCACTGTAGGTTTATCATACACCATCGCACCTAAACAAAACGGCTCTATGCCCGCCACAGATCTGTAGCATCGAGGAAGATGGCTCACAACTTAAGAGAGGAAAGGGAACTTTTCCTGAAATACGTGGACATGTTGTATTGACATTTTGTTCCAATATTGCCCAGAAGAGATTGTTTTTTGTTTTGGCGGGGGTTCCTCCCCACAGCTCTCTCGAGTAGCACTGCGTTCAGGACTGCTGTCCACACATCTCTTGGCTCTCATCACATTTTTGCATTAATTTTGTAAACGTGCCAGTTCAAAGCCGATTGAAGACATGGTTCTCTAACCAATTCAACAAAATATAGTCTCCTCTACCATTTACCCCCTAGAGAGTTCAGGAAAAGTCCAGGGAAGAACCACTGATCAACTTGGATGCAAAAAAAGAAGGGGAAACATTTATCAGCCCTCGTGGACCAAACATTTATGTACCAAACCTTTGTGTTGTTTGGGATTTAAGATAACCTGTTGAACTGAACTGAAGTTTGTGTGTGGTTTTGTTCTTGTGGGTGGGAGTGGGGGAGCAGTCTTGTTCTGTGGTCATTCCTTGGCAGGGATGGAATACTGGAGCCAACCAGGGGCGTGGTCTGAGGGAGGAAGTACCTGTTTCTAGACACACCTACTCTGTAACTGACATAGACTTGTTCTTTGCAGTTCTTTCTTTCACTGACTTATTTGTTCTTCATTCTACTTAAAAAAACTTTGTCTTCCTGTCTTGGCACCATTCCAGATGTGAAAAATGGTATGATGCATCAGTGTGGGAAAATGACCCCCTACACAAAAAAGTAGCTGCATTTTTTCAAATATAGAATTTCATAGAACATAGTCTCACATGTCTCTTGTTAATAAACAGCAGCATGGTCCATGTTAAAGTCCTTATTAAATGGGAAATGTGATTACTGTGCTTTTGAGATGCTGAGTCATGTACGTGAGTCCAAGGTTCGAACACTGCTCTGAATCACTTGGGACACTGAGGCACACCTCAGCAATACAAGCCCCCATCATTTTTTAAATGGCATAGACAGACACACACACACACACTACAAACAAATGCAGTCACACACACTCCACCGCCCTGGATTTGGAAAGCCAGCTGTCATCCGTGGCTGATTGGTTGGGCCTGAAGGCTTGTTCTTTTTTATATTCAGCTTCCCACCCTTTGTACTTCTCTGACTGGAAACTGCACATCGATGTGTCTCCCAACTGTATAATGAAACCTTATCATGGTGGAAGAACTCTTGGACAGGATTATTGGAAGAGTAAAGAGATGCAATGAAAAATCGATGCTAATAAGATTTCTTTTTTTTTTTTTTTGCACAACCCCCCTCCTCCTTCCCCTCCCCTCTTGTACTCTGTATATATCCATATGAAACACTTTGACAAAAGTGCATATTGGTAGACATGCTCTCTGATTCCTTCCCTGTGGTCTCTCTCTCTGAAAAGAGAACCCGGAATGGAAAGCAGTGCAGTCCACTGTTCTGTTCCTTGTCTTGTTTGGTTTTATTTATGACCGCTGCCTGGGCCCCGTTTCAGCCATGTGCAGTTTGTATGATAATGACCCATGGTGTCAGGGGTAATTGGATGTGCAACTGTTTTTGTTTCAAGTTATTTGTGTACCATATTCATCTTTTTTTATTAATGAATTATTATTATTATTATTATTAAAGGTAATTGGTGTACTCTGATGCCCTTCGTTTGTGTGTGATTGTGCTCCACAAAGTGACTGAGGCAGCAAGAACTATAGCTATACATCAAAATTCAACCAATTTATTATTCCCTTTCCAATAGTAGCACACGCGTTTGGTTGAACACTTTGCCAAATTGCTTGGTTCTACATCAGAGCCAGTCCTGGTACCCCCAAAATAAGGCACTACATTTTGGAAACATTAATTGTTTATTTTCTAAGAAAATGAATGATTTACTCATGCTCAGAAAATAGCAATTGCAATACCTAACCCATAAGTGTATGACTAGGACTAATGTTTCAGATTAATTTGACTGCTGAACATTGTGAAAACAATAATCCAGCCATCAGCACACTTCCACATTTGATCAATTATCCAGATGGTCCAGGGAGGGTGATGGTCAATACGGATTTGCATTTGCGGATGAGGTTTTCATCACTCACTCATTAATTCTGTCCATGTACATTTAAAAAAAAGTTATTTTAATCAATACTATTTGCAGACATCTGTGCATTATAAATACAAGAGGCTCTGGAACTCCCTGGGATAGATCGAAACTATTACTTGAAATCCAATGAATTTTCCCCATGCATATTATAGTAGTGCAATAACCAGGTAAATTACCCCCCGCCCCAAACAAAATGGTCGAATAACCTTTTAAGAAACTATCAAACACACATGCCTGGGGTGACAAATGACTCCAGTCACTTGATGGTTAGTTTTTGTCATTTGCTTGAAAGCACTTTTTCTTTAAACTTTGGTCAAAGACTCCTAAACCACAACAAATGTGGTCATATTTCCAAACTATTTTTTGAAACTCAGCACTGTTTTGCAAAACTGAATGCAAATGTCATCAATTAATACATGATTCATATAGTGGTTTGTTCAGAAATGGTTCACGTATGGTTTGCCATTGAAGATACATAGTTACATTTTTCAGTTGTTTCAGTGAATGTGAAATACAATAGCACAGAATTCTTATTCGTATCTTGTCATACTGTAGGTTTAAGCCATGGACTGACTGGCTGAATCTGGTATAAGAATGCAACCAATGGGGGCAGAACAATGGACTTCGTGTTTTGCATATTATAACGTGGCGGGCCATTTCCGGTAGACGAGATAATGGCGTTGTTCTGTACAAGATGTTTACAGGACAACACAGTTTAAGCTCATCAAGATTTTCTTCCTCCTATATCCATGATTTTGGGTGTACTAACAACATTTTTTTAAGTACCTGCTGTCTATTACCTATCTATGTCAAGCGTTATCATCACCTAGTACCAGCGTTTTTCCATCTTTTTTTAAAGTAGCCTACCTGTGGAAAGCCTGCTGATTCTAGTTTTATAAAACTTATCGACAAAATTATATGCTGTGTTAGCGGATCATCTGTGTCTGCTTCAGTACTGAAGACGACATTTTTTTAAAGTAGCCTACCTGTGCCTGCTGTTTAATGGGAATCGTTAGCGTTAGCTAGCTAGTACTAACGAAATGTTTTAAGTACCTGGATATAGGTTAAATGTAAAAGTGAGCATGAATATCTGGTCTTCATAGTACTGATACTCCATATCACTCATGCTCGCTCCCCACTCTTTCTGCAGGGACTGCCGCTGTGCAGGGTCCTCTGCGTATACGTCAAAGAGCTCACACTTTCTGTCAAATAACTCCTTGTATTCTTTGACAGCCTTAGAGTTCTCCTTCCCTTTCTGTCCATACCTCTTTCTGCCTTCACTAAATTGTTTCCAGAAGGTCTCAACCCTCCTTAGGATGGTGCTCAAGGACATACAGAACACAGTATCATGGTAGTACTTAGCGTAGATCTGCTTTGCCGCCTCCCGTACAGCCATGTCAGTAGTCACCTTCCCAATGCCCGCCTCCAAGTGGTACCTGATCATCCCTATCACACTCTGCAGTGTGGGCAGTTTTGTGGGTGGTTGGAAATACTTGGATGGAGGAAAGTCCTTATCCGCATTGAAATCTTTAGCCTCAGATCTAGTTTCTAGATCTAGATCTAGAGTCTGGGGTGTTGGAATATGTAGTTTTTGTCTAAATTCAGTCAGGAATAGGTACTACTACACAGTTTCAAATAGATGTTGCAATTTTACAACAGTAGGCCTCAGTGGTTCTGTGTGGCTCAGTTCGTAGAGCACAGTGTTGGCAATGCTTAGGTTGTGGGTTCAATCCCCACTGAGACCACAAAAACTGGGGGGAAGTATGCATCTCTTTGGATAAAAGCATCTGCTAAATGGCATATATTATATTAGGTCCACCACACCATTGCATATAATGCAGATTTCAGTTTTTGGGCGGGGTGGGGGTTATTTTAATGCTAGGTGCCCACTTCCTATGCAAAATATCTCCCAAATGACCCAATGCATCACCACTGAAATGGGTGTTTCATATTCCAAAATGTTGGTTTTCATCCCCACATTACCACACCCCTCTACTACAATGCAGAAGATCGAGAGGCTGTATTGTGAACATATCTGAGATGTAGCAACATCAGAATACAGTACTGTAACCTTGTTATCGGGGACAACGTGAGGTTACACTGAAGTGCACCCATACAGGAATGATTTGAGGCAAAGCCACAGTAATACCAGACCGTTATAATGGGTAATATTTATCTTGTTAGCTACCTAAGCTAGCCTACGCCTAGTATAATCGATGCCAAGCATTGAGTTTAAACTATTTACGTCAGTTCAAGCAGGTCACAAATCAACTGGTCTTATTTTTTCGCTTTTAAATAACAATTGGATCGAAAAAAGTTGCATACAACAGTATTATTTTAGCGTTACATGTATTATAACTGGCGCTGACCATTGCTAGAAATGTTGTCTGCCGCTGTTTGGAAAATGAAATGAAATACACACAAGGGTTCTCAGAACGTGAAAACTGCGGCGCAGTTACGAGCATAGATACACGTAGATGCCGCATTGGCTGCTGTTGTATGTTGCAGCGATACATCTGCACGGCCGTCATATTATGGCGGGCAAGATCCGCGTTTAAACAAACGTATGTGTATTGAGAGATGCAGACTTCCCCTGATAGAATCTACTGTAACTCGCTTAATTCTCAACCAATTTTCGTGACATTTGGCTTGTTATAAATGTGAGAAATTTCTGCAAAACATGCAGGTTAATTTATTTCCAAATTTTGTTGGGTTTCCTCAAGTGAATTGTTTTCATATTTATTCTTTTGGATAGACAGTTCATGCTCACTTTTACATTTAACCTATATCCTGTGTTTAGACTCTATGACAGTAGTTCCCAACCTCAGGCCTGGGGACCAATATGTCACATGATTCCCCTAGGCTACCTTTCTAATTGATTCAATTAGAGACTAGCAGGTGAAATCAGTGGGGTCCTAGTGGCTAAAAGTGTGGACACCTGGGCCCGTATTCACAAAGAATTTTAAGGGTAAAAGTTGGTCGTAACTCCGGAATTTAGGAGCAAGTCCCAAAAATAATGGGCGTGTCACTCATCAATTTAGGAGTCCTACATTTTTGGGATAAGAGTACAGCAAGGTCTCACTTATCGCGGTTTCGCTTAGTGCGGAATTCGCTTTACACGATTTATTTTTTGTGACCATGTTCCAATTATATGCGGCATAATTTCACTTCTCGCGGATTATGTATTGTTGCCAAAAAAAAAATGTTCGCGCCAAATTGAGGGCAACGCCGCAGACGCAACAGTTCTTGCCAAATGTAGGGCAACGCCGCAGGCGCAACAGTGCCTCGCTGGCTGCCATCCCGTGCGCATCGTTCGCTCGTGTTTCTAGATTGTTCAAACCATTTATAGAGTTTATAACAAACCCCTATTATATTAAGAATGAGTGGTAAACGAAAATGTTAATCTACCACTGCTAGTTCGAAACTGAAGAGAAAGGCCATTTCATTAGAACAAAAACTTGAAATAATTAATAAATATGAAGCTGGTGCTACGAAGGCTAAAATAGGGCGCGATTACTCGATGAATGAATCGACAATACGGAGTATTTGGGAAAAAAGCAAAGTTTACAAGGACCACGGCCAAAATGCTTCATCATCATCTGGTCTACAAACAACCAGAGCAAGATCATCTACAATGGTTGAAATGGAACGTTTGCTTTCAATATGGATTGAAGACTGCAATCAGAAACGAATAAACTTATGTCGAAATTCAATTAAAACAAAAGCACTCAGCCTATTCGAAACTGTGGAAAGAAGCTGGAGTGAAAATGGAAATGAAAAGAAAGACTCCCGAAACTTTTACTGCAAGTACTGGCTGGTTTGACCGCTTCAAAAAACGAACAAGCCTTCATAACGTTCGTGTAACTGGTGAAAGTGCGAGTGCCGATCACATTGCAGCTGAAAGGTTTCCCGAAGAATTAAATAAAATTATAGAAGGAGAATACGCCGATGAACAAATATTTAACGTGGATGAAACGGGATTGTTTTGGAAGAAGATGCCGAATAAAACGTATTTAGCCAAGAAAGAAAAATCGCAACCAGGATACAAAGTGGCAAAGGATCGACTCACCCTCTTATTGGGGGGAAATGCTTCAGGTGATTATAAATTAAAACCAATGTTAGTTTATCGATCACTAAAACCTCGGGCTCTAAAAGGTATCAACAACAATTCCTTACCAGTTTATTGGCGCTCTAATAGAAAAGCATGGGTCACTAAATCACTTTTTGAAGACTGGTTTGTGAATTGTTTCTGTCCTGAGGTAGAAAAATATCTCAAGTCTCAGAATCTAGCATTTAAAGTGTTACTCATTTTAGACAATGCCCCGGGTCACCCAACTGCATTAGGTGACTTGTGTGAGAATGTTAAGATAAGATTTTTGCCGCCCAGTACAACATCACTGCTACAGCCCATGGACCAAGGTGTCATCTCTTCATTTAAGTCGTATTACATGAGGAAAACCTTTTCACAGGCAATTGAGAAGACAACTGGAGAAAATTCAACAATGAACTTAACTGAATTTTGGAAAAGTTTCAACATCAAAACTGCACTTGCAAACATCGTTCATGCATGGAATGAGGTGACACCAAATAACATGCGATCTGTATGGAAAAAAATCATTCCACATTGTGCTAATGATTTTCAAGGCTTTGAGACTTAAATCATTCAGCAAATTACAGATCTCGGAGTGCAGCTGGGTTTTCGTGAGATCGACAATCAATCCGTCAGAGAATTGCTACAATCTCATGATGAAGAACTGACAAATGAAGATCTTGTTGAGATGGAACAACAGCGGGCGTATGAAGAAACAGATGCCGAAGAGGAAGAAGCTCCACCAACGAAGGAATTCACAATAAAGAAACTTGATGCATTTTTTCGTGATTATGAAAATGTAAAACAGAGATTAATGGATGATGATCCTGACCTTGATCGTGCAATGAAAGTTTGTCGAGAAATTGATTCTGTAATTAGATGCTACAAACAAATGTATGAAGAAAAGAAAAAGAAAACATTAAAACAAACATCTCTTTTAACTTTTTTGAAAAAGGAATAAACCCTTCCATTTTTATGCATATGTTTGTACCTATTTGAATAAACTTTTGAAATGAAAAACTGGTTTAGGCTACTTCATTTACCTTTGTAATGCAACATTGCAGCATTTTACATGTTAAAACAGCCCCGTTTAGTGCGGTTTTTGCTTATCGCGGTGTTCTGCATGCACCAATTAACCGCGATAAGTGAGACCTTGCTGTATTTCACAAAGGGTTTGAGAGCTAAAAACAGCTCCTAAGTCCAGTAGAAGTTAGAAGCAGGCAAGAGGACTTCTAAGTCGCTAAAGACCTACTCACGGCGATCCGAAAATCTGCTGCGGCCGGCAATCGTTGTCGCAATCGCGTCAACACTGGAGATATTGAATGATACAGAGCTCATAAAAAGGTACCGCCTCAATCGCGAGGGTATTATATATATAATATTATATATATGATATATAGATAACCGGTGATTGTTTACGAGATGCAGACATGTAACCAATTGACTAGTCAGTATTCTTGGTTTCAAGTTAAATCAGTGACACGTAGCCTACATTTGTATTTTAGAATCTTTATTAGAATATAATAGGGGTGCATCGGATCATTTTTCGGATCAGCAAAAATAATAATAACGGGACCAAAGGTGCGTTTCCACCAAATATTACCAGTAACTATTCTCAAGGAATTTAATGAATGATAATTTCAGTTTTTCAATGTAAGTTATTTCACTAAATCTTTATTCCAAAATTTCACAAAAAACATTTTTAGATTCAGTACGCCTTAGGCGATGTAACTAGGGTGGTCTTATGCCTGAATTAATTTAATAAAAAAATAAAAGATCGCTAATGTTTCAATTCTATTTAATTCGGTCGCGTTTCTAAAAACATGCCTCCCAGAAAGGCATTTAGGTTGTCTATCTCTTCACTGTAACTCTGCATCGAGATTTAGGGAATTGTTACTGTAAAAACAGCGGCCGAAAAACTGCCCTATTGACCCGAATATAAGACGATGCGACTTTTTCAGACTTTTTTCTAGGAAAAAAACCCGGTCTTATATTCGGGTCAATACGGTATTTCTCTTTGATGACCCATTCCCTATATCAGCCAATCACTGTGGGCATTCTGAGTAAGCTCGTTCATGAGAAACAACGTCATCCCTAGCTACGACGTCAACCCCGCCCTCACTCTTAGCTAGGAATTCCTTAGTAAGAGTTGGTCTTTGGAGCTTTGTGAATAGGTTTTAAGGTGGGACTCCTAACTAAAAGGTTTTAGTGCGATTTAGAAGTACTCCTAGTGGTAAGATAAAATTCTAAAGCATTTTAAGGGTAAAAGTTGGTCGTAACTCCGCAATTTAGGAGCAACTCCGAAAAATAATGGGCGTGTCACTCATAAATGTAGGACTTATTTTTGGGATAAGAGTATTTCACAAAGGGTTTGAGAGCTAAAAACAGCTCCTAAGTCCAGGAGAAGTTAGAAGCAGCCAAGAGGACTTCTAAGTCGCTAAAGACCTACTGTCAGCGATCCGAAAATCTGCTGCTGTCGCAATCGCGTCAACACTGGAGATATTGAATGATACAGAGCTCATAAAAAGGTATCGCCTCAATCGCGAGGGTATTATATATATAATATTGTATAAAACTGATTGTTTACGAGATGCAGACATGTAACCAATTGACTAGTCCGTATTCTTGGTTTCATGTTAAATCAGTGACACGTAGCCTACATTTGTATTTTAGAATCTTTATTAGAATATAATAGGGGTGCATCGGATCATTTTCGGATCAGCAAAAATTATAATAACGGGACCAAAGGCGCGTTTCCACCAAAAATTGCCAGGAACTATTCTCAAGGAATTGAATGAATGATAATTTCAGTTTTTCAATTTAAGTTATTTCACTAAATCTTTATTCGAAAATGTCACAAAATACATTTTTAGATTCAGTAGCCTACGCCTTAGGCGATTGTGCCTGAATTAATTTAATAAAAACTTAAAAGATCACTAATGTTTAAATTGTATTTAATTTGGTCGCGTTTCTAAAACCCTGCCTCCCAGAAAGGCATTTAGTATGAAAAACAAAGCAAACCAAAACATACATGGTTGTCTATCTCTTCACTGTAACTCTGCATCCAGATTTAGGGAATTGTTACTTTAAAATGTAACAGCGGCAGAAAAACTGTATTTCTCTATAATGGTTCAATTTAGCTATTAATCCGCGGATCATATGCGTGCCGAACCGTGGGGGTTGATCCGTAAGGATCACGGATGAACTGCAATCCGTTACACCACTAGAATATAACCGGAACAGGTAGGCCTACATACGCTTTACAGTAGCATATAATTTATTTTCTAGGTTGAAATCGTGGGCAGAGACCCATCCCCTATATCAGCCAATCGCTGTGGGCATTCTGAGTAAGCTCGTTCATGAGACACAACGTCATCCATAGCAACGACGTCAACCCCGCCCTCACACTTCGCTTGAAAATTCTAGGACTTCCTTAGTATGAGTTTGTCTTTTCAGCTTTGTGAATAGGTTTTAAGGTGGGACTCCTAACTAAAATGTTTTAGTGCGATTTAGGAGTACTCCTAGTGGTAAGATACAATTATTTGTGAATACCGGCCCTGGTCACTGAAACTATACCATTTGTAGAAAATTAAGAGTTAAATGACAGAGCAATTGGCAACGATCTAATGCTGCATTGTGTTAAAATAAGTTTAAGGGAAAAAATGATGGTAGAACGCACATGTGTTCAACAACAAGGAGAGTGCAAAAATCACTTGAATGCAAAAAATATGATCTGACCGTCCTGACACAAGTCACAGTATTGGAACTGAATCAAAATTCAGTACCACATACGAATAAGGCCCATAGTCAGCCTGGTGTTCGGGGGTGTCTTTTTTCTTGGCATACATAGTGGGTCCCCAGGACTGGGTCCATACTACATGGTTTGAGATCATTGGTAAGTGGTGGGGCATTTCCTAAACAAGTGTGCTGGAATGCACACAAACTGCAATTAAACCTTTAGCCACACCGGACTCACCACCTAGTTTATGTTAGAAGAAGAAAAAGGTACTTAGACAGATATAGAAAATGTGTAAACATTGGAGAGGCATTTTTGAGATGGCAAGAGCTGAAATTGACTCACCTTATTGGCACATTTCTGCATTTGCAATGGCTTCAACCAAGCAATGGCTTATGGGCACACTTGCCATAACTGTTCAAGTCTAGATATAGTAGATTGTATAGTGAATCCCTATACCAGTATAGGGAATTTAGAATCAAATATAGTAAGCAAGAATTTCATTTCTATAAAAAAAGTTGCTTGATATTTCTTGCTATCCGTTATGTCAACTGACAATGTGAGACTATGGTCCAAAGAACTAAAGGCACTTCCATTGTTCCGTGTTTACTAACACTACCTCTCGTGCAGTGACGTCAAATCACTTAGTATACCTTTAAGAAAAGATACAATGGCCAGTGCCCCAACAAAGATTTAAACTTACAACCTACTGGCTTCAACTCAGCTTCCCTCCCCACCATGCCACACATTTTTATTTAGTTGAATTCAAAACCCATGTCCCAAGCTGTAACCTCTGGGTCAGCTGTGTTTTGGGTTGATGCCCACCTGCCCCTGAGTTTGTGACCCCTCTCATTGAGGTACTTCTCCAGAGGGGGCTTGCACTGACACCCCACTGGGTTAGGCAGGGAGGTGCATTGGCCTGCCCCGAATCGCCACACCACTGCCACACATATATGAAGGCATGAGACAGACTCTTAATCCGTCTCCTTGGCTGTCAGTTTTTCTGTCGTCCCCTTATGCCCAGGGCTCACTGAAGAGCTTTTCAGCTGTTTCTGGAGGCGACAGCACACCCTTCTGTCTTTGTCACATGCACCTGCTTAGGGGTCTCAGGGGTATAAAAAACCCTCCAAAAGCATGGGTGAACTGCTCACTCCACCCCTAATGGCATGCCTGCCAATGTGTACACATTTTGCATACCACCTTTCTGGCTCTTACAGGAAATATTTAATGTTTTAATGTATGAAATCTGTGCATGTTAGCAGGTCTGTCGTCCTGCTCTATGGTACCCTTCAAAGGTGGGAAGTTGAGCCATCAGAGAGATCCCTCCTTTTCTCTCTCTCTCTGTCTCCTTTTCTCTTTCTCCCTCTCTCTCTCTCTCTTTCTCTCTCTGTGATATCCCACTCTGGCCAGATTGACCGTTCCCACAATCCCCTTCAGCAACATCAGCAGCATCATGGTCTCCACGGCAGCATGGAAATTCTCACCTCATGGGCCCAGAAGCACCAAAGCACCCCTGCCCAGAATCTCAATGTATTGTGTTTATCTGAAACTTAGCTTTGGCCTGATGGTTATATTTCACTAAATGAGGCATCTCCTTTGGGGTTCTTAAGTATTGAAAATTCATGTTCATCAGGCAGGGGTGGTTGAGCTGCAGGTATTTATCAGTCCACTCTGAGTTTATCCACAAAATAGGAATACGTTTTCCTCTTTTGAAGTTCTGACTATGAACTGAGCGTATCCTGGCTTAGCTAAAACAACTTAGTAGTATGGAGCCCTTTGTCTTAGTGTCTGTGTTTGGCCACCTGGGCTTTATTTCGTTTTTCTGTCCAACTTTGCTGAATTTCTATCATACCTCACAGTTTCAGCAGATAAGGTCGGGATCGTAGGTAATTTCAATATACACATCGACAGGGCTGGACTGGGACAAAAAATAGGCCCTGCCATTTGGCTCAGACCGGCCTATCACTAATGAACCAATGGGCCGCTGTCCATTTTGGGGCGGCCGTTCGATGGCAAAAAAAGCATGTGATTGGGCCGGCCCAGTGTCAGTATAGAAAATGAACCAATGGGCCGCTGTCCATTTTTTGTTGGCCGTTAGATGACAAAAAAAAAATATTTATATTTTTTAAAATTTAAAATAATAATTATACCGGCCCTACCGGCCCAAAACTAGACCGGCCCACCGGGAATCGGCCCGGTAGACTATATAGCCAGTCCAGCCCTGCACATCGATAGGGATAGTGATCCCCTAGGAACAGCCCTTGCTTCTGTTACTGACTCTGTTGGTTTTGTACAGAATGTTTCTGGGCCTACTCCCTACTGTAGCCATACCATAGATCTAGTCCTATCCTATGGCATTAATGTTTTAAATTTTACCGCCACTCCCCATGACCTTGCACTGGTCAACACGATTTTTCTTGCATGGGGTTTTTCAACAGATTCTAGCTAACTTTTGGGTGCTGAATCCAAATCTGGCATTAGTTTTTGCCTATCACATCAGGTTTTTGAACTATGAAAAATCATTATTATTTTACACTCGAAGTTGAAAAACACTGTTGCATTAGATTAGAAGATCGATAGATGCAAAAATGTTTACAATGAAAGGTACCTACTTCAATTATAATATTTAATTGTAAAACTTAGATTAGGTAGAGTCTTAATAGCAGATTAGGTAGAGTCTTCACAGCTGCAAATCACAAAAAACATAAACTTATGTAAAACATGTTTTTATGACTTAAAACATTTGTAAAATTATTTTAAGGCCCTAAATGAAGTAGTTCTGATGAGAATAATCAAGCTTTTGCTGTTTTATCCCCACCAAGATTGCCAGACTGGATGGTCAACTTTTGTAAAATCCATGAATATGGAGCATAGATAACACAAAAACTTGATGTGCAAATCTGAGCTCAGATTTGGATTCAGCAGCCCAAAATTAGCCAAAACCAGTTTCCAAAGTCCATGCAAGAAAGAAAAACTTTTTTTTTTGTAGACCAGTTAATCAGATTGTTTCCTCATTACATTTGAAATCCAGGCAACCAGCCTACATCAGAACCTAAACATTATTATAGCCGGCCATTAAACCTTTCTACTATTCCACAATTTATAAATATGCTCCCAGATTCATTTGCCTCAAGTGAAGACAATTCTGCTGAATCATCACTGGACCAATTAATTAACTCGGTATGCTCGTTCTCTAAGAAGCACCCTTGATGGGAGTGCAATGATGTGGCAAGTTTTGGAGGCAGGTGTCTTGGGAGTTGATATACGTTGTTCACCCACACTCATGCTCTTAAATCATATGTCAGCATTGGGGATGACGCGCTAGCAGGTAATGTAATGCTAGCAGGCCTGACTGCAGCTATGAAGATGCTTGCACTACGCTGGCAACCACCACACATAGTCACACACTCACAATGGATTAACACTTTCCTTGAGGTAATCAATAGGGAGCTTTCTGTAGCCAGAATGCATGGCGCCAGTGAGAATCATTGTGTCTTTGTCACATTCCCTTTGTTCCTGTCTTGTTTCTCCCTTGTGATTGTTTGTTAATTGTTTTATTATTTTCCATCATTCAATTATCATCCCTCGTTACTCCTCATCATGTTCACCTGTTACCAATTCCGTCGTCCGTTCCGCACACCAGCTTCCCATCTTGATCATCAGCCCTGCAGTATATCTACCCGGTTTTCCAGTCATTCATCGTCAGATCGTTGTTTTCCCTTCTCGGTAGAAGCTGACTTCTGATACCTTAGATTAGACTCTGTGTTACTGTTCTCTGTGTGTTGTGTTATATGTTTGTTTACCCGTGTTCCTGTTGTTCCTCCTTGTGTTCAGGTTCACTCCTCATCCGTCTGCCAGCTCTGTCCGTCCTGCCAGCCCCGCCTGCCTGCACGCTCAGCTGCCCCCCCGGTTCCCTCATCCTGTCTGTCCTCCTGTGCATCCCTTCCAGTGTTCAGCTCATCGTCTCCACTACCTCTGTCATTACTACTACAATTATTATTAAAACATCACTCTCCATCTAACTTTGTCTGTGTCCGCATTTGGATTCGTTCCTGTCATCACTACAGAACGATCTGACCAAGCATGGATCCAGCGGACACGAGCCAGCTCCGTCAGGCCCTTTCCCTACAGGGCGTTCTTGTCGGCCAACAGGGCCAATCCCTCCAGGAGCTGACGACAGCGCTGCACAGCCTCGCCACCAGCGTAAAGGAGATCAAGACCCAGATGCAAGATTTGTCTTTCCAACTCGCAGTCCTCATCCCTGCCCAAGGCTCCCCTCCTGTCGTCTCTTCACCCCGGACCCGCCAGTGTTCCCGCACAAGGAGCCTCACGTTCCTGCTCCGGATCGCTATGCCGGAGACCTGGGGATGTGCCGCGCCTTCCTCATCCAATGCTCCCTGGTCTTCGAGCAGCAGCCCACCTCTTATTCTACCGATGGGTCTCGCATCGCCTACGTAATGGGGTTGCTCAAGGGGATGCGCTGGCATGGGCGTCCGCCTTGTGGGGAGCAATTCCTCCTGTCTCTCCTCCTACTCCCGCTTCATGTCTGAACTAAAGAATGTCTTCGACCACCCAGTCCGAGGCATGGACGTTAATCAACGTTTGTTTACCATTCGCCAGGGTGCCCGTTCTGTGGCCGACTTCGCGGTGGAGTTCCGCATCACTGCTGCGGAGTCCGGTTGGAAACGACCTGGCGCTCCGAGGTGCTTTCAGGCACGGTCTCAGCGACTCACTGAAGGATGAGTTGGCTGCCAGGGATGACCCATCAACTCTCGACGACCTCATTTCCCTGGTCATTAGACTGGACAACCGCCTCCGAGCGCCACCGGGAAAGAGTTGTCCGTTGTTCCTCCACCTTTCCTTCCCGTGGCTCTTCTCTCTACCCCCTAAATCAAGACCTGAACCCCTACTGCCTCTCTTCCCGGTCTTGTCTCCACCTCAGCCGTCTCCGAAGAGGTCCCTATGCAACTGGGTCGGGCTCGCCTCTCACCAGCTGAGCGTCTTCGGAGGATGCAATCGGGATCCTGCCTCTACTGCGGTCAGCCTGGTCACTACCTGTCTTCCTGCTCCCTTCGCCAAAAAGGGGGCTCACCAGTGATTTTGGGGGTCCTGGCGAGTCTTACTACCACCCCACCAACACTGCGACCTCATATGCTGCTCAACGCCATATTGTCATGGAACCAGCAGTCCCTGCCCTTGTCTGCATTGGTCGACTCCGAGCTGACGAGAACTTCCTGGATTCCAATCTCGTCGCCCAAGCTGGAATTGCGTTGGAACCCCTCACGACTCCTCTGAAAGCCAACGCTCTCAACGGCAAACTCCTCGCCCAAGTTACCCACCGCACCGTACCCCTTCACCTCACCCTCTCCGGTAATCACCACGAGACCCTCCAGTTTCATGTCCTTTCCTCACCCCACGCTCCCTAGTCCTCGGCCAGCCATGGCTGGTGGCACACAACCCCCACTTCGACTGGACCACTAGTCGAGTTACCAACTGGAGTCTGTCCTGTCACTCATCTTGTTTGTTGTCTGCTCCTGCTCCTGCTCTGCCCGAGGATCCTACGCCCACCGCGGAACCCCCGATCTCTCCTCTATCCCTCCTGATTATCATGACCTCGCCGAGGTCTTCAGCAAGCAACGCCCTTTCCCTGCCTCCACACCGACCTTATGACTGTGCCATAGACCTCCTTCCCGGGTCCTCCCTGCCTTCCAGCCGCCTCTTCAACCTGTCCCGCCCAGAGAGGGAGGCCATGGAGCGCTACATCCGCGATTCCCTTGCCGCGGGTCTCATCAGGCCTTCTTCGTCCCCTGTGGGTGCCGGATTTTTCTTTGTGGCTAAGAAAGACAAGTCCCTTCGTCCCTGCATCGATTACCGTGGTCTCAATAGCATCACCATTAAAAACAAATACCCTCTTCCGCTCATCAGCTCCGCATTCGAGCCACTTCAAGGTGCCGTCATTTTTCTAAATTGGATCTCCGCAACGCCTACCACTTGGTGAGGATCCGTGAGGGCGATGAGTGGAAGACTGCTTTCAACACCCCCTCGGTCACTTTGAATACCTGGTCATGGCCTTTGGGCTTACTAATGCTCCCGCCCGTTTTCCAGGCGCTCATTAATGACATTCTCCGGGACTTCTTAAACCGCTCTGTTTTTGTTTATTTGGATGACATACTTATTTTTTCCCACAGTCTCGAGGAGCACGTCCAGCATGTCCGCCAGGTTCTCCAAAGACTTTTGGAGAACAAATTATTTGTTAAAGCGGAGAAATGCGAATTTCACGTTCACTCAGTTTCCTTCCTGGGTTACATTATTGAGAGCGGTCAGGTTAGGACGGACCCGAAAGATCCAGGCGGTGGTGACTTGGCCTAAACCCACCTCCGTGAAGCTGCTACAACGTTTCCTGGGCTTTGCTAACTTTTACCGTCGCTTCATCAGGGATTACAGTCGGGTTGCCGCTCCTCACTCGTCTCACCTCCTCCCTTACCCGTTTCATCTGGTCCTCGGAAGCAGACTCCGCGTTTGCGAGCTAAACGGCGCTTCACCTCCGCACCCATCCTCATTTTACCAGATCCTTCTCGCCAGTTTGTGGTCGAGGCTGATGCCTCTGACACCGGGGTGGGAGCGGTGTTATCCCAACGCTCTGCCTTGGATCAAAAACTCCACCCTTGTGCTTTTTTTTTTTTGTCCCCTGCCGAGCGTAATTATGATGTTGGGAACCGTGAACTCCTGGCGGTCAAGCTCGCCCCTGAGGAATGGCGCCACTGGCTTGAGGGTTCCGAGCAGCCTTTATCGTCTGGACGGACCACCGCAACCTGGAGTACATCCAGACGGCCAGACGCCTGAACTCCCGCCAGGCCCGCTGGGCTCTTTTCTTTGGGCGTTTCAATTTTAACCTTACTTTTCGTCCAGGTTCCAAAAATGTCAAGCCCGATGCCCTTTCCCGTCTCCATGTCCCCGAGGTGTTTCCTGTGACTCCTGAGACCATCCTTCCTCCGTCCTGTGTGGTGGCCGCAGTCTCCTGGCAGATCGAGTCGATTGTTCGTGACGCCCAGCAGACCCATCCTGACCCAGGTACCGACCTCCGAACCGACTTTTGTCCCGGACCCGTCCGATCTCAGGTCCTTCAGTGGGTCCACACCTCCCGGTTCGCTTGTCATCCCGGCATCAGCCGCACCTTAGTCTGCTCAAGCGGCACTTCTGGTGGCCCACCGTCGATGCCGACACCCGCTCTTTCGTGCTCGCCTGCTCCGTGTGTTCCCGTTCCAAGGCTACCCACCAACCTCCTGCTGGTCTGCTTCGTCCCCTGCCTGTTCCTGGTCGCCCTTGGTCGCACATCGCCCTTTGATTTTGTCACCGGTCTCCCGCCGTCTAAAGGTAACACTGTGGTCCTCACCATCGTCGACCGCTTCTCTAAAGCCGTGCATTTTGTTGCCCTTCCCAAACTCCCCACAGCCTCCGAAACAGCGGACCTTCTCTGCCTCCACGTCTTCCGCCTGCACGGCATTCCCTGGACATCGTCTCCGACCGCGGACCCCAGTTCACTTCACACGTCTGGAAAACCTTCTGTGCCTCCCTTGAGCTTCGGTAAGCCTATCCTCTGGTTTTCACCCCCAGACTAACGGCCAGACTGAGCGCGCCAATCAAGACCTGGGAGCATCACTCCGTGTTATCACCTCAGAAGATCCCTCTGCCTGGAGCACTCAACTTCCCTGGATCGAATACGCCCACAACTCTTTGACCAGCGCATCCACAGGTCTGTCTCCCTTGAGGCTTCCCTTGGCTACCAACCCCTCTCTTCCCTGTCCAGGAGGAGGAACTAGCGTTCCCTCGGTCCAGGCCCACCTGGATCGCTGTCGCAAGACCTGGGAGCTCACCCGCACTGCCCTGCTTAGTTCCGCTGACCGAACCGGCGCTTCGCCGACCGCCATCGCACCCGGCGCCCATCTACCAACCGGGTCAGGAGGTTTGGCTCTCCACCAAAGATCTTCCCTTCACACTACTTCCCGCAAATTCACACCCCGCTACATTGGTCCCTTCCCCATTGAGTCTGTCATTAATCCCTCTGTTGTCAAGCTTCGACTTCCAGCCTCCATGAGGATCCACCCCTCCTTCCATGTCTCTCTCCTTAAACCGGTCTCCACCAGCCCACTCTGCCCTCCTGCCGTCGCCCCTCCACCCCCCCGGATCATCGACGACCACCCGGCCTACACGGTCCGGCGTTTGCTGGATGCACGTCGCCGAGGTCGTGGATTCCAGTACTTGGTCGACTGGGAGGGTTATGGTCCCAAGAACGCAGTTGGGTGTCCCGCGCCCTTATTCTGGACCCATCCCTCATTCGGGACTTCCATCTGGCTCACCCTAACCACCCTGTTCAGATGCCCAGAGGCATCCGTTGAGGGGGGGGTACTGTCACATTCCCTTTGTTCCTGTCTTGTTTCTCCCTTGTGATTGTTTGTTAATTGTTTTATTATTTTCCATCATTCAATTATCATCCTCGTTACTCCTCATCATGTTCACCTGTTACCAATTCCGTCGTCCGTTCCGCACACCAGCTTCCCATCTTGATCATCAGCCCTGCAGTATATCTACCCCGGTTTTCCAGTCATTCATCGTCAGATCGTTGTTTTCCCTTCTCGGTAGAAGCTGACTTCTGATACCTTAGATTAGACTCTGTGTTACTGTTCTCTGTGTGTTGTGTTATATGTTTGTTTACCCGTGTTCCTGTTGTTCCTCCTTGTGTTCAGGTTCACTCCTCATCCGTCTGCCAGCTCTGTCCGTCCTGCCAGCCCCGCCTGCCTGCACGCTCAGCTGCCCCCCCGGTTCCCTCATCCTGTCTGTCCTCCTGTGCATCCCTTCCAGTGTTCAGCTCATCGTCTCCACTACCTCTGTCATTACTACTACAATTATTATTAAAACATCACTCTCCATCCTAACTTTGTCTGTGTCCGCATTTGGATTCGTTCCTGTCATCACTACAGTCTTGGACAAGAGCATCCATTGAAATTAGAGATAAGTGACCTAATTGTTTTTGTTTTCTCTGACTCTCATTTTCTGTATTTGTATGATTATGTTTTGGAGATCCGAAGGGAGATGGGTGGGTGGTTGCCACAAGGAGGCCATGGGGGGTGGGGGGTGCCATAGGTGGGGGGAGTAGAGGGTGGAGAGCTGCCGGGTCATGGTGGTGGGGGTGGGGGGGAGGATAGGGGTGTCTGTAGAATGTATAAGGTTACAAAATATATCCTGTTTTTTCCTTGATTACAATCAGGGGTGGACTTAGTGATTTTGGGGCCAAGGCAAACACAGGTATGGGGCCCTCATCACCCCCCATTTTCACCCTTTTCTATCTTTATTAATCTAAACAATCAGGCATACCTGTAATATATCTTTTCACCAGTTTAGCAGTGAACGCCATGGAACCAAGAGTTGAGAGACTTTGCTTTTCCATTACAGTGCTCTTCTTTATTATAATAAAGCGTGAGACACAGGGAAGTACAATCTTGGCTTGTCTTTAATACGGGAGTCATTCTACATGCATACACACCCAAAGACTGTGGACAATACACTCATACTAACATCATTCATATGAAGGGAACAGGGGCTTTCACTCAAACAACATAGCGATTTCCACATTTGAACATAGGTGAATATAGCTAGCTAAACATTTACAGGTTTAACCGGCCACAAGGGCCCCTAGGACATATGATAGCTTTATCAAGGGAGTGGCTGGGGAAGGGATAATACTAGCAGCATCATTTGCGCTAGCAGCAGGTTGTTCGTTACTAGCACTTGGGCTAGCAGTATTAGGGCACTTTTCCATTGCACAAAAAAACAAGAACCAGAACTTTTGGTACTTTTTTGGCACTAGAAAACTGGAACTTTGGGTTTTCCATTCGCCAAAGTTCCAGTTCCACGTAGTTCTCGTTGTTGATTTTTGGTGCCTGTTCAAGATGTGGTACTTACCATACCAAACAGGACCTTGGGGGCAGGACTAACACCACTTTTTATTGCTGATTGGTTACACACTTTGTGTCACTCAAGAAAACCACAGGAACATAAAACAAGTGTAGTTCTCATTAAATATTGGAATATTTTGGAATATTTTGAGGAACTACTAAACAGACCAGCACCACAGGACCCACCAGATATTCAACAAGCTGACTGTGATCTGCCAATAGACTGCAGCGTACCAACAAAGGAAGAGATCCGAAAAGCCATTAAGAAGCTAAGAAATGGCACGGCTGCAGGACCCAACGGTATTCCAGCAGAGGCGTTGAAGGCCGACATCGAGACCACAGTAGAGCTATTACATCCTCTCTTCAAGAAGATATGGGAAGGAGAACACATCCCATCTGAATGGAAGGAGGGTTGCCTCATCATGTTACCAAAGAAGGGTGATCTGAACCTATGTGCAAACTACAGAGGGATTACACTACTATCCATCCCAGGCAAAGTATTCAATAGGATCATACTGGACAGGATGAAGGACGTTGTGGACCCACAGCTACGAGATCAGCAGGCTAGCTTCCGCAAGGGCAGATCTTGCACAGACCAGATTGCAACTCTGCGCATAATCCTGGAGCAGTCACTGGAGTGGAATTCACCCCTAGTCGTGAACTTCATTAACTACGAAAAGGCTTTCGACAGTCTTGATCGAGCGACCCTCTGGAAGTTTCTCAGACACTACGGCGTGCCAGAGAAGTACACCAACATCATTAAGAACTCGTACGAGGGGATGACCTGCAGAGTAATCCATGGCGGTCAACCCACTGATGTCTTCCAAATAAAAACAGGAGTGAGACAGGGTTGTTTACTGTCACCATTTTTGTTCCTACTGGCTATAGATTGGCTTATGAAGCAATCGACAGCAGAGAAGCGAAATGGCATACAATGGACGCCATGGACCCAACTAGAAGACCTTGACTTTGCAGACGACCTGGCCCTTCTCTCGCACACCCAGCAGCAGATGCAGGAAAAGACCATCACCATTGCAAACAACTCAGTCCGTCTGGGGCTAAACATCCACAGAGGGAAGAGCAAGGTCATGAAGGTCAATGCTAAGAACACACCACCCATCATGCTGGAAGGGGAAGTACTGAAGGAGGTAGACGACTTCACCTACTTAGGCAGCATGGTCAACAAGCAAGGAGGAACAGACGCCGATGTCAAAGCCAGAATTGGCAAAGCCAGAGCAGCTTTTATCCAACTAAAAACCATCTGGAACTCAAGAGACCTTTCCATCACAACCAAGATCAGAATTTTTAACACCAACGTGAAGTCAGTCTTATTATACGGCGCCGAGACATGGAGGACCACTGCCACCATTATGAAGAAAATTCAAACCTTCATTAACACCTGCCTGAGACGAATCCTCCAGGTTCGCTGGCCTAACACCATCAGCAACAAAGCCCTATGGGAACAAACAAAACAGCAGCCAGCAGAGGAAGAGATTCTCCAACAGCGTTGGAGATGGATCGGTCATACTCTCCGTAAACCAGCCTTAAATATCACAAGACAATCCCTCAAATGGAACTCCCAAGGGAAGAGAAATAGAGGTAGACCACGAAACACTTGGCGTCGAGACTTGGAGGCAGATGTCAAGAGGATGGGCCACTCTTGGGGACAGCTGGAGAAGTTGGCCCAGGACCGGGATGCTTGGAGGACTCTTGTTGACGGCCTATGCCCCAGGCGGGGTAATAGGCGTAAGTAAGTAAGTAAGTTCTCATTAAAAATAAAGTGTAACATAATGTTGTTACAGAAGCACAGTGTCTGTTTTTATGCGATTATGTTCCAGTTAAATTACGCTATATGAGGGCAATTCTGGCAAGTAGACTTCTGGTTGGCCAAGAGAGGAAAAAGCGTTAACGTATAATCCTGCTATAGTTTGCTATCAAGTGATACATTTTTTCATATGGCAGCTTAATGCATACTGTAGGGGCCGTTTAGGAATCGGCTAATTTATATACCGTATCGGTAGTTCATATTTTACATATTGGTATATTAATATTTTCATGTTTGATAATTTAGTTAAAAAGACTGACATGATAATTTCATGGTATAAGTACATTTAGAATTCATTAGTTTAAAAATAGACACAGAGACAAGTGAGATAGAACATTTCTTTATTTAGAACTGTGAACCTAGAATTAATCACATGACCTATGTGCAGCATTGTGGGATGCAGATCAAGCTTCCGGTTAGATAGATGAAGCCAGCTCCTGATAGCAACACAGTTTTTTGACCATTCGACATTCGACATTACATTTATACATTTATACATTCGACCTGATTTGTAAGAAGAGCTTTGTTTTGTTTTCATTAAATTGTAAAACTACAAGTCTTTTGTCCTGTCGTCTGCGTTCAAGACTCCACGTTATTCTGGCTTCAAAGGGTGTTTCATTTTTTAGAAGACGTGTTGGGAACACACCTATATTTGTCAAAAAACTAGCTAAGCTAGCTAGCGAGCCACACGGACTCGGAGGAGAAAGTGGCTTGGAACTGGATGGAACCGGACTGAAAGGTGGCTGGAAGCATAAAGACGGGAGGCAATCCGAAGTAGGAGAACGGGTAATCCTTTGACTCTACGAGACAAGGTAAAAAGAAATCTTCATATTGTCTATATGCCAGCAGTAGATGTGGCGAAGATAGAAAGCTACAGCCAAGAAAGCTAGCGATCGATAGCTAGCCACGGAGGCTCCGCGACTGAAAAGGTTAAAGCTATCGATAGCTAGCTACAAGGAGGCTCCTCGACTGAAAAAGTTAAAGCGATTGATAACTAGCTACACGGAGGCTACGCGACTGTAAAGGTTAAAGTGATTGACAGCTATCCTGCGCGTGCAACTTTGACTCAGCCACGCAGAATCTGGCATTGTAATAGAAGCTGTATTGCATTTGTTTTTATTGAGGAAAAGTGACTTTGAATTGAAAGGTGCTTTTGAACACATTGCATGCAACTAGAATGAGCCAGTCTGCAATTGATAAGATGGATGGGGAAAAGGGGCAAAGAAACGTGGAAAATCCTACGGAGCAGGATAAGGAGAGGTCACGTAGGCTAACAGAAAAAGGAATGGAAAGTAAATTACAAAGATGCATTTTGCTAAGAAGACAAAGATTAAGAGATTTGTCTACCAGAGTTAATGTAACAGAAGCATTGATGAAGGATGAACAAAATGCAGAACTTGTCCAAGATGGAATGGAAAATGACTTTGTTAGTACATTAGAAGAATTTAAATGTCTTAACAGAGAAGTACTGGGCCTTATGTCTGAAGATGAACAGGCAATAGACCAAGAGAACTGGTTTGAACCAAAAATGGCGTCCATAATAGGCTTTATGAAAAGAGCGAAAGAATGGATCGCAGCTGCACACATATCTGATCAGCAGAAAGAGAACGCTCCGCTAAAAAGGCAGCTTGAAGCGGAAGATGTCCTGCAAGATGGCGTCCAGGCAGACGATAGCGCCTCGCAGACCGGCGTCCACAACCCTGGGTCAGTATGCTCACGCGGGTCTCGCGTAAGCCGCTCAACAGTAGAATCGAGAGTGTCAGTGACCCGTGTTAGACAAGAGGCAGAACATGCAGCGCTACTGGAACGGCGCTAAAGAGAAGGCAGGCGCTAAAGAGAAGGCAGCAACTAGAACAAGAAGAAGCGGAGCTGCAGCGACTCGAGTTGGAAGAAAACGCCTTAAAGAAACAGAAATAGAAAATATGGCAATGGGGCATAGAAATAGCTAGAATAAAAGCTAAAAAGGAAGAACTTGAGATGGAAACTGCATTGGCCGAAAGTAGTGCGAAACTAAAAGTGCTCAACGAATACGAAAGATCAGAAGATGGTGCGAGTAGTCACGGGCGAAGGTCAAGAAACAGAGGGAGCCTGAGACACGACGTAACCCGCGTCTCGCCTCCTCAGCCAGATGTTACGACTCCTCAAGCACCGCCGCAGATGCTACAAACACCACCGATGGCTCTACAAGACATCAGCTCTCATTCCAACGTTAGCAGAGATGGTGATATACTGAAGGTCATGCAAAAGCAGAACGTGATCACAGAGCTGCTCGTAAAGCAGCAGAAGCAATCCCAGCTACCAACCAAGGATATTCCAGTGTTCAGGGGTGACGCACTGCAATACAAGTCCTTCATCCGAGCATTCGGACATTCCATAGAACAGAAGACAGACAACGATCAGGATAAACTGTACTTCTTGGAACAATTTACAAATGGCGAACCCCAAGAGCTAGTTCGGAGCTGCGTCCACATGCAACCTAGCAGAGGCTACAAAGAAGCAAAGCGACTGTTACACAAGCATTACGGGGACGAACTACGGATCGCCAGCGCATACATCGACAAGGCACTGCAGTGGCCGCAGATCAAGTCCGAAGACGGAAAGGCGCTAAATGCCTACGCAATGTTCCTAGTCGGATGTCGCAACACTATGGAGGACATAGAGTCCCTGGAGGAGATGGATAACCCTACCAACCTACGGACAGTGGTATCCAAGTTACCCTACAAGATGAAAGAGCGTTGGCGTGCTGAAGCCTACAACATCAAAGAGAGGCGAGACCGAAGAGCAAAATTTACCGACCTGGTGAGCTATATAGAGCATCAAGCCAAAATAGCAACGGATCCCCTCTTCGGCGACATCCCAGACAGCCGTCCTACCTCCGCTGGAAAGAACGACAAGGAAAGACCCCCAGCTAAGAAAGAGAAACGAGGGAGCTTCGCGACGAACGTCTCCACTGAAAACCAAAAGATTAAATGGGCAGGAGAGAAGTCAGCAAACCCAAATAAAAAAGGAAGCGCCTTCGAAAAGCCATGTATGTACTGTCAGCAAGCTCACACCCTAGCCACCTGCAACAAAATCAGGAAACAGCCGCACAAGGAACGGGTGGAGTTTTTGAAGTCAAGGGGCTTATGCTTCGGGTGCTTGGCTTCGGGCCACCTCAGCAAGTTCTGTAGGAAAAGAACAGAGTGTAAGGAATGTGAATTAAAGCACCCAGACATCCTACACAAAGATAAAGAAGACTCTGCCTCTCAGGGAAAGAACAACGGCGCTCAAGAAGAAGAAGCAAGCCCACAAGTTCCCCGTCACGCAAGAGGCCACCTGCCTCACTGGGGCCGGAGAAAACGAATGTGTGCTGTCAATAGTACCGGTGAAAATCAAGTCAAGAAAGAGCGACAAGCATGTAGAAACGTATGCTCTTATGGACCCGGGGAGCACAGCGACATTCATCACAGAAGACCTGCGAAAGAAACTGAATGTTAAAGGGAAACCAACACAAATACTTCTGAGCACCATGAATCAAGATCGGCCTGGAGGACAGAAACCCATGAACAGCTATGTGATATCA
Organism: Aldrovandia affinis; assembly: GCA_029706075.1. Classification (NCBI taxonomy): domain Eukaryota; kingdom Metazoa; phylum Chordata; class Actinopteri; order Notacanthiformes; family Halosauridae; genus Aldrovandia; species Aldrovandia affinis. The sequence goes on from JAINUG010000079.1 coordinate 3,129,203, forward strand.
GACTTGGAGGTATGTGGGCTGGAAGACAGCAAGTTCATCGAGCTCCCCAAGGCGTACACCCACGGTAGCATACCTGTGCACACCGAGAACATACCCAAGCAATCAGAGATCCGGAAGTGGCCCTACCTCAGCGAAGTGCGCCTGCCAGAGATAGAAGCGGACGTCGGCCTACTTATCGGAGCGAACTGTTCAAGCGCAATGGAGCCATGGCACGTCATAAACAGTCGAAATGGAGGACCCTATGCGGTGAAGACTGCCATTGGCTGGGTCGTGAACGGACCCATAAGGAAGGAGCTGAGTGAAAAGGAGAAACCACCTCACTGCTCAGTAAACAGAATCACAGTGACAGAAATCGAGAAGTTACTCGTACAACAGTACAACACTGATTTCCCAGAGCGTAACTACGACGACAAAGAAGAGATGTCTCAAGAAGACAAGCAGTTCATGCAGTCGGTGAAGAAAACGACAACCTTCGAGAACGGCCACTACAGCATCGGGTTGCCGCTCAGGAACCACAAGCTGCCAATGCCCAAGAACCGTTGTATGGCGGAGCAGCGCCTGGCTAGCTTGCGCAGAAAGTTCAGGAAGGACCCTGGCTTCTATGAAGATTACAAGTGCTTCATGGACAATGTCATCGAAAAAGGGCTACGCCGTCCGAGTTCCGGATGACCAGCTGAACCGTGCTGACGCCAGGGTGTCCTACATACCACACCACGGGGTGTATCACCCTAAGAAGAGAAAGATACGAGTAGTCTTCGACTGCGCCGCCTCCTTTCAAGACCAGTCTCTGAACAGTAGACTACTACAGGGACCCAACATGACCAACACGCTGGTTGGTGTCCTCTTAAGATTCCGTGAGGAGCCAGTTGCGATGATGGCCGACATTGAGTCGATGTTTTATCAGGTGAAGGTACCTGAACATGACGCAGACCTCAACGCTTCCTTTGGTGGCCCGACGGCAAGTTGAACGAGCCCATGGAAGAGTTCAGAATGATGGTGCACCTCTTTGGCGCCACCTCGTCACCCAGCATCGCATCATATGCATTGAAGAGGACCGCTGAGGATCACAAAGACATTGCGTCCCCAGAAGCCGTCCAAACAGTCCTAAACAACTTCTACGTAGACGACTGCTTGAAGAGCGTGCCTACAGAAGATGACGCAATGACCTTGGCTAAAGACCTTCGCACCCTGTGTGCCAGCGGAGGATTCACTTTGACAAAGTGGACGAGCCATAACAGAAAGGTGCTCATGTCCATCCCCGAAGAACAGAGAGCTAAAGAAACAAAGAACCTGGATCTCAGCTCTGAAGCTCTACCTGTCGAGAGAGCGCTCGGTATACAGTGGGATACAGAAACAGATGCTTTCACCTACAGCATCAAGTTGCCGGACAAGCCAATGACAAGAAGGGGAATCCTGGCCGTCGTCAACTCCATCTATGACCCCCTCGGCCTACTGGCACCAGTCATCCTGCCCGCTAAACTCCTGCTGAAAGATCTCTGTAAGGAGCAAAGTGGATGGGACGAAGACATCAGTGAAAAACATGCAGAGGATTGGAAAGGATGGACAGAAGATGTTACCTACCTCTCCAACTTCCAAGTGAACAGGTGCTTGAAACCTGCCGACTTCGGACGCACTGCTTCAGCGCAGTTGCACCACTTCTCGGATGCCTCAGAGTATGCCTATGGCACCGCATCTTACCTGTTACTGGAGAACAAGCAAGGCAAGAAGCATTGTTCCTCGTGATGGGCAAGTCGAGAGTGGCCTCACTCAAACAGGTCACGATCCCCAGACTAGAACTGACAGCGGCAGTCGTCGCCGTGAAGATAGACAAGATGCTGCACCAAGAACTCCAAGTTCCGCTACAGCCATCTACCTTCTGGACCGATAGCACTACGGTGCTCAGATACATAGACAACGACACTGCTCGCTTTAAAACCTTCGTGGCAAACAGAATCAACGTGATCCGAGAAGCCACCAAGCCTTCCCAGTGGAAGTATGTAAGAACAACAGAAAACCCAGCGGATCTACCCAGCAGGGGCCTGAAGGCCAAGAGCTTGGCACAGTCAAGAACGTGGATCGACGGACCAAGTTTCCTGCTGAACAACGAGTGTGACTGGCCGGAGCAACCCATGCAAAGGAAGGAAAGCCTTCAAAACGACCCTGAGGTCAAGAACATGGCGACAGTCAACACAATCAAAGTCGAAGAGGACAAAGAACCAACGAACAAGCTGATCGACTACTACTCAGAGTGGCATAAACTAAAACGAGCTGTGGCCTGGATTCTAAAGCTAAAGAGAACTCTGCAACAACTGAAAGATGAAAGAAAGGAGTTGTCAAGAACCATCATCCAAGCAGAAAAAGACCCTGAAAAGCAAAGGTCAAAGTTAGAACATCACATGAAGAAATACAAATCAACAAGGGAAAAGAAACCACTTAGCTTGGATGATCTGGTCGCAGCCGAGTCAGAAATAATCAAGTTCAGCCAGAGACAACAGTTCAACGAAGAACTCCAAGCACTACAGAAGGGAAAGCAAGTTAGTCGCAACAGTCAGTTGTTCAGACTAGACCCTATACTTCAAGACAGCATCCTGAGGGTCGGCGGAAGACTCAACAAGTCAGCCATGCCAGAGACCGCCAAACGCCCAGCCATCATATATAAACACAGCAGAGTTGCCACACTGATCCTGTCAGACATCCACCAAAGGACAGGACACGCCGGACGCAGCTATGTCCTGGCGCAGCTAAGACGCAAGTATTGGATCCCACAAGCCAACTCTGCAATCAGAAAGCTACTCAACAAGTGTGTTGTGTGCCGCAGGATCACTGGAAAGGTCGGGAGCAGAAGATGGCGAACTTACCTGAAGATCGCCTCCTGCCCGATAAACCCCCATTTACCAACACGGCGTTGACTTCTTCGGGCCCTTTGAGGTAAAGCGGGGCCGGGTACAGTCAAGAGATACGGCGTGTTGTTCACCTGCCTTACCCTGAGAGCCGTACACATAGAGGTCGAGACAGCCTCGACACAGACTCTTGCATAAACGCATTCGACGCTTTGTATGCCGCAGAGGTCAAGTCACCATCATGCGTTCGGATAACGGCACGAATTTCGTGGCCGCCGAAAGAGAATTGAGAGAAGCAATCCAACAACTGGATAATGACAAGATCGAAAGAGCCTTACAACCAAAAGAAATCAGATGGATATTCAACAGCCCAGCAGCCTCCCACCAAGGCGGTGTTTGGGAGAGACAGATTCGAACAGTCAGAAGAATCCTCAGCTCTATCATGAAGGAGCAAGCCATAAACGACGACTGTATCCAGACGACGATGTGCGAGGTCGAGAGCATCATCAACGGAAGACCGCTCACCACCATCTCGGATGACATGAACGACCTCGAGCCTCTGACACCCAACCATTTGTTGCTGTTGAAGTCCCAACCTAACATGCCCCAGGCATCTTCAACAAAGACGACATGTACACAAAGAAAAGATGGAAGCAAGTCCAGTACTTGTCGGATTTGTTCTGGACTAGATGGACTCGTGAGTATCTCCCACTCCTCCAAGAGCGCCAGAAATGGTCAACACCAAGACGAAACTTCGCAACTGGAGATGTCGTGCTCCTAGTGGACAGCACTTCCCCACGCAAATCCTGGCTCCTGGGAAGAGTAGTCGAAACCCTACCGGATTCAAGCGGGGTGGTACGAAGAGTCAAGATAAAGACCAAGACCAACGTGTTGGAGAGACCAGTAAACAAGTTGTGCCTGCTAGAAGAAGCAGCAGCCTGAGAAGAGAGGACTTCAGTTAGAATAGTCCCCAAGAGACTTTATGTTTGTCAGTTCATCGACATCATAATTGTTTAGTTTATAAGCTAGTAATTGCTTAGCCCTCCTGCCTAACCAATTAGGGGCCGGATAATGTAGGGGCCGTTTAGGAATCGGCTAATTTATATACCGTATCGGTAGTTCATATTTTACATATTGGTATATTAATATTTTCATGTTTGATAATTTAGTTAAAAAGACTGACATGATAATTTCATGGTATAAGTACATTTAGAATTCATTAGTTTAAAAATAGACACAGAGACAAGTGAGATAGAACATTTCTTTATTTAGAACTGTGAACCTAGAATTAATCACATGACCTATGTGCAGCATTGTGGGATGCAGATCAAGCTTCCGGTTAGATAGATGAAGCCAGCTCCTGATAGCAACACAGTTTTTTGACCATTCGACATTCGACATTACATTTATACATTTATACATTCGACCTGATTTGTAAGAAGAGCTTTGTTTTGTTTTCATTAAATTGTAAAACTACAAGTCTTTTGTCCTGTCGTCTGCGTTCAAGACTCCACGTTATTCTGGCTTCAAAGGGTGTTTCATTTTTTAGAAGACGTGTTGGGAACACACCTATACATACGATACGATATGATACGATATACTTTATTTGTCCCCATACAGAAACTTGTCTTGGACTCTCAGTAGCTCTTTCACAGTGATCACACACACAAAAATTTAAAAATGGTGCCTCAAAAGAGCAGCATCAGCCAAATAACAGTTTCTGTACAACAACACAATACATCTGTACATGTTACATGTATCAAGTGATAAAAAAAAATTATATGGCAGCTTAATCTATCAAGTGATATGTTTTTTCATATGGCAGCTTAACCAAAATGAAGCAAAAAATGTGTTATTCTGCGTTGCTGATGTTTGCTCTGAATTAACGCAAACTGTAATTGTTTCTCCTGAAGTCAATGGAAAAACAAGAATGGTAGCTATAACTGGAACTAGTGCTAGTTTCCGTTAGGTCTGGTTCTTGTTTTTTTTGTGCAATGGAAATTGAAATGCTGGTTTAGGTCCCAAAAACGAAAGGACAAATCATCTAACCCTACTTTAAAACTGGACGGTTGCTTAGTTGTGCCAAATATGGCTGTGAAAGACCCTGGTGTCACTATTGACACAGATCTTACAGATCTTATAGAATTATACAGGTGGTAGAGCTTTCTCTCTGGTGTTCTATTGCTGTGGAACAACCTACCAAAACACATAAGGGAATCAGACATATTCTCAATATTTATGTCTAGACTAAAAACATACCTTTACACTCAAGGTTGCAATCAAATATAGTCTAGACACATAGCTGGAGAAGCTTGTAGGGTGGGGTGAAAAGTATCGTTCAGTGGAAACATTTCCTTACCTTCACCTCTCAACAGCTGTGATCCCACTTCTCAAGGTGTGCCTTCCCATGATTGCACAGATTCTCTACCTCTATCCTAGTAATTGTGCTGCTATAGATAACTCCTGGTGGGGTCACCTCTTTCCCTGTCTTTAATCTGTCCCTACTGCCATGCATTGCTTTTCCCTGATTGGCCTTATTTTTTTAATCTACCTCTCCCCTCTAGGGCGCCTCCCCCGAGCCCTGAGCCTGCCATATCTTCAGAACCCACCATCAGACCCTGAGCTGGCCTGAGGAGGATGAGCCCTCTTCTGTCTGGTTCCTCCTAAGATTTATTCCTATTTGTTCCACCAAGGCAGTTTGTCCTTGTCACTGTTGGCTTAGTTTAGTGGTGGTTCAGGCAGAGATCTGCTATGAAGCGTATTATGACAAATGCTTTGTAAAATGCGCTATACAAATACATTTTGATTGATTGATTTAATTCCTGGCTGCACACAGAAGACTCCTTCGGGCTAGGCAGCCCAGGGCAGCTGGGAGAAGTGCCGGAACATTCTCTTGACGTAAGTCAAGTTGGTGTGCTCGCACGTCTGATGTTTGCATTCTTGTTATACTTGTGAGTTGCATTACCATGCATCACATTGTTGACTGGCATACACTGGCTGTGTAGATGATTCTGTTTTTTCCCTGAGCAGTTTGCCAGTGGCAGGGAGATAACTTTCTCAGGTTGCCGGCTGCATATTGGGCCTCCTTGACACAATCCAGTTCCCTAATCACTGCTTTGTACTTCTAAGGGTTCCCATGGGTCTTTGACCACCTTGAAAGTGCTTGATTTTGAATGTAGAAAATTCAAGGTTGTGAAGGTGCTAAATTTTTCTTGGTATTAAGACACCTCAATACCAAGCTATCAAGAAAATATTTTATGTTTGTTTTATTAGGGGGAGGTATGGATGGTCCCTCCTTTTGAAATGCTGCTCTTTAGTAAGGCAGCATTCAAACCTTTGTGTTGTTTGGGATTTAGGATAACCTGTTGAACTGAACTGAACTTTGTGTGTGGTTTTGTTCTTGTGGGTTGGAGTGGGGGAGCAGTCTATTGTTCTGTGGTCATTCCTTGGCAGGGATGGAATATTGGAGCCAGCCAGGGGCGTGGTCTATGGGAGGAAGTACCTGATTCTAGACACACACTCTGTAACTGACATAGACTTGTTCTTTCTAGTGCTTACCAGAAAAGCCTTGCATGTTTGTTACTCATTCCACTTATCTTTAAACAACTATTTGTCTTCCTGTCTTGGCACCATTCCAGATGTGAAAAATTGTATGATGCATCAGTGTGGGAGAATGACCCCCCCGCCCCCACACACAAATAAGTAGCCGCATTTTTTCAAATATAGAATTTCATAGAACATAGTCTCACATGTCTCTTGTTAATAAACAGCAGCATGGTCCATGTTAAAGTCCTTATTAAATGGGAAATGTGATTTCTGTGCTTTTGAGATGCTGAGTCATGTACGTGAGTCCGAGGTTCAAACACTGCTCTGAATCACTTGGGACACTGAGGCATACCTCTAACTCAGCAATACAAGCCCCTTTAGCGATACAAGCCCCCATAATTTTTGTAATAGCATTGACAGGCACACACACATGCACACACTACAAATAAATGCATTCACACACACTCTCTGGAACACACGCCCTGGAATTGGATAACCAGTTGTCGTCGTTGTCACACCCCAAGGCTGAGTGGCTGCTTCTTCAACTGTATAAGGACACCTTTAACATGGTGGAAGACTTCCTATACATATTGTACAGGCATATTGGTAGACATGCTCCCCCCCCCCCCGATAATGACCCATGGTGTCAGGGGTAATTGGACTGTTTACGATTCAAGTTATGTGTACCACATTAATATTTTTTTTCTTAATGAATTATTACTATTATTATGAATTAAAAATAATAAAGATAATTGGTGTACCCTGATGTCTTCCTCTCGTACACTTTGGCTGGATCAGAGCCAATCCTGGTCCTCAAAATAGGACACTACATATATTTATGTATATATTTTCTAACTAAAGCAAATGTGAATGGTTTATTCATGCTCAAAATTACAGGTGCAATACCCAACCCATAAGTTTACGACGTGGGCTTAGTTATTCCGTTTAATTTGACGACTGAACGTTGTGAAAAGGCAATCAAGCCATTCACTTCCAAATTTGATAAATTATCCAGATGGTCCTGGGAGGGTGATGGACAATACGGATTCGCATTTACGGATGAAAGTTTTCATAATTTCAGTCGTAAATTCTGTCTATGTCCATTTAAAAAAAGTTGCTTTAAGCAATACTATTTGCAGGCATCTGCGCATTATAAATACCGGAGGCTCTGGAACTCCCTGTTGTAGATCGAAACTATTACTTTAAATCCAATGAATTTTCCCCATGCATACTACAATAGTGTAATAAGCAGGTAACCCCCCAATAAAAATAAATAAATAAAAATAAATATATATATATATATATATATATATAATTGAACCCCTAATGTCCCTCAAAGTGGGGCTTGTGTATATTCATTCAGCACATGGTTTCGCCTGTGTAGTTCTTTTATTTTAATGTAGTTTACGGAAAATTAATTGGAATTAATTGCCCAGAGCCCTGTGATGCCATACTTAGCTGCCGTACTAGACAAGGGGGGTTAGATTACCTCCGAACATGCCCAAAAGCGGTATCACTGCTAGTCTGAAATAGCCTTGAATAACTAGACGCATATTTCCACTCATAGACTACATTAGTAGCGAATGGCTTCCTATGATACATAACATGCATCTGTCACGAATTCGCTCAATAAAAATAATAATAAAAAGGAATTAGCAAGAATGGCAGGTATTTTGATACCGGCACACCACGCATCTTAGGTAGCTACCAATCGATATCAGTGCATTATTAATTAAAGAAGCTGTTTGCAGTGCCTCGGTCACATGCAGAACGTACGCTCACAATGAATTCTGAACGTATTCCGTCTCCTTAGATTAACTGCAGATGCCCCATGTGCGATGTAATGTTACGTTTGACTGTATTCAGTGGTAGAAAGCGTATTTTTTGTGTTGCTGAGTTATGAAGAAACGACCGTTATTATGGGTCCCTAAACACAATGCTGTGCAGATTAAACTAGGTCCGTAATGGCGGCATTTGGGAGGCACCCCGAGTGCTGTTCAAATAATACAGGACGATGAATCGCGGACCGTGTTTTGAGCTTTGAACGGTGTATGATAGAGTCGTGTTTGGGAACTCAATTAAATTAAATATTAACATGTATAGTAGATTCTGCTTGATTGTCTGGTCTGACATTTTTCGCCTTGAGGTTGAAATATAACAGCCTCAGTTATCGGTTTCGCAGCCGACCACTGATGACATCTAGCTAAGCGAGAGCACAGATATTTGACCACAACAGTTAAGACACACCCCTGGTCGTGTTGACCTTTGTCTGAATACACAGCCCTGACCGCAATGTTCACAGTCCCCTAGTTTCTCCATTTGGATTGGACAGAACACAGTGTCGTCACTGAGTGTCTCGATTTGGATTGGACAGAATAGAGTGCCGTCACTGATAAATACCACCACTGGTCAATCGCAATGCCAATCACGGGCTCGCCCTCGGAGCCTTGCTGTTTTAACCAGTGTTCTTGAGACAGTATTAATATTGAAATATATGCACCAGAGTGAATTTTAATTGGATGAGCTCTCTGTCACCCAGGGCCCTTTAGTCTTCTCATTGGTTCTGATCCAGTTTGAGGCTTCCTCAGTCCTTATATAGTCTTCGTTTACGCTCGCACGTTTTCCGTTCCGAATCAGCTGCGGGCCTGAGAAGGTGTTGACAGGTTCGGGTTCGGGTTCGAGTTCAGGTTCAGGTTCAGGTTCAGTTTGAGATACACGTTCTAGTGCGAACTCACAACGAGGAACCGCCAACATCAAATATGGAAAATCCAAAAGTTTACTTTGACATCACTGTCGACGGCAACGATGTCGGCAGAATTGTCATGGAGGTAAGCTACAAATCATGTGAGTTTGCAAGCGACTTGGATAGCTTGCCAGGTAGACACATTCATTGGCTCACTTGCTAGCTAGCAAAATGTCTGTCTTTTTTTCTACTCGTGGTAGCGAGCTAACCAATTAAATTGTCTTGAACAGTTGGCTAGTTAGTTGGGCAGATCATATTTATTCTTTATCATATGGCTTAACTGGGAAGGCTAGCTATTTAGATTGTACAGTTGCCCACGTCTGCATTCTAGCTGATTTACTATCTATATGGCTATACTATCTTTAGCCAGGTGCCGTTAGATCTAGAATGTAGCTGATCTTTGTACAGTTCGCCGACAAGTTGATTGGCACCTTCGCTAGCGAAGTGATTGCATTTCATTATATGTATCAATCTCTTGTTTAGCATTGAGGAATAAGGGAATACCAGAATATCTAGCTGGCTGGGGTATGAATGAAATGACCTCAGAAATTACGCTACTTGTCTTGGAAGGGGTACAATAGCAATGTCTTCTTTCGGATTTGGTTGGAAAAGGGGTGAGTGCACACCTGCAGCCTTCTTTGTATTAAAGCGTACTGCTAAAGCAGCTATATTTTTAGTGCGACAACTTCGCTAAAATGTTTTGGGGTAGCTAAGCATTTGCCCACCCATGTTTACCCAAGTTGTAGTCATGCAGTTAATACAAACGCCATTTCGTCCCTTTTAACGCAAGATGCCATTTTGGGGTGTGGGGGCGTAAGCCATCTCATTCAGTTACTGCAGACAGCATTTTTATCCAGTGCAACATTTTCCGCGGCGCCGTACGCTTTCGGCCGTCACATTTTTTCTGGTCGTATGCAAATAGTTAAAATGGACTCTTTCGTTCTGTAGTTATACCAGATCTGCGTTTGGACTGATCTATATTTGCTGCATTCAAATGTGAATTTAATTATTTTCCCTCAGATGTTTTTCCCCTGCGTTGCGTGCTGCTGGCTAACAGTACCACCAGCTTGTTCGCTGTTTAGATGGTACAGTAACAAACGCTGTGGGGCTATGTCTATCAATTTGAAAAAAATCCGTTTCCTTTGACGTTTGGATGGTTCGTTAAAATGTATCGGGCTTCAAAATTGGACACAAAAGAGCAGCGATGTTTTGCATTAACAGTACGACACAGGAACGCGCATGGAGGAGGCGCGCGCAGGCCGCTCCTCTTTGTTGCTTAGCTCCGGCTGCACGTGGACGAGGCGAGCAGAAGCGCGCGTGCTGCATTCGCAGTGACGTCGCAACCCAATGTTAATTCAGTTAACCAGCCTGAACATTTGCTAATATTCTAACCTGTATCTGAAATATCCCTATGCGAAAAGACAAAAGTGAATTCGCTATTGAAACTTTGGGCAACGATCGGAAGATTTTAGACAAATCGGTACCATAACAGGCGTGGAACAATGTATGCATTTTTATATTACGTTAGCAAGCCATTATTCTGCATCACAAGTTATTTTGGGTGGTTGATGGGGTTTCGATGTTCGGAACGTGTGCTGAATGTACGGTCATCATGGTCGCGGGTTAGCTAAGACGTAGCCACTTTAACTTTATTTTTGGAGCGGAGTGGAAAAATACCGAAATCAAGCGGGCGTGTCGGAGGTGGGGGTGTGGTCGAGGTCGACACGGCGTAGTAGAACCCGCAGTCTTGCATTGAACTGGACGTTCTATCACAGAGGAGAGGGGGGGTGGGTGCATATGTCTATATTTAGCACATGAAGTGAACATTACACCACGTTTTAAAGACCTGATTTATAAGCGTACCAACTACTATTCGGTTGCATATGAGCCACTGCCGAATGCAACATTTCAACTTTTAAAGTGATAAGATCGACTGAATTTTCTGCGTTTACGGTCCCGTAGCATTGGCATTTTTTAAAGGATCACTATGTATTGGAATAGAATGGCGATGGGAGTTAATTGATTGGTTGCACATGTTGCAGCGGTGTTACATTAAGCCAGAGAAGGGCTTCTCCACGCTCCCGCGACCGTAATGCCGTAAGCCCACGCCCCGTGTTCACACCGCAGCCCGGATTGGTCCAGTCGAGTGGGTGTGTGTGCACAGCTGCATCCTGCCCATCTGCCAGCTGCTAGCTCGCATTCCTTAGCCGTCAGTTGCCCTGTCTGTTCTGTGCGTGTTGCCCTCCCCCTCCCATTATTTACAGTCACTATGGCCTGACAGGTCCTGGATTGCTGCAGTGTCCGTATCCAGGACCTTCTCTCATGACTGGGCTACGCCCAATGGCCTTCTCTGACAGTGTGAAAGTGCACTGCTGTTAATGGTGTGTTGTGCGGTGTGGTGTAAGTGCATTTGCTGCTCTTTGTTTGGCGGTGGGTGCATCACTGCCATAGCACGTTCTCCATTTGTACATCTATTGGACTTTTAATGAAGCAATTTGCGCAAAGCGCCTCGCTCGAGGTCCCGACATCTGTGCCGAATTTCCAGGATTTTAATTTGGCTGCTTCTGAGTACTTGTGTTACTACCTAACCTTTTTTCCTTTTCTTTCTCTCCACCCTCTTCCTCTTCCCCCTCTCCCTCATCACAGTTGAGGGCTGATGTTGTCCCAAAGACTGCAGGTAAGCAATCCATCCTGTCAAAATGGGAACATCTCAGCCCATAGTGGTGAACACTGTCGTGCACTGTGAACCCTCTACTTGCCTCTCTGCACTGTCCTCCCATCGCGGCATGCATCAAATTAAAATCACTGGTGCTGGCTTATCAAGCTTCTAGAGGAACTGCTCCCCCTACCTCCAGACACTCCTCACACCCTACACCCCAGCCAGACCCCTCCGCCCCGCCTCCTCTGGCAAACTGACTGTCCCATCCCTCTGGGCGCCTCGCAGCTGCTCCTCGCAGTCTCGCCTCATCTCTGTCCTGACTCCACTACCACTGAATTCTGTACATTTAACTAATTGTCATCACCACCGCTTGCATGTTCACTACTGCTTCTCATAATATGTGTCCTTGCTTAAAACTTCCTCTAACCTTTAATTCCTCTAATTATTAACCTTTTCCTTCCCGGTGTTACAGGTATGGTATGCAGCTCCCAGCAATGATGTCCATTGCTGTATTACTGCACTGATCTCTTACGTGGACTATGATTGATCTTACCATGTATATATGCACATCTTGTAAGTCGCTCTGAATAAGAGCGTCTGCTAAATGCTTAAAATGTCAATGTAATGCACTTTTCAAGTGGGCACACAGCCTGTATACCTGTCAATCAAAAAGGCAAGAGGTTCCCTGGGAGAACGTGTGCGCGTGTGTGCGTGCTGGGGGAATTGATAGTTGTGAAAACAAAAGTGCAACCAGGGCTGTTTATTCTGATCTACTGTCATGATAACTGTCAATATCCTAGATGACATGGACCGTGGACCTTCCTCTGACACGGTTCCCTGTCACCTGACACCATGCTCAGTGGCCCAAGAGAAACGGCCCACATACACGCCTGCATGCGAGCATATGCCCTGCCCGGGGCCTTGACACAGCAGCTCTGGGGTCATTGTGTTTTGAGGGGGGAAGAAAAAGAAAGAGCAGGGGATTAAAGAGCGAAATATTTTATTTGTTGGCAGAGAACTTCCGTGCCCTGTGCACCGGGGAGAAGGGCTTTGGCTACAAGGGGTCTGGCTTCCATCGTGTCATCCCTAAGTTCATGTGCCAGGTAGGTGGGGTGGCCATATATAAGACTGATGGTGTCCTGTCAAGCAGACCCAAGGCTCTTCGTATGTTCACTTTGTTTCATGTGCACAGGTATGCCACTGCTGCACTGTCGCCTTGTGGTTCCCACACCATGCCAGCACTACACAATAAAGTACCCTTGTCAATATTGCTACTTTCAATAACTTTCCTGTCCTTGAATTAGATTTTTTGTCTAGAAAAGCTTCACGTGTCATGTCCATGTGTGAGAAATGACACAGTTCAAAACGGACCCTGTGTCCGAATCCACAGTCTGTATAAAATGCTCAGGGTTATTAATCATTCATCTTAATAATCCACCATCTTAATTATAAATAATCATAACCAAAACATCCATAATATACCATAATTGTCAACAGCATCCTTAGTCTATCATGAGCAAAATAATTCCAATAATTATAAACAATGTAATGTTACTGCCAACATGTCATAATATGTAATAAAATAATGAATAACAATGATAAAATAATGTTTTTCTATTCAATATTTTGATTAACAGTCATAACTGTGTCTTATTTGTTTATTAATTTAATTCTCTTAAGTGCTAATGCTAATATTAAACCTGACGATTCTTGTCTTTTATGCCATTCCCGGAAGTCACCAATAGAGGGAGTGCGTACCCTATGTCTTGGCTTTTAGTAACTGTAGGGCACAATATAAGGCATAATGTGCAAATATAGCCTAGATTTGATCATTCTTAAACAAAAAGTGTCTCCACTACTTCCCTGCGTCTAGGTTGTGCCAGGAACACTAACATGTTTATTTGGTTTTAGAGATGATCTGGTAGGGGTAGCGATGCTCCCAGCCATACTGAACACTCTCTGAAGGGCTGCTGGTGGCACACATGCACATATTTCCTTGCCAGCTTCACCAAAAAATGCCAAAAATCTAACCGAAACAGAAATACTGTATTTGTTGGCATATTCTCAGCTTCCTGGAAGCCCACACCCTTCTACCGGAGTTGATATCTCGAAGAGTATATACCAGAATATGGTACAAATAGGCTGGCTTCATAAATAAAAAATAAAAAACCTGGAAACTACTGGTAGGTTTCATATATTCATACATTTAACAGCCAGCACATATAGCATAAATGCTAAGATGTCGATGTCCTGTAAGGAGGTTTTTTTTAAAGTGAAAGTAGTGATTATCTGAGGCATTTGTTCAGTTTTCTCAAAAAGCTATGAACATGTCATGTTGGTAATCTTTTGATTATTAGCTCTTATTAAATATTACTTTTGCCCATATTGTTTTATCACATTATGCACATATGACGAAATAATCACTTTTAATCAGTTACTTTGCAGTGGAGAGCGAACACCAGGATTATATTGCTTTTAATTACTATGTACACCCTTGAAAACAAAGACAAATAATTTAGACTATCATAAAGCCCAGCTTTTTAGCTTTATAAAGATGTATAATATGTCTGTCAACATGATGGCATGTTTGACGAGCCTTCGATTGAGATCTCCCTTGCTGCTGTTGCAGGGGTTAATTGCTTATGAAATGTGAAAGCAGCGGTCATGACGGTCATTGATTTTCACCAAGGTCCGTGTTCAAGACCGTTGGTCAGTTAGTTACCGCAACAGCTCTATTAATAACCATTACTGTTATTACTATTATGAATAATATGCATTCACTACTGTAAGTCGCTTTGGATAAAAGCATTGCTAAATGACATGTATACATATATTATAATTATGATTCATTCTTTATTACTAACAATTGTTATTGTTTTTTGTTATTATTTCGTATACATTATTATTACTGTGTGGCTCATTAGGTAGAGCATGGCACTGGCAGTGGGGTTCAATCCCCACTGGAACCACATATACTGAAAAATGTATGCATTCACTACTGTAAGTCACTTTGGATAAAAGCGTCTGCTAAATGGCATATATAACAAATAACCACCTTTCCTGCCTTGTTTGCAGGGTGGTGACTTCACAAACCACAATGGAACCGGGGGCAAGTCCATCTATGGCAACAAGTTTGCTGATGAGAACTTCACCCTGAAGCACGGTGGGATGGGCACTCTATCCATGGCCAACGCCGGACCCAACACCAACGGGTCCCAGTTCTTCATTTGTACAGCAGACACCGCTTGGTGAGTCCCCACCTCCACCTCCACACACAGGGGTCCCTCAATACTGCCGCCCAGGAAACGTGATTGCTCAAACCCGCGGGCTCAAAATGTCGTCGCCCTGTTCTATAACGGCCTATACGGGCGTTGTTGTCAGACCCACTTTCGCTGTGTTGGCACCGTGCGGGCTGCCCCTCACAGGGCTTCCAGGATGGCAGATGCACGTGGGTGCACAGCTCTCAAAACCCCGGTCTCCCGTGGCCCTGTCCCCTCCCCCGGTTGTTCACCTCCCCTCCTCTCCTCTCCTCTCCTCTCCTGTCAGGTTGGACGGTAAGCACGTGGTGTTTGGAAAGGTCACCGAAGGGATCGATGTGGTAAAGAAGATGGAGGGGTACGGGACCAGCAGTGGCAAGTGCTCCGCCGCGATCCTCATCGCCGACTGTGGCCAGCTCTGAACCCCAGCAGCACCACGCCAGCCCAACCCCCACCCAAAAAAACCCATCAGCATTCCCAAATCAAGATCTGTTGTTTTACCTCTGCTCTCCCTGTCCCTTGTCTGAACGTGCTGCATTTGGCTTGCCTCATGATTTATATAAAGAACTTTTCTCTTTTGTTTTTGCATTTTGGAAATCCAGCAGTACTGCAGGTTTGTTAAATGAGATCTGAAATAAAGAGGGAACACCACTCCCTTAAAGATCAATTCCATACTTTTGAATCTTTGCTTTGATTTTTTCTTCTCTCAAAAACGTGCTTCCAGAAAATTCAACACCTGCGAAAGTGCCCTGATTAGATTTTCATCCCATAATTAAATTTGTCTTGGAATTTTCTAGGCTCGATTTTAGTTTTCTCCGAGATTTAAAAAAGTGTGAAATTTATTATGTTTTATTTTGTATTTTTTTTAATTTAAAAATCTAAATTAAAAAAAAAAGGTGTGATTTTTGAGCTAGAGTTTTAATGGGGAAAGTCCAGTCTAAATTGGTTCTAGTAATCATGCATGTTAATACATATTCAATGCAAAGCACTGTATTCAGTGTACTAACCTGGAAAGATTCATGCATTATTGCTTCACTAGCTTTTTTTGTTCGTTTTCTGTATGTTTTTAGTTCTTTTGAGGTGCTTTTTCTTAGGAAAGGATTGCTCTGTAGAGATGTCAATCATAACAACATGGTGTAAAGCCCCTCTCATTGGCTGCCCAAGGGGCTTCCCTCCTTGTACAGGTGTGTAACTGAAAAAGAATGGTGGAGGCATTTGGTTGCAAATCTTAATTTTCACACTTCTGTTTTTGAGATCAAATGCACATTTCACTGCACATTCTGTAAGGCTAGGATAAATGAAAACAATTATAATAAAAATAGTACTTTGCATGAACTCAACAATCTTCCAAATAAAATGATTCTGAATTCCGTGAGGTTAACTTTCAAGGCCTGCAATATTTGCAATCAGTGCAGGTGGCCCTGTATTGACCTCCACGAGAATGCCTTCATGGCTTCATCTGAAGAAGTGCTTTGACAGCAAGGGAAAAGAAGACCCAGGAAACCAGTTAAAACCGGCCAGACGTGCATTATTAATTTACCTTGAGTTCTGCTGATGGCTCCCTAAAGGTTCAACACAGCCGTTGCAGTTCTAACCTATAGCCAGAAGAGGGCCTCCCAGTGAACATGACTCGCACTACAGCATTCCATTTGGCGGTGAGCTATTCTAATGAGTATTTAGCTTAGGCTACTATGCTACTTATCTACAGTAATACTTTACAATGAACAGATCTAATACACTGCCCGTCCAAAAAGTCACACACTCTAATATTTAGTTGGACCGCCTTTAGCTTTGATTACGGCACGCATTCGCCGTGGTATCGTTTCGATAAGCTTCTGCAATGCCAGAACATTTATTTCCGTCCAGAGTTGCATTAATTTTTCGCCAAGATCTTGTATTGATGATGGGAGAGTTGGACCGCTGCGCAAAGTCTTCTCCAGCACATCCCAAAGATTCTCAATGGGGTTAAGGTCTGGACTCTGTGGTGGCCAATCCATGTGTGAAAATGATGTCTCATGCTCCCTGAACCACTCTTTCACAATTGGAGCCCGATGAATCGTGGCATTGTCATCTTGGAATATGCCCGTGCCATCAGGGAAGAAAAAATCCATTGATGGAAAAACCTGGTCATTCAGTATATTCAGGTAGTCAGCTGACCTCATTCTTTGGGCACATAACATTGCTGAACCTAGACCTGACCAACTGCAGCAACCCCAGATCATAACACTGCCCCCACAGGCTGGTACGGTAGGCACTAGGCATGATGGGTGCATCACTTCATCCGCCTCTCTTCTTACCCTGATGTGCCCATCACTCTGGAACAGGGTAAATCTGGACTCATCAGACCACATGACCTTCTTCCATTGCTCCAGAGTCCAATCTTTATGCTCCCTAGCAAATTGAAGCCTATTTTTCCAATTAGCCTCACTGACAAGTGGTTTTCTTAAGGCTACACAGCTGTTTAGTCCCAATCCCTTGAGTTCCCTTCGCATTGTGCGTGTGGAAATGCTCTTACTTTCACTATTAAACATAGTCGTGAGTTCTACTGTTGATTTTTTACGATATGATTTCACCAAACATTTAAGTGATCACCGATCACGATCATTCAAGATTTTTTTCCGACCACATTTCTTCCTCGGAGATGATGGTTCACCACTATCCTTCCAGGTTTTAATAATGCATTGGACAGTTCTTAACCCAATTTTAGTAGTTTCAGCAATCTCCTTAGTTGTTTTCTTTGCTTTATGCAGGCCAATAATTTGACCCTTCTGAAACAGATTAACATTTTTCCACGACCAAAGATGTCTTCCGACATGGTTGTTTAAGAAATTAGAAGCTACTCACTGCATCAGTTAGGGTTAAATAACTTGTTGCCAGCTAAAACATATTAATCACTGCAGTAATTATCCAATGGAAGGCTCTTACCTATTTGCTTAGTTAAATCCAGGTGGTGACTTTTTTTTGGGCCAGGCAGTGTACATACATATTGTGTAATCCAATATAATATTTGGTCAGTTGGGATGAAGCAAAATTGTTTCAGAGTTGTGAAAGACTTCATATTTATCTACCACAACTGCAGTCTGGTAAAAACGAGTTGTGTCACCCTAGTGTGTGCCGTGGGTGATAAAATATATTTTTTTTATCGTGTTGAGAGGCTGCGTATACAACGACCACTCAAACCTGCTTTTAAATGCATTTGTGGAACGAGGGGGGGACTGACCAAATCATTGAATTCTGTATGTTTTGAAAGTCATCAGCATTACTCATAAATCTCCAATTACCTTGTTTTTTGGTCTACATTTGAATAAATTGTCCAACAGTGACGCGTGGACCAAAACCAGACATCTGCTATGGGTTTGGGTTAGCAAGCAGGAAACCCTGCGTGCAGTCCAAACATCATCTTGTTACTCAAAACAAGGCAGGGACAGACTCCACAGAAACACACGCTAATTCTAAGCAGATGTTTTTTGTGTGTGTGTTTTGGTAAACCAAAAGTTGACAGATGCCTGTTCTGCAGCCATAGTGCATCACGAAACGTCATGGACGTGACAGGCTGATTTAAACCTGCAGATTGACTTATCTTCATTACTTTTCCATCGTTTTACAACCACTACTCAATGATGGCAAACTGATCACTAACTTGGAACAGGGGTGAGTTGTTCTAATGCGCATGTGTCTTGCGAGTGTGGTAAGTGTAAGAACCAAAAACATGTTTTTTTTAGGAGGATGTCACAAAGGCCCAGAGGGGGAAAACTCTTATGACTTCCCTGCAATGCTGCATAGGGTTGCAAACGTGCAATACTGAACTACAGGGAAAGTAACAAATGGATAAGGAGAATTTGAGCCACCAGGTGTGGCAATTGTCAGCTAAAAAACAAATGTTGGATAACCAACATTCTGTAGGGATGACTTGTGTAATATGTGGACCAAACGGAGCATTCCAGGGTGAATCAAAAATCACGTGTACATGTATCTGTACCCTGATTGGAGCATTTCAGTAACATTTTCCACTTGGGGTGGGGCCACAATAGAGACAATAGGACACTCCTCAATACCAAAGAATGTAGCAACAGTTTCAGGAAATGTTTGCCAGAAACAATGCCAGTATAATGTGGCTTAAATTACCACTGTATGCAGAGAAGATACCATCCCTACTGTGACACATACATTAATTTATATAATATATATATTATATAGGTTGATCTTATGCATAACCCCACCTGCACCAAGTATGTGAGGCCTACGGTCTTTCAAGAAGTATTCAGATTTTTTAAGATACAGCGGATACATGAAAGGTTGGATGAACCAGTCATATTTAAAATAAAGAGGGCAGAGGGCTACAGCAGCGAACTATGAGGGAGGGTTTGACCTGAAAATAGCGGGTGTAATTGGCTACCAAATTGGGAGAAAACAGGATAAAATCAGAAAACAAAATGTATTCAAAAAAGACGAGCAAGCATACCATAACAAAATAAACACGCAGCTTTGTTACGATTTACACCAATGATTGAAAACCGTTTCCTTTTTCAGGGGCGAGGCCAGCCTTTCAGATCAGTGAAGGCTGAGAAACTTGTCTGAAAAACTCTAGGACCATTTTTTTATTCTGGCACAGAGCTTCCTTAAGTCAGTGGACTGTCCAGCATCAAGGCATGAATAATCCTCCTGTGCTGCATTATCCATAAACACACTCTGCACAAGCAAAGGCCAGAGATCCTCCCACCACTTTCTCAAAGATGAGAAAAAAAACCTACATTAAATCTCGGCAAGACAATGTTTTTCACACCAAACTGATTATCCAATAGGTCTATCAAGGGTCTTCAACTCCTGTATTGTCACCTGTGTCTCCATTTCCATTTCCCTTTTTTGTGCTTAAAATCTAGGTACAATTTCTTTCTTTCAACCTAAATTCTTTGCAATTATACTAGCGTTTTAATCTTGTGTTCAGAAAAACCAACATAGTGCGAAAAAAAAAAAAATAACCTTCGTTAACCCCAGAGAAAACACTATTGTAATATGGACCTTTGGCTTCCAACCCAGGGACTTATTTAAATGTTTTAACCCTGAACGTCCGTCTACTTATCCGGTGAGCCCAAGTACGGCAAACAAAGAAATGACCACTAGAGTGCACCAGAAACAACTTCACTAAAAAAAAAAATAGCCAAGCCCGATTCTGAGCATTGGTTCTCCAAGCGAAATAACATGGTATGGTAAAACAAGGGCAACATTACAGCTTCTGTAATCACACAGTTAAATTATATATATAATTCAGGTGTGTTTCCATTTTTCCCGTCACAGCAGAACTTTGTGGTGGTTTTCAGAGGTATTAATAAAAAACCCCACCAGAATCCACCGGAATAACTGCTAACCACAAAACTTCCCTTATGATTCAATCATGTTGTCAGGCTCATGTGAAAATGAGGCACAGCAACGGAGCGAGGAAGTGCTGTGACCACTTTAGACAGCGTTTTCTCAGCTATATTTAGAGAGTGTCACGTTCAGCGGCCAAGACTCGACTTCGTTGACAAATGTGTTTGTCCAACAGCTCCGATGCGACCTCTCCCCCGATTCAGCTGCAGGGAGAGCCTCCAATTCCCAGCAGGGTTCAGAAAAGGAGGGAAAAGCATGGCAAAGGACACAATCAGAGACAGGGAAATCACAAACGTCATTAATGGGCATTATCCCTCTCAACGTATCTAGCTACACAATATGTCAATCCAATATCTTAGGTTTTACACACAGGCAGCATGTGTTGAGTGAACAGAGCACTGGCCTCTGAGGACAATGCTGGAGTTACACTCAGCAACGTATTTCATCGGCACCAGGAAGAATTTTCGGCTGTGCCAGTAGGTTACACAATGTGTAGAAAGTGGGGTTTTAATCATACTTCAATAACTCAAACCTTTTTAAACACTGTGTCTCACATTTCTGGATGTAGCACAAAACTGACCTTGTTCAAGATTTTTGTCCCCGTCCTGACACCTGGAGAGGCTGTGGCCCTAAGGGACAGACGGACAGCAAAGTGTTGCAAGTGAAAGAAAAGCAGATTGAGTTCATGTTTCCACTCATACAGGTGGACCCAGAGGGATCAAACCCTACACACTGCATCCATCCTTCAAGAATCCCAAATTGTGAACAAATGAAATTGTGGGGGGCGGGTGGAATGATATGTATCCATACATCCATTCCAAAAAATGAATAAATTCTCCCAGTTTGTAATGCCTCGTCATACTTGTGGCCCTGTTCTGTGGCTTCAGTGGCCATGAGAGCGCAGACTGACACATGTGTCCCCTGAAGCGCGTTCAGTCAGCCGGCGACTCTCACAACGCTGCAGTCCGCCGGCGGAGCTGCACGCTCATCACGTCAGGGAAGTATGCTTCACGTCACAGACGTCCGGTCCACCAGAGGAGTCACTCCCTCCAGGACTCCCCCTCACAGTCAGTCCGACTGGACCGGATTCTGGAGCGTGGGCGTGTCTGGACCGTGGGTGTGTGTGGGCGTGTCTGGACCGTGGGCGTGTGTGTCAGGGCCGTGGGTGTGTGTGGGCGTGTCTGGACCGTGGGCGTGTGTGTCAGGGCCGTGGGTGTGTGTGGGCGTGTCTGGACCGTGGGTGTGTGTGTCAGGGCCGTGGGTGTGTGTGTCAGGGCCGTGGGCGTGTGTGGGTGTGTCTGGGCTGTGGTCCAGTCCTTGTGCTTTATCTGGACATGCCATCATCTGGGGGGAACCCCCTGCCCCCCCCCAAAAAATTATACAACTGGGTAACAGCCACCCCATTTCATAATACACACAATAGCGTAGCGGTCTAATGCACTCGCATTGACTGGTGCTTTGTGAGTGTGAGCTACCTATTGCAGTCACGGTTCGAAACCCGACTGCGTCAGTCCGACTCTGGCCGAGAGCCCCAATCGGGGGCCATGTTTGACTGTCCACCCCAGGGGGAGGGGGGAGGGAAAGTTGGCACGAGCTCGCCGAGGAGCAGTAAAGTTCCTAAAGAGCAGGTGGGCGAAGTTCCGTCTTGGAGGAAGCGGATCATTGCCGGCTTCGGGGATAATAGCTTGACCTGGAGGATGGGTGGCGGGCTCGTGTGGGGAGGACGAATCTAAATAAATAGAGGGTTGAATTGGCTACTAAACTGGGAGAAAAATGGGGAAAGATCTGAAACAAATGTAGAAAAATAAACAAATAAATACACAGAGCAAATTAACACAAGTTTTCAAGACAAGAGTGCTCCTTTTAATGTTGTATGTAGTGAGGTGAGACCGAAAACGTGCATTACAGACGTCAGGCACTTCTCACCAGTGACACTGTCGTTCAGCTGTGGGCACATCATGTGTGCTCCTCTGCGCACAGCTGAGTTTGGAAACATGAGCGAACGCACGAACACCTCGAGGCAGAAATCACACTGGTACGGAACCAGCACAATCTTCCCGAATCCCAACCTCAACCCTTAGTAATAAAAAGGGCAAAACTGACATTGGTGATGTCACCCCTCTTGGCCTTTGCCTCGTTGAGCTAATCTGGTTCCTCTTTGTGTCAGGTAGATGATAAGGCAGTAGATCTACCTCCAACACATCACTTCCAATACACCTGGCCAACCCCTATTCAGGAGACTTATCATATATATATATATAAATAAATATAAATGTGCCATTTAGCAGACGCTTTTGTCCAAAGCGACTTATAGTACTGAATGCTTGCATTTTTCAGTATATGTGGTCCCAGTGGAAATTGAAACCACAACCTAAGCGTTGTCAATGCCATGCTCTACCTAATGAGCCACACAGAACCACACTCTGCACACTTCTGTCTTTCCAAAATAATAAACCTTCGATACAGTTTTAAAGTCTTTTTTTAATCATTAAGGCCTAAAAAAGGATACAAATAAAATGGCAACGTTTGTGAAAGAAACAAATAGCACAGGATACTGCAAGACGCTTTGGTTGTCCATCTCTGGCAGTTACACATGTTAACTTCTATTGTAGTCGACCACCTGCACTATATCAGCTGTTTTTTATGTATCAGATAGATGTTTCAGGTTACAAAAAAATGTGCATTTGCCCTCCAGTCACCACCGTATTGAGTGAAATTAAATCTGCTATGTTATCTTAATTAAAACAATTGATATCAGGTCTCTGAGCCTGCGGCTGCTAGCAGACACATAAAATGTATTACATAAATGAATCACATGTTGCTAAGCTACGAGGCTGGCTTATCCTTCTGTAGCAGCATTCTTCAGCAAGCAAAGCCTTGTGAGATCAACACCGTGGCACGACGGAGATTCATTTCTAAAGCTTTTAGCGTTTTGTTTTGTGCCTTCCATCATCTTCTTCTGTTTATTAGTGACAAAAGAGCAGATTTTCACGCTGGTCTTTAGTGCGATTTACCAACACTCCTCCCTCTATGCTGGGGAAAATGTAAGCGGTGGTGACTGGAACCAAAAAGAACGAACACATTTAACTCGAAATAGAATTGGGAAAATATTCTGAAATGCACGAACGTGAATGCATCGCTCCTCAGCAACTGACAAAGACAATGTTGTACGTGTCAATTTTCCATCACATCAACATCAGGTGAAAACATCGCCACTTTCCCCTGATATCACAGACCATCGATGCAAGCCACAACTATGGTCCCTTTACTCAAGTTAGCATTAGGCTTTTGGTTTATTTTACACATATTTTATAACCGTTATGCGTTGTTGTTTCTTACAAGGGAATGTACGGTGTCCTGTGGTAATGGGATAGTGCTGGTTTACGTACTGTTTGTGTTTCCACTGCTTACTTTGGGCGCTTGTTTCTTTTTTCCACGCTGTTCTCAAGTCTCATTTGGAATGTAATCTTTTTACAAAAAAATGATCTTGATAAACAACTGCAATATCACAGTTGGTATTTTTTTTTACAGTTCATATATATATATATATATATCAGTCATATACATGTATATATTTCCCCTCCATACTAGTAAGAGGGTCAAAAGCCCCTTCCAGGTTCCGTCGTGCTCGAGCGTCCGGGCTGGAGGATCCTGAACACCACGTTCATTTTTAAATCAGCTGTGCCCAGACTCAGCGACGGCCACATTGCGTGCGCTGCATAAACAGTTTACCAGTGACCATCGGGACATTTGTGCTCAGACGTTCGTCCGTCTCCATCGATCACATCCCATTGTTAGCTCCTGGTCTTCGGTGTGACCAAGCAGACGTTTGCTGTCCGGTAAGTTATTTCGCATTTGTGTTGTTTAGTTGTTGTTGTTGTTGTTGTTGTTGTTGCTTCTGCGCGATGCGGTAGCAGCGTCTCGCGGACCGGGCGTGTCTCTACACCAGCTCGTCCAGCAGGGTCCCGAGGCTGTGGCGCTGCCCTGGGGGCCCAGCGATGGGCTTGTTGCACATGGGGCAGACGCAGCGCACCTCCAGCCACTTCACCAGGCACCTGCGGACACACAGAGGCGAGCGCGGTGAACCATCGGCCGGGGTCGCAGGCTACAGGCATATTCAACCATAGACACACTCCTGGCCCTTTGATCACTGATGGGAAAAACAGTATCATTCAGATTCATCAAAAATGTGGACCAGCATGCCTCCCACTAGTGACAGACAAGTGTAGTAGTAGTAGTAGTTGTGCATAAGTAGGCATATACTTTGTACATTACATCTTATTCATACTTTGTTTTATGAATACTATGTGGAAAATGTTTGGCCCGTATGCACCATTACGAAAAAGAATCAGGAACAAGTAGCTGAGGAATTCTGGGCTACCCTGAGGACCAAACCATCCTCCCCATCGCTGTTCTTGGGGGGTGTTGGAACGCAGCTTCCTTGAATGCATTTCAATCAAAATTATATTTTTATTTGTGATGAACAACACAGAGGGTTTCAGTGGAGCGACGCCCATGCCAGAAAACAAATACTTTATTAATAAGCTAAAAATATGATGCTCTTGAATTATTTAGCTTAAAATAATAAAATATTCACTTTCTGGAAGAAGTGTTGCTCAAATTCTCTGTGATTACATTTTTATGGCTGCAGCTCTTAGTTCTTAAGAGCTGTTTCACTGCGTTCCCAAGTTGGAATGCCGAATCGTGTTTGTAGGCGTGTCCTCTGTTTGGGACAGCGCAGATAAGCGCGTATGTTCTTTGTAGGAATGTTTTCACTCTGCAGTCCCCCAGCTGAGCTGCGCTGTCCTTGGACCTCATATGCAGCTGCCACAGGCAGATTGCATGCGCCCGATTGGCCAGAGGAGGCGCTATTGTGCACTGAGGTGAGGAATACGCTCCCTTCATGGCCAGTTGTGCATTGCCTTCTGGGACTCCGGGCCATAGTCAGCACTATTCTCATCTGTTTGAGCACAAACCTGCTTTTTCTCATCAAACATGATAGAGGGGACATTTCTCTCACACAAACACAAAACACAAAACACAAAACACAAAAAACACACACACACACACACACACACACACACACACACACACACACACATACACACACATACACGCACAAGATCAGGAATTACTGTTACAAGTCCTCCATTCTAGCTTTGCCATGGAAAACAGGAAATGATAAAATGGGATTTCCTCTCAAACACACCCTTTGTACAAGAAAGACAGCCGAGTCAATTTACAAACAAGCATTAAAATGGAACTCCTCAGTAAATCTATCATTTGACCCACCTAATTATCGCTATTTCGGCAAATGTGAATTGCGTTTTTCTGTCTCCTGCAATTAAAAGCAAGCGCAAAAACTGAACAAGGGGCAGACATGGTCTGTAGAGCAATCGAATGTACGTATGACAATGCCTGCATGACCCTATTAAAGACATTTTACCATTTCACTCTATGACTCTGACTGTTAGTCCAAGTCCCTGCACATGGAGGATGCTTATTCTCTTTCTAAGACCCATAATGCACCAATAGTTCCTTGTTCAAGTGTGGCTTTGCCCGCTGGTCCTGCGCCTATGTGCGGCGCGTGTGTGTGTTTTCTTTCCGTTCCTACCGCTGTGGACCGCAGGAACGGCTCTATCTCTGGGGAAATAACTGCTTTGAAATGTGTTGGCCTCCCGTCATCGAAAATTCAAAGCCGTGGCAATGCACCAATATCTCGATGTCTCATTTGCTACTCACTTCCTGTGAAAGGCATGTTGGCATGGCAACACCCCCAGCTCGTCCTTCACTCTGAAATCCTCCAGGCAGACGGCACACGTCTGCTGCCATGGAAACAGGGAGGGGCAGGAAGGGGAGGGGCAGAGGGGAGGGGCAGGAGGGGCAAGGGAGAGGGGGAGAGGGGCAGAGGGGCAAGGGAGAGGGGCAGGTGGGGCAAGGGGAGAGGGGCAGGTGGGGCAAGGGGAGAGGGGCAGGAGGGGCAGAGGGGAGGGACACCACAGGTGTGGTTAATCAGGAACGCTGACAACATTGTGCAACTCTCTGCAAATTGATAACACAGGAGCCCCTCTGTATGTGTCTAACCCTCCAGCTAAAGAAAACTACATTTATTCCTGTATTTATTGTGCAGCTTCACAGCGTTTCCTAGGAAAGTGGCTCATGACCTGAGAGGATTCCCTGACAAAACAAATAAATCAAAGGAATTTTATTTTAAAAACATGTATTTGCAATCATTTCAAACAGATTTCTGCGTGAAACTATAAAGTGGGAATACAAAGGTGCACTCCTTACCCCGTGAAGATTTAATTTCTTGGTGTCCCCTTTGAATATAACCTGTAGACATTAATATAATAAAATATTGGCATTTGTAACACATACAAAAAAAACATCTGCCAAGCAAACACATTTTTGTTCATTCTTTGTTATACGTCAGGTGTTGTGCAGTACACATGAAGTGTAATGTTTTTGCATCAAACACTTCAATTTATAATTATCATTGTCTTGCGAAAACCCTGTTATCACTGCTTGTAATGTAGGCATTAGTAATGGATTGTCCTTAATACTTTACACAGACTTATTAATAATCATATATCAATGTAGGCTCAAAGACCCATAAATAAATATAAGGTAAAGTAATCATTTTAAAAATGTAAAGTTTGTTTATCTACCCGCTTCATTTCTATAGCCATAGGGGGAAAAAAAATAACATTCCGTACACAAGGCATTCCGGCCAAGCCCTGTCCTTTGGGATGTGGGAATCTGGGCAGATCAGAACACAGAAACACAGATCCAGCGTGTTCTTCCTCCTCTGCATTACTAAACATACGGCCCGATAAGCTGTGCTCCTTTTCAGAAAATGGAACACTCTGATCCCGGCTGATAACCATTCCATTTGAGAGTGACTCCATGGTGGGCCTCCAATAGCGTAGCTTCCCGTATTGGCCGGTCCTTCATGATTTGTGTGAGCTGCCTATCACGGTCGCAGTTCGAAACCCAACTGTACCAGACCAGCCCTGGTGGGGAGCCCCGATCGGGGGCAGAGTTTGGCTGCCCGCCCCAGGGGGAAGGAGAGCTGGCACGAGATCGCCGAGGAGTGGTAGGGCGACCTCGTAAACAGGGATGGACGAACATTGCCTCGAGGTATTAATGTGGGGAGGGTAAAATCGAAAAGAAATAGAGGATATAATTGGCTACAAAATTGGGGAAAAAATAAAAAAATTGTGACTGCATGATTAAACCCCAATCTGAAGCTGGTGTGTGGGCCGGGGTGGCATTATGTACCTTAATTCTGCTCTTTTCCTCATTGTACTCTATAGAAACATATTTATTTTACCCCGTACTGTAATGGAGAGAAAGTATAGATTGACCAGCATTAACATGAATACACACATAGAAACAAACCCATATTTCTGTAGCGGTCTTTGTTCTGACTTATCACTGACTGCTGAATTTTATGTCATGACATAATTTTATGTTGCGAGAAATCTCACCCGATTAAAAAGTGTACTTTGTCAGCATAAACCGTTTAGTTTGGTACTTTGGGAAATGCAGTGGTGGGCCGTCAGGGCCTGCAAGGCCTTCTCTGCTGGCCTAAAAAATATCTGAATCACAGACTGATTTTAATTATATTTTGTCCATGAATACTTATTAAATAATTCCAAATGGTCTGTTTGCTTCCTTTCATAGCTGTTCCCCTGGTTGCGCTGCATCCAGACGTGTATTTTCATATTAAAGCATTTAACCAATCACATTTCAGCCATCATTTGTTGCCAGGGTCAAAGAAATCTGCCTGGAGGCCTTCACAATCAGTTCTGCAGGCCCTGTAGCATAAAATAAGTGTTGATCAAACTGTTGCCTCAACCAATCAGATTTTGAGTTGGGGACACGAAGGCCTTCTAGAAGGCCTAGGTAACGTCAGCGTATTCACACCCTTTGATTGGATAGTCAGAGAGTGTCTGACTATGATGTAATGTGATTGGTTAAATGCTTTAATATGAAAATACACGTCTGGATGCAGCGCAACAGGGGAACAGCTATGAAAGGAAGCGAACAGACCATTTGGAATTATTTAATAAGTATTCATGGACAAAATATAATTAACATCAGTCTGTGATTCAGACATTTGAGCGGACATTTTCAGCCCTAAAGCGAATTAAAACTTATGCCAGAAATACGACAGGGCAGGCTCGACTTTCAGCATTAGCTTCGATGGCGATAGAAAAGGATTTCTTGATGGAACTGAAACACACGGATAATCTGTACGACAGAGTAATTGAACTCTTTTTGAGGAAAGAAAGGAGGATGGATTTTGTGTACAAATAATAAGGATTTTTGGTGAGTAAAATGTTGCTATTTTCCTAAATAATATTGCAATTTTATGAGGTTATTATTGATGGTTTTATTATGTGTGTCGCAGCTGTAGCACCCCGGGTTTGTTTCTTCAGTAAAGGCATTTATTCTGGATACACGAGTTATCTATCTGCGATGCAACGGCAACGGGTGTCTGTTCGCTTTGTTTATTTATCTTTCTTCAGTCATGTTTCATTCTCGTTCTGTTCCCCGTCTGTCATTGTTCCTGTTCGAGTTCCTCTCCTTGTCTTGTCATGCACTTCGGGGAAATTCTATGTTTCGGTTTTTAGGGAGGAAGAGGAACATAAAAGAAATCTGCGTGCGAATAAAGCGGAACGTGAGATAGGGCGATAGGACGAGAGAGAATGACAGCGATAGTTAGAAGCGTGAGATAATTAGTGATTAGTAGTGTTAGTAACTTAATCTAAATCCCTAATGTTAGTAGATTAGTTGGTTAGTACTATATACATCTAACTAATATATACAGAGTGTAATTAGAAAGTAAGAAGGAAGTAAAACGATATTAGAAACGAAGACGGAGAAACCGAAACATAGAATTTTCTGAAGTGCATGACAGAACGAGAATGAAACATGACTGAAGAAAGATAAATAAACAAAGTGCAAAAACAAACCGAACAGACACTCAAAACATAACAATAAGATGGCTTTTATAGCCATAAAATAGTTATTGAGGGGTGGATTGATTCAGACGGAGCACTACTGAAGGCCTAGGTGTGAAATGCACGGCCCGCCACTGGGGAAATGGGATATTGAAGAGGTGTACAGGTGGAAACATAGTCTTCTCCACTCTCACGGCCATCCTAAACGGCCAATAACATCAGCAGGCCTGACCACAGCTGCAAACAGGCTTGCAAACTGGACATCACACCGGAGCTGCCTGTGTGTGTTATTTCAACAAACTGAAAGGAAAACCAATCTGTTGCCGTATTCTGAATGTGAAAAGGGTATTAGAACAGTAAGTAGTCGAAATTACAACCTCAAATTGGGCTGCTTCCTGTGTCATTCCTCTTTAGAAAGCAATCGTTTTTTTTCTTTCCTCCAGGTAGTGGGAACATTAGACATTAGTTGTCTGTAATCTTTCTAAAAAAATAAAATAATAATAATCTCTTACCTCCTTGTATCCAAAGCGCTCACTCTGGGCTTGGTGCCTCAGTTTACTGCAAGGGAACAAAATCAGACACAAAGATTTATTCTATGGTTCATTCAAAGAAAAAAGACAAGCTATAAATGTGTAAGCAGCATGTTGACCGTGCTTCTGTACTACAGTGCCTTTATTCATTCAGACTACTATAGACTGTTTTATAAATGGACTAACAAGGCTAACATGTTTTCCCTCCTCTTCACTGCAGGGTTTGTGTGAGTAAATCCATAGTGAGGCCCTGCCAGTGTCTACATGAATCACATAATGGGTGGAGCCAGCACGTGCTGTCAATCGCCTGTGTGAACCAATGAAAATAGTTTTTAGATCATCATAGCAAAGCACTATGATTGGTGTAAACCAGCGAGTTTTGGATAGAACATGACAGCTCCATCGATTTCAGGGCTCAGAGGCCTTCACATCCCATTATACTCCTCAGTGTAGTCACCCCATAGTCTCCACCCCTAGAATCTGGAAAGGGAAGTTACAGTTTATGAGATTGGTTTCCTGCAATGTGATTGATCCTTTTTTACATTTTTGTTTCACGTTTTTCGCCCTCCCCTCATGAACTCGCCGCCCGTCCTCTGGGTCAAGCCAATTCTCCGAGGCCAGTGATGACCACCTCCTCTGGGACGGAACTCGCCCACCTACTTTCTGGACACACCCTTCACGCTTCTCAGCGAGTCTGTGCCGGCTCACCCTCCCCCCGGCCTGGCACAGTCGGGTTTCGAACTGCGACCGCAATAGGCAGCTCACACTTGCAAAGCACCAGTCAAGGAAAGTGTGTTAGACTGCTACACTATCCGAGGCCCCTCAATGTGATTGATTCTTGCCAGTGTTATATTCTTGGTCAGTGGCTGAGGCATCTCTTTCAATCCCAGCACAGATTGATGATCAAACCCTTTGTGACCTAAAAGCAGGCGTTTCTCAAGAAATAAGGATTTACTTTTTCAATAGTTGTATTGGTATATAACTGACTACCTTGTGACACAGGGCTTAACGGTAAAGGCAGTCGCCTGGAGTGCAAGTTGCCCACTGCGCCCGGGGTTCGATTCCCCGACTGCACCAGCACAGACGTTGGTCACACCCTTTCATCAATATACACAAGTTTAACCAAATAGGAATATTTCAGCTTCAACAGTAGTGAGACAGTGCTTTCAATGTTAAGAATATTGAGCGGACCATCTGGTTTTTATACAGAATCTGTGGTCTGGCACAGCTGTAGAGGGAGAGACAGTCTCTATAGTACAGCTGTAGAGAGATAGATGGTCTCTATGGAGCTATTTCATTGCGGTGGCTTAAAGAGGCAGGATTAGATTCAGGTATCTGGTTTCAGTTAGTGAGCTGCAATGCGAGGCAGTGGGCTAATGTGATTATTCTGACCTTCATGTAGGCCAGGTTTATTCAGTGTTAGCATCCAGTGACAGTCCACTGGTTTCACGACATGACAAATTGTGTTTTGGCAAGGGAAATTAATAATAATAAAAATAATAATACATTTTATTTGTAACACACATTTAATTAAAAGTAACTTGTCTACTAGTCTTGGACACAGTGGCATAGCCTGTTAGTAAACTATTAATAACAGACATAACATGTCTATTAAACAAACAGACCTCAAGTCACAGCGAGTATCCTGACATTTGGTCGCAACGCCGTATTCGACAGCAGTTCGACAGCCTGTGAGAACACGCCAAATGCGCTTTCATTTTAAGTATACTGAGGCCTTAAGTCTCTGCAGACTCCTAGACCCCATGAACTAGAGGCCTTTAAGTGAGTGGTGTCACCAGTGGGCTCAAGTGTCCCAGAACCTATCCAAGGTGGCCAAATTGGCCCAATGATTTCATTCACTTCTGTGACACTGGAAAACATACTAAAACATTTTGAAGACTATAAAACCTGTTTCTATCACCTGAATCATTATGGATCTTTATTTTGCTCACAAAGCAGATACTAATATGATGTCTTAAAATGGCTTCTAATGTCACAATGTTGTTGCCTATGAGATACACACACCAAAGTTAAACCAAAGAATTGGATAGCAACAAAAAAAATGGTAAAAAAGTAACAAACAGGCATTTACCATTATCAACAACAAGTAACAGCTGTCAAAATTAGCAAAAGAAATAAAATATATCAAAACATTGCACAAATCAAATCATACAATTACTATAATAATATACAATGTATAAATAACATAACACATTATTTAGCAAAGACAAAATTGCACTTCTGGCAATTGTCTGCCCTCATTGCACAAAACTATTTACAGTGTCAGTTAGTGTTCTTTAGTCAGGCAACACAGGAAAAGCTATAGGTTATTTTGGTTGTGCCAGTCATTGAAGCAGTCTACGTCACAGGACATGAACTTAATGGCAGGGCCGGCACTTCCGCCAATTAGCAGCTACTCACCGGTCGTAAATGGGATCCTGGCCATCGAAACAGATCTTCTTTGGGTATTTTGGCATTGTAAAACCAGATAGTAAATCCAAAGAGAAAAGCATAAAGAAGTCCATGCCCTCTCTTCAATCACCTTGCGTCTTCATTAGCATCACGGTGTGTGCATAGCATATATGTACATGATTGTAAATGCAAACCAAAGGAAACCTTATATCATTGTAAAGGATAACCATAGACACATTTCAGCATATATGGAGGGAAGTAGTATCAGTTATGCCCCTGGATTATGCCACATGATCATATTACTGGTGGCGCAGGTTGCCATTGACAGGGGGCTGTCATATTTTGGGACTTCTAGACTTCACCAAAGGTACTCTATTGTCCTAGATTACCCCTGCCTTGAATTGGGACTCGATGCGTTTGTGCAACATTGCAGTTGACATGAATTGGCATGCATTGTTGAAAAGATGACATTCCACCCGATCTGTACATACAGTAGGCTCCATTTTTATTCATACCCTTGATAAATATGACCAAAAGAGATAATATAAAATAAACTATATAAGTAATGTTAAATTTTATGTATATAAAATTCAGAAAATTCCAAACCTACAGCCATAGCCAAAAGTTTTGAGAATGACACAAGTATTGGTTTTCACAAAGTTTTCTGCTTCAGTGTTTTTAGATCTTTTTGTCAGATGTTACTATGGTATACTGAAGTATAATTCCAAGCATTTCACAAGTGTCAAAGGCTTTTATTGACAATTACATTAAGTTTATGCAAAGAGTCAATATTTGCAGTGTTGACCCTTCTTTTTCAAGACCTCTGCAATTTGCCCTGGCATGCTGTCAATTAAGAATCTGGGCCACATCCGGATTTTTGGCAGCCCATTCTTTATTCATGGCTGTGGAGTTTGTCAAAATTTGTGAGGTTTTGTTTGTCCACCCGCCACTCGTCTCAGGATGCTTTACTGTTGGCATGACACAGGACTGATGGTAGCGCTCACCTTTTCTTCTCCGGACAAGCTTTTTTCCGGATGCCCCAAATAATCGGAAAGGGGATTCATCAGAGAAAATGACTTTACCCCAGTCCTCAGCAGTCCAATCCCTGTACCTTTTGCAGAATATCAGTCTGTCCCTGATGTTTTTCCTGGAGAGAAGTGGCTTCTTTGCTGCCCTTCTTGACACCAGGCCATCCTCCAAAAGTCTTCGCCTCACTGTGCATGCAGATGCACTCACACCTGCCTGCTGCCATTCCTGAGCAAGCTCTGCACTGGTGGTGCCCCGATCCCGCAGCTGAATCAACTTTAGGAGACGGTCCTGGCGCTTGCTGGACTTTCTTGGGCGCCCTGAAGCCTTCTTCACAACAATTGAACCTCTCTCCTTGAAGTTCTTGATGATCCGATAAATGGTTGATTTAGGTGCAATCTTACTAGCAGCAATATCCTTGCCTGTGAAGCCCTTTTTGTGCAAAGCAATGACGACTGCACGTGTTTCCTTGCAGGTAACCATGGTTAACAGAGGAAGAACAATGATTTCAAGCACCACCCTCCTTTTAAAGCTTCCAGTCTGTTATTCTAACTCAATCAGCATGACAGAGTGATCTCCAGCCTTGTCCCTATCAACACTCTCACCTGTGTTAACGAGAGAATCACTGACATGATGTCAGCTATTCCTTTTGTGGCAGGGCTGAAATGCAGTGTAAATGTTTTTTTGGGGATTAAGTTCATTTTCATGGCAAAGAGGACTTTGCAATTAATTGCAATTCATCTGATCACTCTTCATAACATTCTGGAGTATATGCAAATTGCCATCATAAAAACTGAGGCAGCAGACTTTGTGAAAATTAATATTTGTGTCATTCTCAAAACTTTTGGCCATGGGTGTACATTACTAATACAATTGTTCAGAAAAACATATTTTGTTAATTATATGTTTTTCTGTATAAGAGTAACCCTCTTTCGTGAACAGAAAACTTGTTCACCTGTTCACCATTTGCATGCCTGTCAGTCTCTACCAATGTTTACGTGTGTTTACTTCTTTGCACTAATTATTTATATGTCGAGTACATGCCAAACCAAGGCCTCACGTGACCCACATGCTTTCTTCAGTACAACAAAGAAAATTAAGCTGTACACTCAGAGACAATAGCAGTGTTTAACATATTGGCCGTGGCTGGGTGTGGCCAGACAGACCAGAGAGACCCATTCACAACTTTCCCGAGTTTTCTTTGCACATGGTCTGCATAAATACATTGAGTGCTATGGCAACAGTCTGTCACAAATAATCTGTCACAAATAGGGCCATTCTATGAACAGAGGAAGATATTATGGACACTTTACAAAAGATCCTGGACAGCTGAGCCCATTCTCCTGCACACCTCCGGGGAGACGTTCATGGTGATATTTAGGGTCGCAGGAGGTCACCACTGTCTCCACTGCGCTGCGGTGCTTTGACATGTTCACCTGATGCGATTCAATAAGCTCTTCAATCGGCTATACCCACGAAGCACACTTGCTATTTGTTGGACTAAATTTGCCAATGCCAAACTCGCACAGGATAACGAGATGCACAATATAAACAGACCAATCAGCATTAAAAATAAGTACCGGGTATTATCTTCCCTACAGGGGACATATTGCAAAGTTTCATAAAGCCGTTTAGAGTCCAATTTAATCGGTGGAAGGTTACTGTATATCAATGGGGCCCTATTAACAATCACCTTCGCCTTGGTAACTCTGTGAAGGCAGACGAAAGTGCAATGTCATTGAACTGGCAATTGTCAGAGGGGGGGTTCTATAAATAGAGACCCATCCCAGATCCTCCTGGAGAGAGACGAGCTCGGATTAATGCATTTGTGAATCGTGATCTTCCCGTGCAGTTAGAATAAAAGGTACGACATTCGCTTGTAGGAAAAAGTTGTGATCTCGGGAAGCAAAAATGAATTCACACGTCTAGACTGCGGTGAATAAAAAAATGGTCGTTAGTTCATTAAGCCCATCGCCCCTACGGGAGCATAGGCCATCGATGACGGAAAGAGTTGTCGTAAATGTTTTTGTAATGGTATGGTTTTTCCCGGGGACTGCCCTTTTGTCTGACCTTTACCTTTTGACCTGTCCGGCATGGTTAGACCTACTGGGAGCTAAGGCTCTCCGGGTTGCAGAGGTACGCACGCCTCCCCACATCGTCAAGGCGGCAATCCATGGGAGGGGGATAACAAATGTGCCAAACCCACAACTTTTTTCTTTTCCATAACAAACATGGCTGGTTCAGACCGTGGACCAAAAGCACCACATGTCCTGCATTGTGCTTGCTGGCCACATGCCATAGTGCAGAGGCACAAGGGTCTCAACAAAGGTGTCTGTTTTCAGGGTGACCCACAAGGGACTGGCCTGCCACTGTCGCCGAAGAAGGTAATGGAGAAAAAGAATAGTGCTCCCTTGTTTTACGGGCAGTCGGGTACATCCA
Organism: Aldrovandia affinis; assembly: GCA_029706075.1. Taxonomy (NCBI): domain Eukaryota; kingdom Metazoa; phylum Chordata; class Actinopteri; order Notacanthiformes; family Halosauridae; genus Aldrovandia; species Aldrovandia affinis. Next base: position 3,164,991 of record JAINUG010000079.1, read on the forward strand.
AAATGCCAAAAATAACATCAGGAACAAAAACAGAGACGATAAAGATCTGATGCTGATTGTTTGAGTTGGGAAGTAGTTAACGATGGAGGAAGTTCTGCCTACTTTGAGGCGGTGTGTGTCCAGTTCCTCAACACCGACCTTGGCCAGCCGGCTGGGGGATGTCTGACAAACTTAGCTCTCTGTCACATAACACCTTCACTAAATGGAAACGTATTAATTTATCATTATTAAAATGCCTGTACCTGAATCTGATATGAAATCAGATCGTTGAAGACTTTTGAATGGGTTTGATATATAAGCATCATATTTAACTAAATTTAAATCCTAAAATGTTTGTTTTGGTACAAGCAACTGAGATACCCACACCAAGGTTAGAACATCAAAATATTTTCAGATGAGAACAGGTCATTTAGCCCCTATTTGACTTGTCATGTGCCTATATCTAAACAACGAAAATGTATTTTATTAATGTTGTGGTATTCAACTGACCTTATCATGTAGAGTGCAGCTCTTTTTAATGAAATTAGACCCTGGTGAAATCACTGAAGGCTGAACATGAAGCAGTGAAAATACACTCCGTGAACCCCACCTGGTGCGAGTCTCAGGGCCGGATGGAAACACAATACAGAAGCAGCAGCGACAACAAAAACATCACGGAGATGTCTGATGAAATGGGGGTAAAAAGAAGAAGAAACAAAGGGAGGAATTGCACAAAGAAAATAAGAAAAAGATTTCAGAAAGAGAGAGATGCAATGAGCTACAGGCCATCCAAATAAAAGCTCTTGTCAATGAAAATTACAGATGTGAAGAGAGAGAGAGAGAGAGAGGGAGAGAGGGAGAGAGAGAGAAAGAGAGAGAGAGAGAGAGAGAGAGAGAGAGGGAGAGAGAAAAAGAGAGAGAGAGAGAGAGGGAGAGGGAGAGGGAGAAGGAGAGGGAGAGGGAGGGAGAAGGAGAGAGAGGGAGAGGGAGAGAGAGGGCGACAGACAGCAGTAGAAACGTGGGAAGACGGTGGCCATGGTGATATAAATATAGAGGCTGGGATACACTCTGCCACCGTTAGTGAGAGAGTTTTAAGGTCGGGCACACTGTCTGCGTGAGGGGGCGTTTGGAGTGTAGGCTCTGATCAGAGGACGGGCGCCACCTTCTCAGGGGTCTCGTGACGAGAAAAAGCAAAACCACAAGAGAGTGGTTGACCTAGCAACACTGTGCCATAGCACAACCATGCACCAGACCCCCCTTTTGGCTGACAACCAAACCAGCAAGACTGGCACTGATGCAACCTCGTCTGGCACGCGGTCACAGCATCGTGGGGTGCGTTCGGCAAAACTCTGCGTCTGGTGTGGTACAACATCTCTGAAGACCGGGCGCTGTGAACGTCCTGAATGATGAACGGACAGGACTAACATGGGGTTGCAGCTGTGTGCTGAGGGAAACAACACGTTAAAAAGAGCAATTCAGCACTTAATAAGGGCAATCAGGACTGACAAGACCATCAGGGTCACACACACAAAATAAGAAAAGGGAAACAAAAATAATTCCCCAGCTGTTGACTTGCTCTCCTTTAATGGTGATTCAGCTCAGCGGACCTCTGCGGCCTATTTGGGCTTCGCACAGGAAAAACGTCCCTCTGGTCGTGTTATTAGCCTTTCTAATGAACACTTTTGTTCTGACTACTGTTAAAGAATGGGATGGAGAAGAGATTAGAGCACTGGGCTTTGGACCAAATGCTCTGTTTTCACTGTTAATCGTTTTTGTGTTTGAAAAGTCATGTGGCTGCATAAGCAACAAAGGACATTTTCAATAACCTTTCAATAGCTGTTTAGACAGGTTAAGAAACTGCACAAGACTTAATATTGGAATTCCTGCAAATGTGATAAGTTATGTAAAACGTAATTGCTAAATGAAGATAACAGTCCCCTCTACAGCACTGAAAGATATTTTTTTCCTGAATCTCAGGCGTGAAAGAAGAATTTTAAATCTTCAACAAGGCAAATGTTATGTGTGAGTCGCTGGCGGTGGTGTAAATTCAAACAGCGAAAAACATTTTGGAGGACAATAAGTCCCGAGACTGGCTTGGTTTTGCTTCCCCAGAGAGAGCACAACTCTTCAGGTTACACAAATGAGCCAATGAAATGGGAAAAATGACCGCAGAATATTCCACACAGCCCAAGAATGTGGAGCCTTTGGACAGAGCCAGGATGAGCTCAGATTCACATCCGTGGAAAATTCAGAGTTGCCAAGACCAAGAGAGTGGAGACTGTGTGGGTCAAAGACGACAATGCTTACAAAGAAACACCCCAGAAACACCCCCCGCGCATAGTTTGGATTCCAGACGATTTGTGAGGCTTTCTTGACGTGAAACCTGAAAAGTGTTCTTGTTTTGTTTGTGACATTTCTGAGGTAAAATAAAAATCCAGGTGTTTTTATTTTTTGTTAAACTGATTTTTAACCTTTTCCCCCCTATAATTAACCCCTACTAATCTTGCTTCTCTGTACCGGTTTAGAAATCCTCATCTGTCTGTGTTTACCTCACTTTAAATTGGTTGAGTTACTATTTATTTATGTTTCAGTTCAACTCAGTTCAGTTATCTTATGTTTTTGTACTCCAGCTATGTGAAGAACTTTGAGATTACACTATGATACGGTGCTATATAAACACTATTATTGTTATCATCATCATTTTACTTCTTACAACATTCCACTTGGATTGGGCTTAAAGCTCCTCCCCCTCCTAACAAGTTACATCACAACACTGGTCACCGGGCCTGGCCCCCTGCCGAGTGACGTCCGTCTCTAGCGCGGCCGGAAACTTCCTGTTGTACTTGCTTCCTGTGGGAGCTGCTATTCCTGTCACAACAATGCCTGCGCGCTCATCAGGGAGCGCATTGTTAAGAGAAAAGGGACTGTGAGGGAAGGGCTTGGGCTTTGGCCCGTTTTGACCCAACCAAGGCCCGGCTCTAAACTCACTGGACCCCAAAGACCCGCACCCCCACACCCCTCCAATATACAGAACAGAGTCCAACACACATCTATAAAATTTCGGATAAATCTCCCTAATACCTGTGTACCATATCAATATGCATATAGATTTTTACACATGTAGGTACAATGTAATTATGTGATACACTGTAGGCAGTGTACACTGTAATTAGTCTAATTATAGAGGTATTAGGGCTACTTAGTGCAAAGCGGACCACAAAAAACCCTTTAAAGTGAGCTGAAGCGTTGACAAAGCCTTTAAGTGAGGCAGTTCGTAACCCAACTGCGTCAGTCCGCCCTCGCCCCGAGCCATGATCGGGGGTGGCATTTCACTGTCCGCCCCAGGGGGGGGGGAGAGATAGTCGGCACGAGGAGCAGTAGGGTGTTCCTAAAGAGCAGGTGGGCGAAGTTCCTTCTCAGAGGAGGTGGATCATTGCCGGCCTCGGGGATAATAGCTTCACCCGGAGGATGGGCGGCGGGCTCGTGAGGGGAGGATGAATCAAAATAAATAGAGGGTTGAATTGGCTACTAAATTGGGAGGAAAAAACGGGGAAAAATCTGAAACAAATAAAACAATTAAAAATGAAAGTGAGAACACCACAGCACTCTTATTTGACCTTTACCACTGGGTGGTAAAAATATTTGCCTGAAACAAAGCCACATACAGTATCATTATGTTATGGAAACCCTTGTCACGACATAGCTCAAGTAACTAATATCTGTTTTTTAATATGGTCACTTAAAATGTGTCTCTACTTTTAAAGTGATTGGATTCTGAGGCAGAAACTGTTAGCCAAAATGCTATGAATAAGCAATCATTTCAGAAAACTTGAATTATTTGGAGTGGGCACTTAAATCATAAAATAAGAACAATAAAATGAAATTACAGTCGCCTATCTACAATCAAGGATTCATAAACAGAAAGTAGCCACTAACAACACATGCAAAGAGTTGAGTTACTCATTTCCACTTGATCATGAGTTTTCTATATAAAAATGTTTTTGTTTTTTAATTGCCAACTAATGGATGTGAGGAAAACAAAGAAGGGAAAAAACATGTCTGCCCAACTGACCAGACCATAGAGAAATTGTACCCTTTAAAGCTGGCTTTAACATTAGCAACCACCTGCAACAGCTGCCAATCTGTTACAATGATAAATACATGTGTGAGGCCTGTCAGCAAGCAATCCCCACCTAACCAATGAAAGGAAAGAAAAATCACAAACCTTTTGATTTATTTGAGCCTTTGATTTTTCAGCATTACAATTATATTTACATTTTAGGCATTTAGTAGACACTCTTATCCAGAGCGACTTACACAGTTTACATTTCTTTACATACAATCCATTTATACAGCTGGATATTTTACTGAAGCAATTCAGGTTAAGTACCTTGATCAAGGGTACAACAGCAGTGCCCCACCTGGGAATTGAACCAGCAACCTCTGAGTTACAAGCCCAGCTCCCTAACCATTAGCACTAGCACCGTATCAGGCCCCGACTCCCCACTCTAACCATCCATGCTACCTCCAGACCTGCCTCCAATTGTGGAGTCTAGTCATAAATATGTTTTTTTCCCCTTTTCTCTTTACACTACAAAATAAATGTTGCATTGAAGCCAGGCCTCAAGAGAGCTAACTCTAAAGCCACAAACACAGTAAAATGGGCCAATGCAAAAGGAGTACACCTGCAACACACCTGCAACGATCCTTTAGAAGCAGGTTCCTTCCTTCATCTTCTCTGCAGGAGTTTCCATTGTAACAGCAACACCCGTCAACACATTTTCAGAAGATGCATTAAATTAGAATGTTTTGGCTTCGACCATAAGACAGAACTTTAAATTTCAGAACTTTTTTTTCAATTTAATTTACATTTTAGTTTATGTTTAGGCTTTTATTACCCATTTTTATCCATATTTTTAGTTGCCAATTATACCCTCTCTTTTTCATGTCAATTATCCCCCCACCCTCGTATGACAGGTTGCTGTGGTAGTTCTGAGACCGGTAGTGGGCGCTGCACTGCCTCCTCCGAGCCGGCACCCACCACGGTCACTGTAACACACAGGACCACTCCTATACGCAGCAAGCTTATATCGGCTTCTCCCCCCCCTCCCTGGGGCGGACAGCCAATTGCCACCACCTAGTGGCACTCCCTGCCAAAGCTGAACTGGCGCAACCTGGTGGAACGAACCCCAGTCGCAGTGGGCAGTGTCGAATGTTCTTACCGCTACCCCACCAGGGAGCCCCTCAGAACTTTCATTGTTAAGTAGACAGAGCAGAGTACCTGGTGGGCCTATAGTATCTATGCTCTCTCTCTCTCTCTCAGGAGGTTTAAAGCTGGCTATGAGCGGTGTATGCCGGTACAGAAAAAGGACACAACACAAATGCTAGTCAGTTTAGTGATCACAAAGCTCTAACAAGAGTGCTGAGCACTTTCAGTATCTATGCCACTGATTCAAGCACACTTCAAGTCCTTTCAAGCTCTCAATCCCCAAATTCAAGGAGCAATAAAAAGCTGTACAGGAGGCTACATCAGGAGTGTTACCTACCATCAATAAAGCCATCATAAAAACGCTGTGCCGGGAGCTGCTCTCTCCACCCAATCTTTGTTAGTGGAATTCAGAGCCAGCATCACTTTCTAAGGGCATCATTTATATAAAATGAATTTCAAGATTTCAAGATCCAAAAATCACCAAAATCTCTCTCTCTCTTTCTCTCAAAAAATAAATTAAAATAAATTAAAGCGCTTTAAAGTCCAAATATTTTGTCTTTTTCATGAACTTTTCTATTTTATTGTTCTGCTCACGTTTCGGTGAGCGGGTGAGCCCTGTCCTTGGCTACCTGTGCTCCCTGTTTGTTAGAGATATACAAACACATATTGCACTTGTATAATGAATATAATGGATGTAAAGGACAAACAACTTGAATATTACGTGACAATAAAATGTATGAAAAAAAGGAAAACATGCTCAGCAATCGCCATGCATACAAACTGCTGCCTTGGCCTTCTCTCTATGCAACCTCCTACTCCTCCAAAATCATAATGCACAGTATTTCTGAGTCTCCTGTACTCACTGCTGTCGTGGCACCCTATACGCAATGCGCTATTTACACCAAATGACAAATGTTTTGTAAAAATGTGCGACACAAATACATTTTGATTGAATCATTTGATCAATAGTGAGAAAGTATACATCACCATTATCATTCTCTATTCTGATGCACAATAATATGCTGGCCACAATGGTTGACATTAGATTCACCCTTTCATGAACTGTACCGTAGAATTGGGCAAAAAAACAACAACACCCCCCCGCCCCAAAAAATCTTTTTTTGTGTCAAATATCGATCGGGCAGAACAAAAAAATATATATATCCCATGTGTGGGAAGGTTAACGGTCACGTCGGTCTCCGAGATTAGCAGTGGCCAGAGGGTGTTTTTGGGGGCCAGGACAAACTGGTGACTCGTTTGATGTTGTTTGAGGTGAAAGAGGACAGAGAGAATAACGTCACTGTAACTGGCATGTGACACGGGGACCTCGACCACGCGGCCGGCATCGGACACAGCCGGTGATATTGATCATTTGGGACAGCATACGCCCCGTGACTCTTATCGGGGGAAGGGGAGTGGACACACTGTCTGCCGCGAGCCTGTAATAACTGTCATTCTGTCTGAGTGCTCGGCAAGCAAACGGCAGCTCACATCGGTCACAAAAGCCAAATTCTTCTACCAGTGGCCTTTCCAGGAATTTGAACTCGGGATGAGAGGACTGTGTGCGTGCGTGTGTGTGTGTGTGTGTGTGTGTATAAGCATGCTGTGTGGGTGTGTGTGTAAGTGTGTGTGTGTGTGTATGTATGCATGTATGTGTGTGTGTGTGTGTGTGTGAGTGTGTGTCTGTGTGAGTATGTGTGTATGTGTGTGTGTATAATCATGCTGTGTGGTAGCTGACACAAAAGAAAAGGGACTAATCAAATAATGAAATGTAATCCATCTGAGGAAGTATTAATTGGCAGTGTGTGCAGTCTTTATTTACTTATATATATTTTTTAAAGATGTGCAAGCTCAAGGGGAAACCTGAACATAGAGCCAAACCACCGCTAACCACAGAGGATCCAAAAGAAAACCGAAACGTGAGAAAAAGAGCTTCATTTTTAAAAATTTAATTTAATTTTTTTTCAGATTTTTTTCCGGTTTTCTCCCAATTTAGTGGTCAATTATACCCTCTATTTATTTTGATTTACCCTCCCCACACAAGTTCTCCGCTCGTCTCTGCAAGGCAAGCTAATTCTGAGCGGGCAGCGAACTCCGCTTCCTTTGAGACAGAATTCGCCCACCCACGTTCTGGAGACACCCGTATGTGCTTCACGGCAGACCCGAGCCGGCTCACCCTCCCCACTCCCCCTGGGGCGGACAGCCAAATGATGCCGATCGGGGCTAACAGCCAGGGCCGAGCTGACAGAAACATGCTTCAAACCGCGTCCTGACAGGCAGCTCACACCGGACCAGTCAAGATACGGGTGTGTTAGACTGCTACGCTATCCGCCGCCCCTAAGAGCTTCACTTTTGACGTGGCCTCTCACCTTATGAAGTAGCAGCAGAAGATGAGGCTGAGGACGAAGACAAAGATGCCAGTCCCGAAAATGACCATGTAGATGTTGAGAGGGAGATCCTGGAAGGTGACGGGAGGCATGTTGCACGATGTATTGGAGTAGAACAGCCCCAAACTGCACAGGGACCCTAAAGAACAAGGAAACAAACACACAAGTGACACAATATAAATCCCAGCCCCTAACTTCTAACCCCCAGCCTCCAGGGGTCAGTGCAGGCCAGACCTACTCAGTTCAGGACTTCAACCATTGCTATTTTTGCTCTCTGGGGAATTATTATTATTTATTATTATCATTATTATTATTCATTATTATTTTTATTTTTTTGAATATATTATTATCCAGAATCAAGGCGGACATAACATTGAACCCATATCCCAAGAATTATGAATAAAAATAACAGGTACAGAGCAATGGACTGGTGTCAAGCTTAAAATCAATGCCAAAATGAAAACATACCAGGGAAACATGGAGCCTAACAATGATCCTTGCACCATACTAAAGCGAAAGTTGAGTCTAGCAATGATCTTTAAAACCAACTGCATTAAGTTGTAGTGATAACTTGGATCGTCCATTTTTTTAAATATCTACTGCACTGCACGCCTCCACGGCCAAAGTTGAGGAACCTGCTGGTTTATGGGACGCTTTACCACGTGACACACTTCAAATATAAGGGAAAGGTTTTATGAGGGGTGAACCACTCCACATTCTCAGGAATGAACAGCAAGCCTGGAGCAGTGGCTGAAGAGGCATTTTCAGAGCACGCGACGAACAGCAGCCTACAGAGTGCACAAGCTGCAAAGTATCAGATGCGATTTCATCTTTTTCGCATATCGATCGGCATAAAAGACGCAGATTGTTTTCACCCCCGGACCTCGCAAATGGCATCCTGACCCTCCAGGTCTCAACCTCTATGCGGCAAAAGATTGTAACGTGTGATACACCTCCCCTCCCCCCTCTTCTGGATCAATGCAACAAGATAAATTCATAGCTTTCACGGTCAATAGAATTGCTAGCGAGAGGTCGAGGACAGGGGTGGGGGTGTGATTGAGCTGCAGGGTGGTGTCCTCATTGGTCCCCCCCCTTTATTGGATTTCCATGATGAGGTCATCCTCCTCAGATTCTACCGGAATGTCCAGTGTTCTCAGAGACGTCCTGGTAAAATGATGCGATGGAGCTCTGGGGCCTGTGGCTGTTATTTCAGCGCCGCGCCCTACACGCGGTTTTTATCTGGTTCACGTTCGACGCCGTCCTTGGCCAGGTGGTGAGCGGGCGTCCTGTCTTTCTCCTCCCTCCCTGCATCGTCTCTGACGGGAGTATCTGATTTCCCTTCTGAGGATGTGCCTCTCCCATTTCCATCTGCTTTTTGTTTTCCCTTTTTGTTTTCTTTCTTTCTATTTTTTAAAACTTTCTCTCCAAGTTTGGGAATGCCAAGTTGCAATTCTAAGCCTGTCCCATCTCTATAATGTCCTCCATCAATCCGGGGAGAGTAGTCGCTATTGCGCAGTGAGGCGAGGGGAAACCCTGTCAACTGAAGCTCTCCCTCCCTGGGCAACACCATACAGTCATTTGGGACTTCCAGCCAAAGTTGCCACTGGCACATTCAGGATCATCCACACACTAGAACAGTGCCTTAACAGGCTGCAGACTGTGGGGCTCATCCACACACCAGAACAGTGTCTGAACAGGATGTGCCACCCAGCAGCCCCATCACACCTGCACTTCTCTCCCAGGGGTCAGTGTAGGTCAGAGCTACTCAGTGTCTCCCAGCCCACCTCTCCCCTACTGTCGTTCACTCCGGGGAAAATGGAGGCACCGTTATCTGGCAAAAATATCTCTGAGTTTCATTTTTGAGCCACTTCTACATAAATCTGATTGCCATCAACTCGCATCATCTGAACCACCACCAACCACCCGACTACGTCAATGTGCCCAAAACAGGATGCAGACAGCAAGCGTGGCTCCTCTCCACACCCCCGCCTCTCGCTCTCAGAGAGAGAAGACACAATCCCCAGCTTGTGGGAAACTGAAAGGAGGACACAGACACCTTTGTGGCAGAAGAAACAGGGTACGGGGGAGGGGGTTGATTAACACAGCCTGTGGGTACAGGAGAGAGAGGATGCGTCTTTGCCATCTCCAGATCGCTGCACCAGCGATCATGAAAGGCTCAGCTAGGTGTTGGCGTTAGCACACATAATTAAGCATTTGTAGAGATGCAGTCCATTAAATAACCATGTTTTTCAAAAATCTTGTGTAACACAACGAGTGTAACAAATGTGACATCTCTTTTTTTTTACATTTTCTTTTTCTTCCCCGATTTGGAATCGGCAACCATGCCTGTGGATTCACTGCTGTGCCAGACGCACCTGTGCGTGCACTCCTCAGATTCCCTCGCCTGTGAATATTTACCATAGCGTGCCACACATTCCTACTGTGAGCTTGTGAATATTTAACCAGAGTGTGCCACACATTCCTACCAGAGAGCCTATGAATATTTAACCATAGTGTGCCACACATTCCTTTTTTCTTTTAAAAAAAAATTTGTTTCTGATTGAATATTTTCTCCCAATTTGTAGCCAATTAGACCCGCTATTTTATTCCTAGTAACGCTGCCGTAGTCCTGTGACCGAAGGCAATGCCTCTTCCGGACGGCAGAGGCTCGACCGTAACCCGGTACTACAGGACCAACACAGTGGCCATTTATCCCTGGGGGTGATTCTAACGGCATGCACAATGGGAGGAGAGGCGGACGGCCATAACGCTGGATTTATGCTTGATCCGGCATGAAATCATGTCCAAAACTGAAATCACGGCCAAAACGACAGTGCATGTTGGTCGAAATTGGGGTTCGCATGCTGTGTCTTGCATCTCCCAAATTTTTTAACATTGTGGACAGCACCACGGAGGCCACGTCTGATACACAGACAATGATTGGTTGCCTAGTAAGAAGTGATGTCAGAAATCGGCTACCCTACTTTAGAAGAAGAGCCAGCAATCTTCTTCTGCTCTTTTTACTGTAACTCTACACCGGCACCTATTATGCTTGGCATAACAACACACTCCACTATTTGGAGAACCATGAATGCCCTTACGTTTGCAGAGAAAGCCCTCGCCATTTGTGACCGTGAACACTGTGGATGCCGGATCAGTCTTTAAGCAGCAAACTGAGGAACCCTGCCTTAAACCCAGCACTACCCCTGATGTCCTGCCTCTGAAGACTCCTGGAAATATTTGGCTGATGACAATCAATTTGAATACATATACAGAGAATAAGCAGACAGGCAGTGTGGTATAATGGTTAGGGAACTGGGCTTGTAAGGTTAAGGTTTCAGGTTCAATCCCCAGGTGGGACACTGCCATTGTACCCTTGAGCAAAGTACTTAACCTGAATTGCTTCAGTTAATATCCAGCTGTATAAATGGATTGTAAAGAAATGTAAACTATAAGTCGCTCTGGATAAGAGCGTCTGCTAAATGCCTGTAATGTAATGTAATGTAATAAACCCAGATATATGAACTGACCGATCAACCAAGTGGGGTATGAAACTGGAAGCAGCATAACCAATGACACTTCATCAAGCTCCTGATTGTAAAAAGGCGATCATTGAACGGAAATGAGTCAAACTTTTCATAGATAAAAAAAGAGATCTCAAAATGAGATAAAGGGGCATAACACTATCGGGCGTCATTTGGAAAGTCTACAAAAAAAAAAGACATGGTCCAGCAATGGTTTGATGATTTGGTTATGAATTCAAACTAAGGATTCAACTAATTAATTCTAAGTTTAAATCTACAATATGAGAGTAGATTTATAATGATTATTTTACATTTATTTCAGATTTTTCCCCCATGTGTGACACAGCCTCAGGAAGTATTTTCTCACCTGTACAGGAAATCATACCACTGTACACAGACCCCCACACACACACACACTGGAGTATATGCAGGGGTCTGGTTTGTTTTTTTGCCCACTGTGGTTGTGTGAAAGTGTTACCCTGCCCCCTCCTCCTTCACTAAAGTGATATTACAGGAAGCAAGAATTATGGTTGTCCCACCCAACCACTTTTTCACTGGGAAATACAATACAACTTTCATTAGCGAATTCGTACTGCAAACTTCAAAAACCTCAAATAACCTCTCCCATTGGTCAAACAATCATTACCTAACCAAGAGCAATTTATTACCCCAATGCTATCTGGTAAAGTACAGTACTTAAACATTTATTTATAAAAAAAAACATGTATCACCAATTTTCCTTCATTCTTTCTGGGAATATCTCTGGGATTGGGAAATATCCTACTTGTTGGCCCATGTCCCATCGTGTCGATGTTCTCCTTTGGTCTGGGAGAGCGCAGACTAGAGTGTGTGTAGAGAGGGGGATCAATCGGCCCGGGAAGAGTGTCTCGACCCGGAGGATGGGCGGCAGACTCGTGGGGGAGGGGAATTGAGATAAATAGAGGGTATAATTGTTTCAGATTTTTTCCCTGCTTTTTGCCTCAATTTAGTGGCCAAGTATACCCTCTATTTATTTAGATTTACCCTCCCCACACAGGTCCGCCGCTCATCTCTCCTAGGCAAGCTAATTCTCTGAGGCCAGCAAACTCTGCTTCCTTCTAGATGGAATTCACCCACCCATGTTCTGGAGACTCCCTAACACGCTTCTCAGCAAGTTCATGCCGGCTCACCCTTCCCCCTTCCCCTGGGGCGGACAGCCAAACGCTGCCCCCGATTGGGGCTTCCCACCAGGGTCGGTCTAGTACAGTTGGGTTTTGAACCTCGACCGTTATAGGCAGCTCATACTTGGAAACAAGTGCGTTAGACTGCTACGTTATAGGAGGGCCCAACAGGCAGGGAGTACCCAGTCAAATTAAACCCTCCCTCTCTGGGAGATGCTACAGCCAATTATGATTTACTTTAAATATTTAATTTTTGAACTTGAAATATTCTTTAAAACAGGGAAAAGGCCGGGGCCTTTCTGTGTGGAGTTTGCATTTTACTGAACACACCTAATTGGAGAGTCTAAATTGCCCGTAGGTATGAGTGTGTGAGTGAAATCACAGAACCCAGGCAGTCACTGGAGCCCTCTGATGACCAGAAAACAGATGGATGGATGGATGGAACTTGAAATATTCTTTAAAACAGGGGAACACCGCCGCCCAGAATTTTCCTGATATAGAAACAGAAATGAAATGAGACAGAAACAGTCCTGTCCTCCCCTTTCAGAGAGCAGCTGAAGGTCAGAGTGTCAACTGTGCATCTGCACCCAGTGAACCGCTGATCAGAGTAAGAGAGCCACACACACACACACACATACACACACACACACACACACACACACACACACACATATACACACACACACACACATATACACTCTCACTCACACACACACACACACACACACACATATACATGCACACACTCACTCACACACTGTACTCTCACACACACACACACACACACACACACACACACACACACACACACACACACACACACACACACACACATATATGGCCAATCAGATGCCATCCTGGGGGGGTGCCAACTACAGTCAACGCTGGCGCAGTCAGGATTTGACACTAGCATGATGCGTGTGTAGCATGACTACACTGAGAACCATTGCTTCAGTGGGACATGCCACTCTAGAACGTCTAGAAGGTAGTAAACAGATAATGGAAACACCAATGTAATGTTACTTAATAGGGTGTCGGTCCTCCACATGTGTATGTGCTGTGGCATACAGTCTACCAGCATGTGGAACTCCACTCTTCCCTGAGAAAGTCATGCCGCTCACGCTTAGTTGATGGAAATGGAAAATGCTGTCTCAGGTGTCGTTCCACAATATCCTATAAATGCTTGATTGGGTTCAGATCTGGTGACTGAGAAGGCCCTGAATATGGATAACTTTAGTGAAAGACAGCCCTCTCTGCAGGAAGTAAATTCTTTAACATGGGAGGAAGATGATTACTCAGCAACATTAAGTAACGATTAGCATCGACCTTGCCTTCTAAGGGCATGAGTGCACCTAGACCATGCCAGGAAAATGCACCAAACACCATTACGGAATCACCAGACAGAATCTTATTTTGACATCCTTTGTTCCTTGCCTATAGGCACTGTGCGATTCACACTGTAAGCCCCTGACCTGATGAACACGGTGTGACAGTGTGGTGTCAGGTACGTGTATCCGTGAGCCAAACTGAAGGACTGAGGATTCTTAAAAAAGAAAAGCCAGGACTGTGATTAAAAAGACAGAAAGATGGACAAATGCACGTGGCAGGAAGCGGGCGATCTTGGTTTCCCGTTGAAGTATCTTATTTAACAAACACTATATTGTGATGGAAAAAAAGGTATTTTGAGTGTGAAAATTACACCTGTTTCTGAGTCATTATCTGGTTCTTGTGTGCCAATTGTCTTTTTTTAGCACAGTGGCTTTATGATCTTTCCAGAAAGACTTCCCCACGACAGCAGCCGATGTCAGCGCCCGATGCCTAATGTTTCATCCCGAGCACCTCAGCCTAGCACCAGCAAGCACCCCATGGAGTCAGCTGGTAACTAACTCCCTCTGTTTGATGCCCAGTAGGGGTGCCATGCCCACCAGGCAACCCAGCTCACTGCCAGTGAGATGCCTCAGAGACAGTCTCCTCCAACCGCCTCCCCCAGCTGAAATGACAGAATGTCAGCCGTTTTCTGACGTGCGATGACCACGCTCGGCATGATTGAGGTCGAAAATCATGGTGACCCACAATGCCCACCCAGCGAATGGGCCCCTGTGCGATTATTTAATTTTATTATTAGAAAAACAAATGTCCTTTGCACAGTCAATTGGATGAGAGAGAGATTGAAAAATTATCCAAAAAGTGCTTGTGTAGGCAAGACATTTAAAAAACACAAACAAAGCTGGGAAAAAAAAGAATTTATAGCAACAATTTTACATGGCAACCAGAGAAAGGAATTACCAGGGACAGAGATAAAACATAAATGGCAGACAAAGTACAGGGCACAGAATGTCTCATCACCTCTCAATAGAGGGAGACTGCATTACATTACATGTGAGACAAACCAACGGACGCCTGTGAATATCTGTATCAATATCTGTCTCATAAAAATGTGCGTTAATCTCAGTGTTCTGTCCAGCATTCTCATACACACAATGCCTGGCAGCTGATGGCAGGCTCACATACCAGTGGTCGACCAGCGATAGCTATCATTTCAGCAGTTATATCAATGGCACTCTCGCTCTACCTCTCAATTCAATTACATTCAATTCAAATTGGCTTTATTTGCATGACAAGTGAACTTGTGTTGCTAAAACATTAAAATACATATGTGCCAGCCAGGTCTTTTTGTGGTGGCCTGTTTCGATGAGAGAGAGCCTGGTTAAACATGACCTTCTCTGAGCACTATGAGGCCACAGTGTCCTGTTAATTTACAAAAAGCACAAGTATCTATCCTTGATGTAGTATGAATTCTGAATTTGAAGGAGAACGCTGTTGAGTAGTGAAAATTCAGGCGCCCGGGCGGGGCTCCATAGGTAAAGGCCAGGCCACGAGTGTAGGCTGGGCCTTACAGCCTAGGCACCAGAGGTTTGAACCTAGGCAATTATAGGGTGGGTTTACATTATGGTTGCCCGACATTGCCTTGCCCGAATACACGACCGGGACACAACTCAGTTACATTCACTACTGTTGAGGGGGATGGGGGCGGGGGGTGCCAATTATAGCTGAGGTGGGGGAAGTTTAATACTATTTCATCCTGGTATAGCATCCAATTTCCACTTGCGGCACACAGTAACCATAGCAACGCGTACTTGGTAGGTTTTCCACAAAAGCACAAAAGACAGGACAAAGGGCATTTTCGGCTGAAAGGAGTGGCATCCTGGCTGATAGTGGACTGTTTAAACCCTTGTTTAGTTCATTGGGCTACATCTGCAAATGCTCCTCCCCATAGCATGCCAGGGGCCCACAGGTTAGCTGTTCATGCCAGACACACCTCTCCTCTAATCAGCGCTAGCCCTCCTGTAGTACTACTGTACGACCTCTAGGGTGTACAACAGTCTCACAGGCAAGAGTGTGCTTTATACAATTTAGTGGTCCTTCTGTGGGTGTCGGTGATACAGCAGTGACTCCAGAGGCACAATCCATCCACAATCAGCCATTTCAAATGGGGGGGTGGAAACAAGACACTGTTGTTGTATTTTATGATATGTGTCAAGTACAAAGTTCAAAGTTACACACGATTGAGAATTCCAAAGTGTAGAAACAGACCATCGTCTTGTAGTCCAGTTTTTAGTAAACTGTGGTGCACAAGACCCCCCCATCCCCAACCCTGGGGGTCAGGTTTATGAAAATTGCATTAGTAATGTGTCATTAACTGGTTTGCTGTTGTGTTGATGTGTTGATATTGCCATGGTTTGATCAAATAGAAACACACATCCATTGAGGATTGAGAAGCTCAAGTCCAGAAGGTTGTTCTTATTATGGATTTTGAATGTGTACACATCATTTTCAATAATATTTCAATTTCAATCATTTTCAGGTGGTCCGCTGAGATCTTCATTATTGTTTGTGATCACTGATCCGTGGAGAGAAAAATAAGAGTTTGAGAACCACCGCTCTAGTTGATGACACAAGCTGGCCTTTCTACCAGTCAGATCTATTCATTAGCCTGAAAAAAAGCTTTTTCCACACATAGGTCTCTGATAAATTGAAGGAACCAAGAATCATGTTGAAAAAGATTGAGGGGAGCTGAGAATGTCATACCTAGATTTCTTTTACATTCCATTTCCGAACAATGAACCATGGACCAATCACACACTGAAGCTCTCACAAGATGTTGTTTCATGTGTGGCTCACAGTACATTACATTACATTACAGGCATTTAGCAGATGCTCTTATCCAGAGCGACTTACAGTTGACATTTCTTTACAATCTATTTATACAGCTGGATATTTACTGAAGCAATTCAGGTTAAGTACCTTGCTCAAGGGTACAATGGCAGTGTCCCACCTGGGGATTGAACCTGCAACCTTAACCTTACAAGCCCAGTTCCCTAACCATTATACCACACTGCCTGCCTACAGTGTTCAGCCTCCCTCTGCTTGCTTTGCATAAAACAGTATGACTGCTCTGGCCGGGAGTGCCACTAGGGGGCGGCAATTGGCTGCCCGCCCCAGGGAGGGGGAGAGAAGCCGATATGAGCACGCTGCATATATGAGTGGTCCTGTGTGTTACGGTGCCCGGGGCGGGTGCCAACTGGAGGTGGTACAGTGGGGGGGGATAATTGACATGAAAAAGAGAGGGTATAATTGGCAACTAAAAATATGGATAAAAATGTGGAATAAAAGCATAAAATAGAAGATAATAAATAAAAAATAAACTGTAGGACTGGTTAGTAAAGGCAGCTGGCATTAGTGCCTGTATGCATAGGGCCGGGTTATGGGTTAACAGCACGCTGTTCAGAAAGCTTGATTAATCACGATAAGTACTCGATGCATTTCATAAAGCATATTTAAAAATCAAAAGGTGCTCTCCTATACTATAACTGAGCATCAATCTCCATCTCTCAAACCTTTGATCAGTTTTTTCAGAACAGATTAGCCGCAGAGAGTTAAATTGTAGTCGGTGTTGTATTTAATCGAACCGAATTGAACAAATGTGCTTATTTCATTTAGCCACCTTGTACATCTCATCTATTTAGCCATCTAATCACTGTGATGGCAGTGATTAATGCATTTTGACGCAAGGGTCTTCTTCATGAGAGCTTGCTGAGGAGAAACGAGGCCCTGTTTTAAGCCATGCATCATTAAGAATGCCAACAGTTTAAACCTGTGGCAATCAACTCACAAATTGGTCAACTGCCGTTCAGTGTAATTGCTCAGTCACCTGCATGCGTCAAAACATAGCCATTTATCGCCGATAATCTGTTTATATAGACCAGTTCTGGGTCCAGAAAAATTATGGAGCGAAAACATAATAATTAAATGTCAATCTTCCTTTGCCATTGAACTGAACCATTATTTCTGCGTCCCTCGTCACTGTTGACAGGTGACCCTGGGGGATGAGAGAGAAAGGGTAGTTTCAGGAACACCTGCTGAGCTGGAGGAATTGTGTCTCACACATTATTACACTGCATCATTAATATCCTTCGCAGACACCCACGGCGAGCGGCTCACACATTAATATGTTTCCATTTATACCTCTTGGGATGTTTACTGAAGCAATTTGTGTTAAGTATGCTCAAGGGTACGACCACAGGTTTGTCTACGAACTATCCAGATGGCCAGCTCTAGATCCTTGACATTGCTGGTGTGCTGGCATTGTTGTGCTGGCATTGTTGAAGCTCAGATTTGCTGGCCCACCGAGAATATGAAAGGGGCGTAGTTGAAGACAGAACATCCATAGCTAACATATCAATGCAGATTGTACCAGAACCTCCAGTTACCAACTGGAACCTCCCATAATGAGGTGGAGAAGAGGGAAGGACCGCTGGGTGACTATCTGGTGTATACAGAACATCTGTGGTGTCCCACATGGGGATCCATCCTACCTTAGTCTTATTGCCTTTACAAGGGACAAAAACATTTAAATATTTTATTTGTTTGCTTTCTATGCTCTGTCCATTTCAATATCTTGTCTTTTTTTATTTTTTTATATCTCCTGTTTTTGTTTCTTTAATTTTGGGAAGCACTTTGTGCTGTACTGCTAGAAAGGTGGTATTTGGGGGGTGTCATGTTGGCAGTTGAGAGGCTCTTGAAAAATGATGCCAAAGAACACACAAAACACACAGCTTGTAATATATAGAGTGGGTATTGGCATTTTTCACATTTTATCTTCTTACCTCATGGAGTCACAATGGAGTGAAATGGGATTTCTTGCCACTAATCAACACAAAATACTCTATGCCAAATAAAAAGACAACCCAGGTTTTTCATAAATTACAAATAAACAGACAATAATTAATTCCAGAAATATTCACCCCTCTTGACTTAATACTTGGTAGAAGCACCTTTAGCTGTCTCTACCAGCTTTACACATTTGCACATTGTAATTTTCACCAATTCCTCTTTACAAAATTGCTCCATGCAAGTTTCAAATCTTTCCACAGATTCTCAATGGATTGAGGTCTGGGCTTTGAGTGGGCTCAAATGTGGATTTTGTTATATGCCTTGGGTCATTGATTTGTCTATATCCAGTCCTCGAAGCAGAGAAGCATGCCCATAGCATTAAACTCCCGCCACCATGTTTCACGGTAGGGATAGGGTTGTTGGGATGATGCCTGACGTTACATTGAGGCCAAAAAGTTACATTTTGGTCCCATCAGACCATAGAATCCTCCTTCACTTGGTCTGAGAGTCTCCCACATGCTTTCTAGCACACTAGGTGAGATTCCATGTGAGTTTTCTTCAACAATGGCTTTCTTTTTGCCACCCTCCCATACAGCACAGATTTGTGAATCACCCAGGCTATTGTTGTCCCATGGACAGTTTCTCCCATCTCTGCCATGGAAGACTGTAACTGGCAGAGTTGGCATAGGCCTCTTTGGTGGTCTCCCTAACAAGTGCCCTTCACACATGGATGTTCAGTTTTGGAGGACAGCCTGTTCTAAGCAAATTCACAGTTGTGCCAGACTCTTTCCATTTCTTCATGATGGACTTAATGGTGTTCTGGGGTACATTCAAAGTCTTTGATATCTTCCTTCTTTCCCTGATTGGTGCTTTTGAAAAACCTTTTCTCGGATTTGCTTTGAATGTTCTTTGGTCTTCATGATGAAGCTCTTGTTTGGAAATGCAACCAACTGTGGGGCCTCTCACAGACAGATATATTTAATTTGAAATCATTTGAAACACCTTAATTGTACACAGTTACAAATAATTATGTGACCTCTGAAGACAATTGATTGCACCAGAGTTTATTTAGGTGTGTCTTAGAAAAAGGGGTGAATACTTATGCAATCAATTACGGTCTGTTTTTTTATTTGCAATTAAGAAAATTTAAAATGGTTTGTTTTGTTATTATTTGACATGTGTATTTTGTGTTGATCATTGAGCATTAAAATTCAATCCCTTTTGATTTTTACATAAAGTAAGAAACAGGGGTGAACACGTTTCATACCCACTGTATTACATGCTGTGTGTTTGTGTTTTCTTTGGCATCATTTTTCAAGAGCCTCTCCACCCTCAACTATATATATATATACATACACATATTCTGTAATATAAACTCTATATCCACCTATTTGTTGCAGAGATCCAGATGGTAAAAGAGGGGGATTCCCTCCCAACAGCTGCTATGGGGAGGGATGTTCACCCAACTTCTACAGGTCTCCAACTCAGGGAGGGAACACCAGTTCAGCACAACATCTGCTGCCTTAAATCTATTGGCTTTTTGGAACAAGTGACAAATATCCAGGCAGAGATATATTGAAGGGAAACACCGTTATGGCTTTGCGAAAGCTCGGGAGTCGGTGCGGAACGCTGACTCCGAACTGGCGTTAGATACACAGATGGGGAAAAAAACTAAAACACCTCCAACGCTTTCTACAGAGCTTTTATCAGCAAAACTAGAAAGACTGATATCCCACTTTAAAAAATGAGACCTTTTCAGGAGCTGGTATTTCCTCCTCGACTGCCTTTCAGACTGCCTGTGCATCCTGCTACCATGCTGATATGCATTTTAGAATATATTTAAAAAAACATTTAAAAATGTCTTAACTTTCCTCTCCCTGTTTTACAGGTGTGGTGCACATCTGTCTATGATGGCATCTGTTGTATTGTTGCTGTACTGATCTTTTGCTCTAGCTGTGATTATCTTTGCTATTTTAAATGTACTTATTGTAAGCCACTCCGGATAAGAGTGTCTGCTAAATACCTCAAATTTAAAATGTCTTTTTTTTCTTAAAAAGGGGGTATATAAGCAAAAAACATTGAAAGAAAAAGAGGAGTCAGCTTGTGAATGGCACGTAAAGTTCTCTTCTGAGCATGGTGCGCACAGAGTGCTACCACTGGCAGTCAGAATCTTCCATCATGCATTCAAAAATCCCCAGAGATTCCTGGCTTCTTTCAACTCCGAAGGCCAGTTCTGAACAGAGATGCAGGACACGGTCTAATAAACGGGAAGAGGAAATTGTTTGGAGCCACGCTGTGATCGCAGTTTAATCACCCAGCGAACGGCTCCCCCTACAATGATGAAGCTTTTTATTGGACACATTACTGGCTCCTGTGTTTGTTCTAGACCAGATATGTTATATGTTTTTACCGCTTGCGTTTCACACACACAAGAATAAATATAGTTGTTATTTATGAACACATGCGCAGTACAATTACACACGGAACAGTAAAAACATTCCTTCTCTGAGCCCCATTTGCTCCTTATTATTTTGTTGATGTAATCAGAGGACACCATCATACAGATACTATTGACAGTGTGCCTCACAAATGTTTGACTTCTCACAGCTATTATTCAATTCATTACGCGCGAGCGGTGTTCGGTTTACATCCAGATTATCAAACGAAAGCCTCCAGCTCTCCGCTTTGTGCCAGACTCTGGCGTCAGTCTCCCACTGGAAATTACCATCACCATCAGATGAGAGATGGAGATTTATGACCACGCTGTAGATGAAGAGTGGGTTAGACTCAGTGCTAAACAGAAATCTCTCACAGCATGCCTGAGCAATTTAGATAATATGCTCAATGACTCAGTATGGCCTCAAACAATATACTTATGCCAAAATGATCTGCATTGCCAGATTCAGGCCGCCCGTGGTGACGTCAGTGTTCTACCTCACCCCGAACTGCGAAAAAAGTCCAAAACTCTTGAAAGAGCAGACACAAGTGGCATGCCTGTGAGAGAATGTTCAGTCTTGTGTTCTAGAATGTTAAATCATAATTAGTTTACGAGATTCTAACGGCTGTCCATCATCCTGTCTTATCTGAGGAGGGGCCCATTTTGGACAAAACGCCATTCCTTTGTGAAGTCTAGAACTCCTTCCTTTTCTGAGCTGGTGGATATGTACACCACCATACTGAGAACTGGCCAACGTGTATCCCAACAAACACACAATGTCCACAATGGACATTAAGCATGCTGCAGGAGGGAATCAAACCAACAACAACCCCCCAGCCCAGCCCAGCCCAGCCCTTTTTGAAAGATAACATGAATTTCACATGCGAAAATGTGCAATGTCCAAAAAACATATACCCATGAATACCTGTTAACTAAAAGATGTGACAACATATTATCAGATGATAATACACGTTGTTATGACAATATGTGGTATGTGTGTGAGAAAATGTGGTATGCATGTGCATCACATGTCAAATGTCCCAAAAAAAACCCACATGACTCATGTGACGAATTCATGTGATATTTCTGTAAGGGCCAACCCAACCCTAAACTATGTGACCACAACAATCATGCATGGACTTGCTTTGGATTACACCAAAGTAATATTAACTATACAACACCGTGTACGTGTACTCAACAAAGCTGAAATGCCCCATACATTTGTACAACAAAGATGTGAAATTAGGTTGTTGTCCATCTGAACTTCTATTTGTTGGAGTGAGCTACCATATCCGCCCATTTATTTCAACCACAATAGGTAATGTGTGTAGAAAAATAAACTATATTAAATGCAATTTTTGCGTTTCGGTGCATTATGGGATAAAGTTATAAAGCATAAATGAAAGATACAAAGACGACTACATTATATTGGTCTGTCAGAACATCGTTATTCTCTTTTTAGATCATCGCTACGTCTACCGAATGGCTTTCTCTTGAACTAGCTGATGACTAGAATTTGTACAGCTATTTCTTTGCACGCCAAAGCGTGTGATATTTTCCCATCACTTGTCATGTAGCAAGAACGCTTTCGGAGACGAAATGCACGCGCATTCCGTTTCCATGCAAGCTACTCCTGGCCAGCGGACTGTAACCTATATGAGATAAATGTTCCAATATTGTTCATATAAAATATATAACATTGAGGTCCAATTAGCACGTTTTTTAAATACATAAGTAGGCTATTTACCTTTTTCGCTTAAGTCATATGGATTGACATCGTTACACGTTGGATGTGGAATCTTTCGGAGAATCTGTGTAGTCGAGTGTAACATCAAATGAGTATCCGCAACAAACAACGCCTCCTGCTTTCACATGAGTACGGTCATCTAAAACATTTCACAAACGACGCTCGATGGAGAAAACAACGCCCACGCCTCAAAGTTTCGAGTCGGGTCAACTCCGCCACTCCAGATACTGTATGTTGATCGCTTGAATTACTTGTGTCGTGAGTAGGTTTGCCAGCATAGAACAGACGAAAATATGTTTACTACTTCTAAAATTAAACGGAGGCATAGCCATTAGCTACACGTCTCACCAAAATACACGTGACAAGAAAGAAACTAATGCAAAAGTAGCCACAGTCATCGAAACAGAATATGTTTTATTGATTGACATGTGCAGCAACGCTCACCGTGAGCTGTTAGCGCATTAAAAACACCCCCAACAACACCGCTTAATAATACACCACATAACTTGTCAAGTAAATTGTGTACACAGACTACTAGTAGGCTACTGAAAGTCCAGACCGTGTCACTACAAAATCACGGTCAAAAAAATGTATATTTCGCATTAATTTAAGAAGCAGGGCAATACGTGTCAATTGTATTGTCACTGTGTATTGTTTACACATCAGTCGTCATTTTCACACAATGATGACTCCTCGGCCATCACAAAAACACGGAACATAATATTAAATCAACACTGTGCATTAGTGGGGTACGGGAATCAATGAAACAGTTTGAAGAAAGAGTTTCTTCTCGTTGCTGAAACAAACAATCAAACTTGGACTTATAAAATTCTCAACAAAAAAACCCCCAATACATACAACTTGTTTTTGCATTCATTGACAATCCATATCACTTCTAGTCGAAGAGTATGCTTCACTTAAAACAGATCTAACAATACTGTTGCTGATTAGGTACGAGTGCTCACCGTTAGACCACTGGAACTGGCGCATCAATAAACTAGGAGTGCGTCGTGGTCGGAGAAGATTTGTGTTTATACACAAAGACCCAACATCCCCGATCCATGGAGCCTTCAGTCTGCAGCTTTTAAATGAAGGTCTGTGCGTGTGGCGCCGTCTTCCTCAACAGTTCATCAGAAGCTGTTAAACCATCAAGGCGCTAAATTATGCCAACAAACACGTTCCTTTAACGGTGTGCGATGCATACACTAAACTTATTCGCGCAGCGGCTTCAACGAATAATTTACATCATTGTGCACATGCCTGAAAAACGCAGCGTCGTTCGTCGGCCAGTCATTGCTTTGTCCGTATAGCTACTCTTGTCTTCACTAGAAAAAAATCAACGCCAAAGTTTTAATATCGGCCTCGCTTTTCGTCGGCATGAATCACATCACAAAGGCAGTGTCTCGTTAGCTGTTGCTTTGGCATATGTGGAAATGCCAAAGACTGAAAAAGCGTTTTGGTGTTTTCTCCCCCGCCCCCACAGAGGTGAGGGACATTCATTGCAACCAATCTTAAGCGTTTTTTATCCATATCTTGCCTTGATATAGCCCGTTAACAGTGCAGCCCGCCTTCAACAGTGACGGTCTTCATCAATTCATTTATTTAGAGACAATAGTTAAAAACGGGCAGCACCAAACTCGTGCGCGGGGGATGTGTTATGCGTGGAGTGGTTGCTAGAATACGTTTATCGGTAGGCCTACACGCACATATTCTGACATAACCTTTCAATCAACTCCCAAGTTTCACCTGATAGTAGGTAATGACTTGCAGTTACACTACCTTGATAATATTGTGTCCATGTTTTGATATACAATAGATTAAACACCTGAAATAACTTTCTTCAAACATGTTAAAATGAACATAGTAGCAGAACAAAACACAATGATATGAACCCTTTGTTCATGCAAGCAAATGTAAACCTGTTGTTGATGTAAAAATGTAAAGCCAGAGAAATGCATTCCATACAGAGCAGTTTGTATGATATTGAGTCTCTACAGGCCTGCTTTTACCCAGTGAAAAGGCAGTGTAAATTCTGTAAATTACTTTTTTTATTGTTCACAATTTTGCACTGACTGGTTGGTAGTGTTACAATGACAAAGGCTGATCCATCTATCTATCATCTGCTGTTCACAGATGTGTGGCTGTAGTGTATGTAAACTGCCATCTTGCACACTGCAGGAAGTGGTGTAAACTCTGAGAACGAAACAAGGGTAGTGAAAGTAAAGTTTGAATGTTGGATTACATAGTCTACAATAGTGGTTCCCAACCCCCTCCTTTTGAACTCCCAGCCGGTCCATGCATTTGTTCAATTCCAACACCAGCACACCTGATTCAACTAATCCACTGTCATTAAGTGCTTAACTAGTTGAATCAGGTGCGTGGAATTGAACAAATACGTGGATCGACTGTATAAATTGGGGGAAAAGTCACTCTGAATAAGGGTGTCCACTAAGCAAATAAGTCATGTCTATAATAATAAGACATATAAAACACACAATATAGTGTACATTCACATTTCTTAAAATAACCTAACTATATGCTAATATTTGAGATGGGTCTCTCTTCTTTGCTTGTTAAACACCCTTCAGTTACATTTTATTGCATTTTCCTCCACAGACATTGAACAGAAACCAACAGGGCTCCCAGCTGGGCCCTATAGTCACAGGTTCAAGCCTGCTATGTCATTAGATAACTATGACCGGCATATGACTATGCAGGGATAGGAACTGGCATGGTCAGGATTAAATTATGGACAGAAGGCCGCGCATCTGCACAAGGAACTAGTGTTTTTATGTTCTCGTCATCGTTATCATGTAGCCTGGGACCACACTAACGTTGGCAGCATAATAATCTGGTCCCATGCTAGTTGTCATGAACATCATCAATAATTATGGACGTAACACATATATATTGCTATTTTTCAAACATTTTAATGACATTTTCCTCAAAACGTGACTAATACAAACAACAATATCTATAAGCAAATATGAGGCCTGTCTCACGAAATAGGATTAGTGGGTTAGGGAGCTAATTTTGGGCTTAACCCTGGGTTTTCGGTCTCACGACTGACTCACTTTTAACCGGGTTGCATCGCCATGGTACTTTATGCCGCAAACCTAATCTGCTCCGGAGTAGATAACGGATCCAATCCTATATAAAGGCCGCCCTCTCACCAATCAGCTCTCTGAAAAATGGCCTCACCATTCCTAAAGAATTGTGTCATCAGATTTTTTTTATATCAGAGATGCAGATTCTCCGTGGAGGGAATATTGTATCTTTGCAAGCTTCTAGAGACGCATGTTGTAAATGCCACTTGTCGAAGCCATGCGATCACTGTGCAGCAAACTGTATGTAGCCTATTGTCCTACATTTTCTAGTCACTGGTACATACTGTATATGTATTACGTTGGTAATGCGGAGAACCTCAGAAAACAGTTTACCAGTTTTCCTGGCCATTTGCCCACTCTGGTTATAAAAGAGGGCTTCTATGAAATAGCAAGTAGCCTACATTAGTTGACTATAGTTATCAATAATTAATCAAATGTATTGTTGCGTATTAAGTGCGGTGTATTTTTCTCATATGATTCCCGAGTGATTGGTGCAATAGATGCACTCACATTCCCATCACCGCAGCCCTGGGTGAGCCACAGTCGGAGACTGAAAACCCAGGGTTAAGCCCAAAGTTAGCTCGCTAACCCACCAATCCTGCTTCGTGAAACAGTGCTCTGGATCTGTTCATGTTCCATGCGATTGGCTGTGTTACAAACACCACCCCTTTTGTGTGCACGCACTCATAGCTCGATCAGAAAAACCAGGGTTGACAGAGCGAGTTGATAACCACCGTCGTGAGACAGGTTAGCCGTAATTGCCTTTGTTAGGCTTTGTGTAGCCAGCTAACGCAAAGATACCCTGGCTATGTTGAACTTCCTTTATGAGACAGGCCCATGGCCATTAGGGGAGTAACAACAACAATACAATAAAAAATAACACATGTATTATGTCACAGCTGTGTGTTGTTATTTCCTTAATCTAATTTTGAATCTAACAGCTGGCATTGATCTACCAACCACACCCCTACCACCACCACCGCAGACACACACACACACAACAACACTCTTTTCCCACTTCAGAGGGTGCAGATAAAAACATAACTCTTAAGTCAGACAAATTGAAAACAGTGGCAAGCTGGTAAGGAGGTAACAGGAAAGTTTTTTCCCACAGAATCACACTTTGAGAAAGAAGAATAGTAATTCCGCGTGTTGTTGTGTTTCCATCCCAGCTCTTTTCAGGTTCTGACGTTGAGGCCGTCTCTGAAAGGGATTCCGCCCTGTGTTTATGTGTTGATGCCTTGGGTAAGCTTTGTTTGCGCAGCGCACAGCACATCAGCAAATCATCAGTGAATGATGTTCCAGATCTCAGCCTCTTCAGGCATGAAATTGTTTAAAGATTACAATTTTTATTTGCACAGCGGACATATGAGAGCAGCGGCCCACGTGAGGTTTGTGGGTTAGGGTTAGGGTTAGGGTTTTATTTTTCTATTCTTCAGATTATTGTCCCTGGCAAATATTGCATCTTCGCCCCTCTCAGGCAAACAGCACCACCACCCACTGCCCCCTTGTGATACACACATGCAAGGTGCGTTAATGTCCGGGAGAAGTCAAGTGTGAGCTGCCTAGTCTTGCCTGGTGGTTAACCTACAGTGCTGACCTTCTCAGTAAATCCAGCTGTGATGGAAATGTCCACTGGAGCTTCTTGGATCCCCCTCATAACACGAGCAGGAGAAAGTCTGGGAATATGTGGCAGGGTAGAGACTCTGAAGGGGGGCATTTCTAAAAAAGCCAAGAGAGGCATCGTAGCATCCGTGTTACACACATACGTGCATGTGATTGATTGAAACAGTGCTGGTCCACGTCTAGGGATAGCTCATTACTGCCACCCAGTGGTGGGAGACAGAGCTTGTATTTTGAGCAGGGCCTAAACCAGGGGTCGGCAACCCGTAACACTCAAAGAGCCATTTGGACCCGGTTTCCACGGAAAAGAAAACACTGGGAGCCGCATTTTCTGTCGACGGGGGGTGCTACGCGAAAAAAAGGTGCGACCAGTTCATTTATTTGGCGGACCAGGGGGGTGCAACGCGAAAATAATTATTGCGCCCGGATCGGATTTTCTGTCGACGGGGGGGTGCTACGCCAAAAAAAGTTTGCGCCCAATTTTGCGCCCGATTCAATTGGATACTTTTTATTTATTTTCCCAAACCACGCGGAGCCGCAACATAAGGCTGAAAGAGCCGCATGCGGCTCCGGAGCCGCAGGTTGCCGACCCCTGGCCTAAACCAAGAGAGAGCTTTCACAGTTGAGCCTCCTGAGACCGAGCAAAGAAAATAATACATATCAATTTGGATTTCTTTTTTCTGCATTATTTAAGTGCTTGCTGTGAGAAAGAAAAAAATTATTGACTCATTTATTATTGCATGTGTAATGCAGTGGACATTAGAACTTGTTTATCAAAGGCACCAATCAAATTGCAGGAAGCCTAGCACAGGAAAGTTAACAAAGTTATCCAGAGATTGAGCGTCTGAAGTCAAGACTACAGCCGACAGGGCTGTGCCTGTCTCATAGCGCAATAGTGTCTTCACTGATTGATCAGGTGCCAGCAGTTTGCATGCGCCAGCTGTATTTGAAGTGTGCTCCTCCGATGCAGTCAGACTGCGCAGGTGAGCTGGAAGACGCCAGAGTGAAAAGCAGTAGCACTTCTGCTCTTGTCTGTTGAAGTGGTGGGACGGGCCTATGAATACGATGGTGAATTCAAAATTGAGAGAAAAGAAAATATTGTGGATAAAAAAGAACAATAACTGTAGTTCTGGCGATAAAAAGAAAGCTTCAGAATGTTAAGCTTTATGGATTTCAAACATGAAACGGACCTTTTTCAGCGTCCTCTGTCTATTGGGATTCTCCATAAGGTGTAACAGCGCCATCTACTGGACGACTAAGAGCAGCCTACATTGGTGACAATGCAGTCCTTGAGCATTCATTGAATATTCTTAAGTAAAAAATGTTCTCTATATGACAGATTATAAGATTATAATGCTATATATGCTGGTCATATTTGAAAAGAACAACATATAATTTTCAATGACGTGTATTACTAACCAAAATATACAATGATATGAAAGGACAATTTGGTGAAGGTCTGGTATCTTTTTAACCCAGTGCAAAATTACAGTTCAGACTTCCTGGTGTTCCTCCATTTCGGTAGAAGTTTTCCATAAAACATGGGGGCTGCCTGCAATTTTAGATACAGAACCTTATTAACCCATTTAGACCTAAAACCTTATTAAAACCAGCAATTATTCTACACAACCTCTTAAAACAGGGTTTTCTGGAAAAAACAACCAAGACTCATTTCAGTCTTTTGAGCTCGCAAAATGCCCCACTCCAGGTCTTGGGGTAAACCAGACATTACCAGACTCATCAGTTTTTAATATGTTTAATATGTTTGATACTCAAGGGTGCATTTTGTGCAATCTGTTCTACAAGGAGTAGTACAATTAAAATAGGAATTTCTGAATGACAATGGTGAATACACCACCTTCCCACCACCACCAAGTTCAATCCCGCTGCATTTTATCTGTCACGCCTTAAGCCTGTCCCATATTCATAATGGTTAAATTACTACATATTGAGCCCACTCTTTCAAGACTATTAACAGATAAAATAGTGGGGCTTATGGGCATAAAGGGAACAGCATGTTTTGCTGTCAAAAAAGCCTGAGTATTGTTTTCAGTGGGTAATTCAGTGGTGTGACAAAAATGACAACAGGGCTACAGCACTCCTAGCTAATACAAGTTTATTAATACACACAGTTTTGAACAGTACAGAGAGTTATTAAAAAGAAAGAATTAAAAAATACAACGAAAAAACGGTAGTCATAAAGAATTGAGATACTGTACTTAAAATAAAAAAGACTTATTTAAGGCATCATGATCACCTCTGTTTGTTGTTTCATTTAAGCTAATTCCACAGGTTTTTTGGTGATATAAAAATAAGGATCAATAAAAAACAATTCAAGTATTCCTATAGAAAGGTTCTTCGTTAAAAATGGGAAGGTAAGAATGTATAAACAGATTTCTGTGGTCCTATGCTCACACAAAAATCCCCTACTGTCAAACGAGCAGATAGAATGCACCACATCCGCAGCAATACAATGGAATGTTAGGTTTAGAATCTTTTCTCTGTAATTAACTGCTTTGTTGAATTTGTCAATCCAATTTTGCCAACTCCTCAGAGCTATAAAATCACCATATTGCCCTCAAAAGGTAGCTTTTTTTGGACAGGTTGCTAAGGGTAGGCTATCCAGAGGGTAATTCAGCTTATTTCTGGAATGTGTCCTTAATACTACATATTAATTATTTGGATTACTTGGTAAAGATAAAAAATAACATCTAGCGACTTCTAAATGTAAACTCCGCAAGGATGCAGTACAAATATCAAAATCTGGTGACAAAATTACAGAGTTGCCAACACTGTGCCAGGCCAACTCAATACCCCCAAGTTTGCAACAGGGTAACTTTTACCATTCTATTGGTTTGTGTAAAACTGAATGTCCTGGGTTACATCTAGCTGGTTAACAACATTGTTCTTTGTCCAAAAACAAACTTTGTCTAGTGTCACAGTTTTTACTTCTCCCACAGCATTATGTAACTTCAGTTGCTGAAGGAACCCAAAAAATGGTAACATTGTGGACAAAATACATTGCAGTTGTCAAATCTGTGCTATTGCATTCAGAGCTACAGCACCACCTATATTTAGAAAGAGGACGTGCAGGTCTCAATGTTCAGTTAATGGATTCTCTTTTACGCCTGGCTGACATTTTGAATCTGGGAATGAAACAATTACAATGGTCCCAGTTCATAGGCGGTTTGAGCAACTTCATTTCTACAGGATACCTGCAGCATACTGCATGTGAGGAAACAAGACGTCTTTCTCTTTGTTAAGTACAATACGTGACATGAAGTTACATGCACTTCTGGATTTATTTTGTGTTGTACTACAAAAATATGAGATAGTTGAAAGGACCACATGATGTATTGGCCTATGCCAGGATATCAGTACTATTTCTTTTGATCCCTCTGTTGAATACGTGTACTGTGTGTGATTTTGCTAATAAAATATATTGAGGCAGTTTTTCAAACTATACTGTTTTATATGTATAATTATAAGGCCAAAAATAATATTAAGAAAATAATACATTTAAAAACATCCAACAGAAAACATTTTAAAAACCCCTGCAGGTTCAAAGAGCCTTTGATTTTACTAACCGATGCAACACATTTTAATCCTGTCTTTAAAACAAGAGGCAATCTTTCTCTTGCTTTTGTGGCTTTTCACAGTATTGCACCCTGCTAGTATTAGTAGTAGCTAGTAATCTCACAGATTAGCTTAATTGGGGGAGTTACAGCAGTGTAACCTCGTATACACACACGTGAGTACAAATACAGATAACTCACCCACAGTAATGCTTATTCATTGGTTAACAATCCATATACAATTGCACAACACATAATACAATCACAAAAATAAAACACAATAATCACCATGGAATAATAAAGTACAGGTCCCCTTTGGTTCTCCCCATAATGGCTTCCTGAAGAGGCCACACATGTGGGGCTCTTTGTGTTTTGGGGGGTGAGGGGGCAAGGAGGGTGGAGGGCAGTGGCTAAACATATGGTAATTTTCCATAGCCACTATATATTAATGTTTTGAAAAAATCTCAACACAGTTGAGATGGATAACTTGACTGCAACCATTTCAGTTGACAAACAAATGAGTGTTTCATTCAGGGCTTCCCAAACTCAGTCCTGGGGGACCCCTGCATGTATGGCATTTTTTGTTCCAGCCAAACCTTTAATGAATGAAGATAGAGAATGGACTTTTACATGAAGCCATGATTTTGGTATTGGTATGCAGGTCAGGCTTATTGCCATTTGCTTTTTTAAGCCTTATTTTCCCATACGCAGATTCAGTAAACAGATGATCTCACTTTTTATGACTCCCGTGTAATTTGGCCTGTGAATCAATCAGGCATATGTAACGTAGTCCCCTTTACAAACTACAGCTCAATTTACAGCTCGTGAGACAATGGAAATTATTAATGGGAGAATGAGGTGTCTATGAGCTACTATAGGCTACCAGTGACACACTGATCTGAACCAATCAAAAAAATTACAAAATGAAACTAATTGTGATTTTAATGGTGAGCATCATCTTTTTTTCTAATTCTAATTTGTTTTCTAATTTTTCCCAGTTTAGTAGCCATTTCAACCCTCTATTTATTTCGATTTGCCCTCCCCTCATGAGCCCGCCACCCGTCCTTCAGGTCAAGCTAATATCCCTGTGGCCGGCAATGATCCACCTCCTCCGAGACGGAACTTCACCCACCTGCTCTTTAGGAACACCCCTACTGCTCCTTGGCGAGCTTGTGCTGACCTTCCCTCCCCCCACCCCCTGGGGTGGACAGCCAAATGCCGCCTCCGATCGGGGCTCCCAGCCCGAGTCGGACTGACGCAGTCACGTTTTGGAACCGAAATCGCAATAGGTAGCTCACACTCACAAAACACCAGTCAATGCGAGTGCGTAAAACCGCTACGCTATTCGAGGCCCTGAGCATCATCTTTTGATTGGTTCAAAAAAGTCAGTGTTGCCAGCTCATTTGAACTCCACCCATCATTGAGTTGGTCCCATTACTACTGGAAATAGCAATCTCAGACTGGACACTGGAAACCAGACTGAGTTTGAGAAGCAGTGATGTGACTGGTTGTGTAATCTGAGTGCATATGGCCTGGCTGCACTGTCATGAACACATTCCAACACCGTGACATGAGACTTGTGTTGGCTTGTGGCAGGAACATCAATGCAGGAGGTCTTTTGTAATAGCGCAGTCTGAGAGGACAGCTGACGTGCAGCTAATTTAACACATTCAAACTTTTTTCTGTTCACCACAAACATTTGCTAATGTAGTTTAACAATATTGACCTGACAAGGTAGAATGCTCACCAATCTACCTTGATATGCCCACTGAGGAGGAACATGCTCAAAGCCTCTCTTGTTAAAATGATGTGGTGGAGTAAAAAATGCTGTCAGGAGAGAATTACTCTGCTCACATGCACTATTTTCTTTTAAAAGATTCAAAGGCAAGCCTCGATCAGACTAACCCTCCTCCTGATCACTGTGCCATTTTTGCTCAGGTTTTCAGAAGATAGTAAGGAAAAGAAAAAGAGTAAATAGAGTGAGTCTCCCAAAGGGTATTTGCTGACATTGATCTCAATATCATACCTCCAGAAACCTGCAGTGAAAGGATTGAGCAATCTCATGATTTTGGATGCCTAGTCCAGGAGGTTGACAGCTGCAGCAGGAAGTTAACCCTAAATAGCTACCGCAGGGGCAGTCATTGTGTACACTTGAAGGCAGTCATAGTGTACACTTGCAGGCTCAATCAGAATGTGCACTTGTAGGCGGTCAGAGTGCACACTTGCTGGGGTAGTCATAGTGTGCAATTGCTGGCAGTGAGAGTGTACACTTCCTTTTTTAGAGATCCTACAACATGATCCTCAATTATTCATAAACTCCTTGTGAACATTTTGAGGGGAAACACTGCAATCTGGCACATCACAGGACCTGCAGTGCAATATCAAAAAAAAAGACCCTGCAGCATTATAAGGCTGCACCAGACTTTCAGAAAAAGAAAACTGCTGTTTCAGACATTTCCCAGGTATCATGGAGCAGTGTTTCATCTCAATCGGGAGTGGCCAATCACAGCCGTGGGCCTGGCCCACCACTGCAGCCAATCCAGCAGGGGCGCACACTGGCACGAGCATTCTTTGAAACGTGCGCAGCCTGCTGGCCACGTGGGCAGTCTGCCATCTCAGCTGCCGCAGTGAATGTGACACAGAACTGTGTAGCTGGTGCAGCAGGCGCTGGCGAGGTATGTGACAGGCCAGAGGGGGCGCTAGTGAGCGATGAGGTGGGTGATTACACTGCCAACTGCGTTCCTTCCTTTTTCTCTGGGTGATGCTACGGCCGATTAAGCCTCGCTCTGTGGAACTCCCGGCCATGTTTATACACCTGTGCAGGTTCATACACTGCAGTCATTACAAGGGTAAGTTGTACGGGAGTATCTCACAATGAGTATGTATGAGAATAATTTCCCCCTTTTTATGATAAGAATGTCTCTACATGCAACTCAGGGCTCTTTTTTCTTATTTTGCGGTTTGTTTTCCGAAGGTTTGCAGCGATATGTGATTATTGTGTTCATTCCTGTCATAAGATAAGTAATGCTGTCGAAGTAAGAAAGACTGTAATGATTTGGATACTCAAGAAACTCAAAATTAATTGTATACATTCCTATTTTAAGCTGAACACCGTTGCACAACATCAGCAGTCCATGTTCAAACTGTGGTGCTGGCTGAGTCTCTGCTTGACACCAAGAAGGAAAAGACTTAAAATACTCCAGCACATACAGGACAGCACAGGCACGATCACTTGGCCACAAACCAACTCCAAACATCTATCAACTACAGTATATGCTACATTTGAACAGACCCGTCCAACACTGAACTCCTGGCAGCTCAGTGCTACACAACACTGTCTTGAGTCCTACTGTGCGAGACACAAAATGAGGAGAGAGCAAAAAGGCTATGGAAACAGGGACAAAACAACAGGTGGCTAAAACCAGGTTGCTTGAGGTATTTATCACTCCCAAAAAAATCCCTTTCCCGGGGTGTCGGCCCCTTGTTGAAATCTGTGGAGTAACCTTCTGTCACACTGTAGTAACAGTGCAGCATGCTTCTGTCACACTGTAGTAACAGTGGAGTTACTCCAAGGCTCAGCTGGAGGCACAGCTTCATTAGTGTGCTCTAGAGAGAGAGAGAGAGAGAGAGAGAGAGAGAGAGAGAGAGAGAGAGAGAGAGAGAGAGAGAGGGAGACACTGAGAGTGAGTGAGAGAGAGTGAGAGATAAGGGAGACAGAGAGAGAAAGTGTGTATATGTGTGTGTGCATGTGTGTGTGTGTGAGAGAGAGAGAGAGAGAGAGAGAGAGTTTTCCTTACTGAAAGGCAACTCAAAACCACGGCTCGCATTTGGCCATTGAAAAAAATCCCTCACTTCACAATCCAGGCAGTTTTAAGCTTAAAGTAACAAATTTAAGGAGCTACGGCATACCAGACAGTGTCCCTTGTACTGAATGACTTGGACCCATAATTCCAAAGGGGACGGAACCAGTCTGTTTGCTCAAGACCGAACCCATGAACTATTCAAAATTCTCCAGAACACAGTCAGGATATGATGTCAATTATTTCCAACCCAAGGATAGAGAGGGGACCCAGCAGACAAGCATAAGTTGGTTACAGAATCAGACACAAGTTTCAGGTGGTTCAACCTTTCTCAGTGACTGTAACTGACAAAGGCTGAGGAGGTGAAACACATGCATGTAAATTTGGTCTTTTGCTTCACAAAATATATATATAAAAAAGTTCAAAAAATGTTTAGGTATGTTTCTGCAATGCTGTTTGTTTTTGAGAAAGCAGTTCCGGGCACTAAGCAACAAATTCATGATATTCATTTTGTCATATTTTGGTTCTACGCACTCAACAAGTGCAATGCTGTGGTCCCATGAATTTTTTAGA
Organism: Aldrovandia affinis; assembly: GCA_029706075.1. Classification (NCBI taxonomy): domain Eukaryota; kingdom Metazoa; phylum Chordata; class Actinopteri; order Notacanthiformes; family Halosauridae; genus Aldrovandia; species Aldrovandia affinis. Next base: position 3,200,286 of record JAINUG010000079.1, read on the forward strand.
TTTTTATGAATTAAGACAAACTGTGTATTCATACATGCCTGCTGAGTAGCCTAAAATCACGCATGGGAATGACATCAGAGGTGGCGTTGACTTGTTGATTTGTTCGGCTGTGTTATTGAAATACCCTTCGCTGCTTCACTGCCAGGCCCTGGCCTTCACAGAATGTCCATCCGTGGAATCGCAATGTGCAGGACTGTGAGGTGAAGGGCCAGGGCTGGAAACCGCTCCAGACGAGAGGGAATGACGTCTGATCAACAGCACAGCACATCCCCATCAACTGAAAACGACTTATCTCAGACAGAGCGAGAGAGAGAGAGAGAAGGCCGAGGTGAGACACGCACTTTCGCATCATTTTAAGACCTCCCCCTCCACCCCCCCCCGTCCCCCCCCCCATCTCGCCTCAGGTTTTTCTGCTCTCTCGGAGGATGCCATCCAGGCCGCTGAGTTGCCGCAGGAAGCCGCGGTTGGGTATGACGCCGCGGTGGTCCTTCACCGTCCGTATGGCCTCCACCAGGGTCAACTTCTGCCGGATCATCAGGTAGGCCAGCACCAGCGTGGCCGATCGGCTCACTCCCACGGCACAATGCACCAGGATCTTCCCTGCGGAACCACAGAACAATCAATGAATCAATCTTTATTTCTGTATAGTGCCATTTGAAACAGGTTGTCACACAATGCTTGAACATTTTCCAGAGGGAATAAAAGAAACGGAAAAACCCCCAATTGAGTCAATTTGTCAAAAAAAACTGATGTCCTATCCTAATGAGTCTGACCCCCTGGAGGGGGGTGCCCTCTGACCAGTCACCTTAATTTCATTCATTAAAAACAATATGTTGTAGAAATTATGCCCTTAAACACTGATCCAGGATCAGAAGCCACATTATAATCTACTTTAAATGGTTGGGGTTTGGATTGTGGTGTGGAAAACCGAAGGACTACTTACTCCAGAGAGACTTGGAAATATGAACACAACAACATACAATATGAATACAACTGGTGACTGGTCAATTTTGAAAGGAGCGCCATCTCTCGTCTCTCGACGTTTGGAGCAATTATTAAATGTGATGTTATTTTGTACTGTGCTTGCTGAATTAGTTTGTTCATTAAACAATCACCTTTCAAAATATCCGTCAGCTCCAAAGATCGGTACCAAGAATGTTCCATTCGTCAGCTGTCACTCACCCCCAGTGCTCAGCGCCTTGTGAATGAACTCGGCCTCCGGGTAGAAATGGACGCTCATGTCGAAAGTGGGTGAGTCGTGCGCCTCGATGCCCTGGTACGTGATGTTCATGCCCTCGTAGTATTCCGCGCCGCCTCGCCACTTGCTGTGCGCGCAGTTCAAGATGTGCGTGATACCGAGCTTCACCAGTTCACGGCGGTCGGCCGCTATGTCTCTGCAATATGGTGTAGGATATTACAGTAGGTTATTATTTTTTACAAACAACCATGGATACATAGTCTATGGGGCCCTTTCGGTGTGTATCTTTATCGCGGACTGGTAACTTGCTTTCATGCATGACTTATCTTGACCTGAAACGGATTCATCTGAATTATTACACTATTACCAAAAGGGTGTCAATTAAAGTAAATAAAAACGGATTACTTTACTCCTGTAAAGGCGTGACTTACAATAGGCTACTACTGGTTATTCGTCTGTGTGATCAGAGCGATGGTCACGGCACAGTTTAAGTGTCCCAACAACTACCAACCACGACAGGCCGCTGTGCAATAATCACTTGCTTGTTGCTTGTGTCATTGACAGGTCAAATGAAAGGTTTTCAGAGTGTGATAATTACTTTGGGCAAAAAAAGACAAATTCATGCCAAGAAGACTAAGACAGTGAACTTACTGGTCACCGATATAGAGGCCGGGCCAAACTTCGTCCGCATGGTTGCAGGCGGTTTTCCCCGTGTAGAGAAGTCTCTCGAGCTCCGCCACGGTCAGCACAGGCGCGCCACGGTCCGAGTCTCTTCTGTTCGGGGACCGCGAGCTACTCCGCGACCGCGAGAACCGTGACATGAACGCCATTGGAGAGCCTGAATCCGGCGGAGATTACCCTCTACAGGAAAATAGATTGCAATAACCGTTCTCGCCTTTATAACTGGAAATACGCGAAAACAGAGCATCACATATTTTTAAATATTAGTCTCTTTACGTAAAACACAAGAGTAACTCCACAGGTACATTAGCCTACTGACAAATCGGTTCTGTGACTATCCACGCCGTTATAATATATTTTTGTGATACATTTTTTAAAAAATAATTATATTCCTATTCGTACTGGTATTTGTAGCACATTCAAATTAGCTCCAAGTACATTGTATTATAAATAAACTAAATACTTGAAACCAATACACACCCATAAACTTTGGGTCTACACATTGCCATACGCAAAACATCAATACATCATATACTATCGAATCAGATGTATTAAGTCCATCCGCTGAATTAAATAGACGTTTTCTTACACGTAATTTGTTTAATTTAATTTGCCTTCTCTTTACCCAGACTTTTTTTTCTTCAGTCGTTTCACATTTTAATATAACTCACCATGAAATATTTTTGGGCTGTAACAATCATTCACCAAAGCTAATACAGCTCAATGTCAGCAACCACTAGCACGAAAGCAGTTCGTAAGCCTATCCCTGACAATATTTCCCCCATCGAATACAAAACATAGCCTACACGAGTGGTGAAAATGATACACAATGCCATTTCATGCAGAATTCCGGTGATGTTCGATAGACGGAGGAAAGCAAACTCCATATGTACCTGAGATGGTGCACGTCCCAGTCCGCCTCAATCGTGGGACGAATATTCCAGCACACCACAAGAAGCCATGTTTTTGCCTCCATACGGTATCGAACGGGCTGTTTAAAGCGGTGCGTACGAGTGATTTGTTTATATCGATGCGAAGTCATTAACGACCTGCCTAAAGATCCGCCACGATAGCCATCAACAAGTCAAAACTCACAAACCTAACATTTGCGTGTGGTTATTTGGATGCGAATAACAATAATGATTCAGAGTATATAGAAAATATGCAATGGGAAAATAGAGCATTAATGATTTAAAAAATACCTCATTGGTGAACCTATACTATATTATTATTACATTGTTCTCCGATGTACATTTTGTAATTTAAACTAAATATATCATCAACAATTTAATTGCAATCATTGTTCTACTAGGTCTTCATCGCAAATCGCTATTTTAAAGTAATATGGCTTGGTCACATCTAACATTTACTCGTCAGTCCTTTATTGAATGTAGGAGACTATAAAATATGTTTAATCCTCATATTATATAATCTGTTTTGGACTGCAACCACAACGACCAACAGATACAGGGTTTATTTGTCACGCGCCATGCATCATGCCAACACACACGCACACAGGTTTGAAATATAAATAAATATACATCATTAGGGCCACATAGAGGCACAGTTCCGTCATTCTGTGCAAAAACTACACATTCAATCAAACTATTTCTTTTCATATTATTAAATCACCTATTGTTTCATGATTAAAATCGAAGACAAATTAAAACGGTTAAAAACGAGTAACTGTACTGATACCCCTATGAACATAATTTACATTTCTCACGACTTCAGTGCCATCTTGTGATGTAAATATGTATTGCAATTTTGCGAAAGAGCAGCTCTGTCGTTCTGACAGGCGATGTTCGTTTGAAATATCTACAGAAACCATTTATTTTGTGGGGCTGTAGGAATAGAAAAATGTAAATTTTATTCAAAAGTATTTCGTGAGTTTTTGCGTGTGTTGTTGGAATGAATGTTATTAAATATTATTATAATCCGGAAGAAACAAATCTGCCCGAATACAATAAGTGAAAAGCTTCAGTATATACATTAAACTATGGTTTAATTTAATTCATTTCCTGACATGGGTCTTATATCTTGCAATATTCTGCGATTTGAGATGATTAAAATGTAGGACTTTATAGCTATCGCTCCTTTAAGCCGATCGGTTGCTTTTTTGTTGCATTTTCAAGTGTTTAAAATTCTAATTGTCCATATACACCCTATTAAGACGTGTGTGTGTGCACTTCCCTTGACCAAAGCATGAAGCTCAAACGTCGGTACACTGTGGGAGGCTGTTTAAAACAAAAAAAGTTGGAATAAAAACACGAAATACTAGTGTTCTTCAGAATGACGATTTTCATTGGGACTTTGCGTTTCGTTGAGGGATTAAGTACCTATTCATTGTGCGTCCTCTGTTGTACTTGGGTCGGTTTTTCTATATTATATTTGCTTCCCTTACCACAAGTCTTGAAGGCTTTTCCCTAACATCACACTTTTTTAAACGGAAGCGGTGCTGTGTTGAACGTATGGCCGCAGAGCGCTGTCACTGTGACGGCGTGCGGTGTGATGTCACTGGCTGCGTCTGACACAGCCCCAAATGGGAGCAAACATGCCTGTGAGGTGGAGTGGGAAACGGCGAGCAACGTTTAGAGCAACCAAGGCGTTCAATAGCAACTTTTTGCTTGCTGGACACACCCCAGATGAAGTAACTGAAAAAAGGGTCCGCTATCGGATGCCTAGACGCGACGCTGGCGACCAGGCGCCATTCAGTGGAAAGGGGAGCCCCTGACGTGGCTGAACGAATGGACTGGCCCTCTGAAATAAAGAGTTAACCAGGCAGGACGTGGTTCCCCATAATGTTTCCCACTTCCTGCGAAGAAAGGATGCACATTTTGAATGACTCATGGCCTGAAACAAACCTAAAACGCTCTTTAAAATAGAATCTTAAAACAGAATAGGGGACACTCGCGTTGAACAAAATGAATTATATGCCAGGTACAGCGAGCCTCATCGAGGATATCGATAGTAAGTGCAGTCGTCAACTTAAGTTGTGCTGGCTGACTGACTAGCTAACTCTAGCGTGCGAACTTGCCCTAGCTAGTGACTTCGCAGACTTTACGTTGGCTAGTGTATCGACCACCATGAACAACATGATCTCCAATTTCAGCTATTTCACGCAGGGTTTCTGGAGGCGTCACACACCGCAGTATTGCTCTCACCAAGCATGTATAATAATGTCAGCTGCAAGCTAGCTATTGCTACAAATGTAGTCCTCGCTTCATTTAGGCTAGTTTGCTGGCTATCCAGTATGTAACGTTGGTTACAAAATTCGCACAAAATGAGGTAACTAACGTTCTAGCCACTGCTATCATTTTGGTACACTTGGCAATAGATGAAACGAAAATGAACACATTTTGATGTTATAAATCGACTCTTTATTGGCAGCGTATTCGTTTTAGGACACTTTGTGGGTTAAGTTTGCATTACTATTGAAAGTTGGCCAATCGTTGCATGTTATCCAGCTTGCCAGCCCGCTTACTAGCTATGCTATTCAGCCGTCTCCTGTAACCTGGACGTTCAGTTTGGTAGCTAACTTTATTATTCATGTTACAAAGATTGTAACTGTCACCGATACTCTAGAACCACTGGCGACAGGTTGCTTGTTAGATAAACTGTTGCTAAATGCATCTAACGTTGGGGGAAATGGATCAAAATAACGTTATGCGCATTTTGACGCAGTAAGACGCGCTGAGCGGTTCGTTGTGCGTTCTGCGCATTTCACCGTTTTTGCGTTTAAATTCCAGAGAAACACCTTGTGCTGCTCCGAGACGGCAGGACGTTGATCGGATTTCTCAGAAGCATCGACCAGTTTGGTATGTAAGTACACTGGCGTTATTTGCCCTGTATACCGGAGCTGTCTAGTATTCGTGCATTCCTCAATGCAGCTACAGAATTACAAAATCATGACATTACAAAATATTTTTTTGCATGATTCTGTGGTCATTTGCTGGCCGTGAATTGAGATTGTGGTCTATATGGTATGTTATCAACATTTATGTAAAGGAGGGCTTTTATGAAGTGTTAATGGGGTTAGGCTACAACATTAGAGTAATCTATAAATACATACAGGTAACTGCCTAAATAAAGGGAACAGTTGAGTAAATGAGGGATAGAGTATATTGAAAGCAGGAGCTCTGAGTTAATTCAGCAATTAACATACCATCATGCTTAGGCTTATGTATAAATATGCTAGGAAGGCCCAGTTGCCCAATATTTTGGCTACAATGACAAGAACAGAAGATATGTGACTTCGAAAGAGGGGTGATTGTTGGGGCACGTTTGGCAGGAGCTTCAGTGACAGTCTGCTCAACCTGCTGACGTTTCACGAGGAACAGTGGCTAAGGTGATGTTGGCATGGAAGTCTGAGGGGAAAGACATCAACTAGAGGCAACTGTGGTAATAATGGCATACTCCTCGACTGTGATGTCCGTGCATTAGTTTGAGATGCAAGGCAAAACAGACAAGCAACTCTGAATCAGTTGACTGCAAATATCAATCTAGCGTGTGAGCAGACAAGACAATTTAATCAAGAAAAGTCCATGGAGGACTTCACATAGAGGGATACTGTGGTCGGGTTGCAGTGCATACATCCATTTACATACCTAAAAGTGCATGTTTGTGAACGTGGTCCAAAGAACATCAAGGCAGTGGTCTGCAGAGCAGTGGAAAAAGGTAATGTGGTCAGATGATGCTTCACCCTGATCTTGACAAGTGGATGACTGCATGTGGCGGCAGTGGCGGTAATGTGGTAATGGTTAGGGAACTGGGCTTGTAACGTTAAGGTTGCAGGTTCAATCCCCAGGTGGGACACTGCCGTTGTACCCTTGAGCAAGGTACTTAACCTGAATTGCTTCAGTTAATATCCAGCTGTATAAATGGATTGTAAAGAAATGTAAACTGTAAGTCGCTCTGGATACGAGTGTCTGCTAAATGCCTGTAATGTAATGTAATGTGTGGCGCACCCCAAAAGAAACCTACAGGCTCCAGTGCTCGTTTCTCACGGTGAAGGGTTCTGGTGGCTCTGTTATGGTGTGGTGTGCATTTTTCTGGCATGGTTTAGGTCCACTCAACACCTTAGATTGCAATGTGCACGGCAATAAATACAAAGCCATTCTGACTGATCACCTTCAGCTTAATTTCTATGCTGATGGGAGTGGTCTCTTACAGGATAACCGTGCCCCATACACGGGGCATGAGTGGTCACTAAATGGTTTGATGAGAATAAAAACAATGTAAACCATATGCCATGGCCATCTCAGTCACCAGATGTCAACCCATGTGAACAATTATGTGAGATTCTGGAGCGGTGCTTGAAACAGTGTTTTCCATCACCATCAACTAACCACCAAATGATGGAATTTCTTGTGGAAGACACTTGTAGAATCTATGTCAAGGTGCATTGAAGCTGTTCTGGTGGCCCAAAGCCCTATTAAGACATTTTATGTTGGTGTTTCCTTTATTTTGTCTCAAATTTAGAAAAAATAAAACGAATGAATTGAAATAATTGACTTATTTTGTGATCATCTTGGAAAAACTTAATGTCCAATTTTATATACATTTTGCCTGAACAATATACTCAAAATACTTTTAATTTATTTGAAAAGGCTGAACCTGTATCGATTGTTTGGAACAGTGGTGATCTTTCCTGTAGAACAGTTTTATGGATACTTGAAATTGGATTTGAGCCCTCAGTATGTATGGGAACCCTATCAATGAATCCAACATACTATCTGATGAGCCAAGTAATGATGCTAGTGGCGTTAGATTTGTTTGGTGACTAACCTGAAGCTTTATCAATGTACCACAAATATCATTGTGTTAATTTTTTCCAGCAAATCTGGTTTTGCACCAAACTGTGGAAAGGATACACGTCGGCAAGAAATATGGCGACATTCCGAGAGGAATATTCATAGTCCGCGGAGAAAATGTTGTACTCCTAGGAGAGATTGTAAGTGCCTCTACTTGATGATTATTTTTGTGATGTGCGTACCTGTCTTTGCCTAGTTTCTTCTCAGGTTCTGTTCCCCACAGTAGTGCTCTTAGTGTTATCTTTGGTTGCCACCAGGTCACTAAGGGGAAATAGTTTCCTTATTTTCTCACCCATGTTTGAATTGTTTGGTACTTATTCATCCCCTCAAGGAAATTATTTGTATGTTTATATAATATCTTGCTGTGTAAGGTGGTCCTGTAAGACATCTCCTGTATTGCTTGGATATAATGTGATTTGAGTTGCACTTGACAGCTCTACACTATTGTGTAGGGCTTTCGTTGGGACCACATGAGAATGAAAAGGGTGATACTTAATTAAGTGGCAACACATGAGGTCACATGTGACCCACCATCAGAGATGCATGTTACATTCCCAATGCATAGCAGTTGGAACCATTCCAGGTCTTGCTTCAGAAGCACAGTGATGTACTGACTGGAGGCCACCAATAGCTCGGTTCCACTCAGGCACCCCAGGCCTAGTAAAATAGGGTTGAGACCGACTGTAACGTGTCTATGCATTGGCACCAAACTGGGAGTAAACTAGCAATGCTAGTCACAGTCTGTCCTGACCCTATTGTGTTAACCTGGAAGTACACTAGCATGCTGCTTGTAAGACCTGGAATGGCTCACACTGCTGCCCATTAGAAAGGCTGTCACAGCTCGAAACCCGGCTGCGAGCCAGAATCGGGGGCGGCGTTTGGCTGCCCGGCCCAGGGGGAGGGTGAGCTGGCACGAGCTCGCTGAGAAGCGCGAAGGGTGTCTCCAGAAAGTAGAAAGTAAGTGGGCAAGTTCCGTCATGGAGGAGGCGGATCCTCGCCGGCTTTGGAGAATTTGCTCGGGTGGCGAAGTTCATGTGGGAGGGCGAATAAAAATAAATTGAGGGTATAATTGGCTACTAAATTGGGAGCAAAAATGGGGGGGGGGGGAGGGAATCAGAAACAATTTAAGAAAAAGAAAAGGCAGTTTCCCTCCCTGTGGCAGACTGGGTGTGCTTTTGAGAGACTACATGTACGTTTGCTCGGCAGGACCTGGAGAAGGAGTATGACACGGTCCTGAAGCAGGTGTCCATCGAGGAGATCCTGGAGGAGCAGCGGGCCCAGCAGCAGACCAAGGTGGAGGCAGAAAGAGCCAAGCTGCAGGCACTGAAGGAGAGAGGATTGTCCATTCCCCGGCCAGACGTGCTGGATGAATACTGAGACAAATTACCCTTTTTTTTTTTTTTTTTTTCGAAATATGCATTTCTGCTTCAGCTGACTTCTGGGTTGGAAACAAGATGGTGTGGGAACAACAAAGTTGTTGAAGTTAGAAGAAATTGGTTCCGATAATACCATTGGAGTTATTTTTTTTTTTTTGTGATCAGGTCATATTTGAATTTAATGGGAAGTATGTTTAAAGCACCATCTTTTTTTGATAGCCTATGTCACGTTGGACCTGAGGACGTGCCCCAAAAAAAAAAAGCACTTGGTTTTTTCTCGTTTAGTTTTATATTGTTTCTTAGCAGAAAATAATGTACTTGATTCAAAATGGTAGTTTTATTTGAACAGTTCTGTGAAGGTGATGGAATGGTGGCTTGTTTTAGTTACCACTTAAATGGAAAGAGATGCATTGTCAGTAAATTACTGGAAACATTTTTGTTCTGTTAAATATCAGTTATTTTTTAATTGATTGGTTATTCAAGGGTACTAATGGAGTCTAATTTCAATGGTCCAATGGCCTTATGATACAGCAAGATATGAACGGTTTGGCTGGAGTAGTCATACCAAAGACCAAAAATGGCTCCTTCTGCCCCTCTGCTTGGTGCTTACATGTCGGTGCGTGGACATGAAAGTAATGATCTTGCAATGGGCGGATGTCGCCACTAGGGGGAGGTCTTGTACATAAAACTGAGCCACTGTGCTGAATGGGGCCCCTGAAAATCCATAAGTATTGCTATTCGCAATTAGTATGCCTTTAGTGAGTGCCTGTCAGGCTCATAACTATGACCCTGACTAATTCCTCATTCCGATGTGGTATAACTGCCCAGCTTCGGGGATGTGCACTTATAATAAACCAATTCTTAGTTACTACTACAGAAAAATTGCCATCGGCGATCCAATCGGAGATGATGGTTCAAAGCTGAAATGTTTTTGGTGATGCTTCACTAAATGTACACACTAAAACACTAACAACGTGGTCCTCCATACTAGAAAATAAAGGGCATGTAACCAAATCCAAAGCATTCTCTTAGCATCGCTGTGGATCTTTCTACAAGCTGCACGCTGTGGGCCAGGCTCCATAGATCAAACTCCCCATGTCCCGTCAGCAGGCAGGCAAGAACATCTCTGTTGGAAATGACAATTTTCAAACAGGCGTTTTATTGCCTTCAAAACAGGGATGCAAAAAACATTGCAAACCTGTGCAATAGTTGGCTTGAGGAAAGACTTCTGAAATCTCACGTAGTAGTGAAGCATATGGTTATTATAATCTACCGATGCTAGCATGGATGCTAGTTGTGCTGAGTGGGAAGATCAATGTGGGTGAAGAAAAGGGGAGGAGTGGGCACAGAGTCTTGGCGGTGGATACATGACACAATGAATCGCACCGGCCAATGAAATCCGCTCTCAGAAACCTGCTGGCACCAATCAGGTTGCAGGAAGTCAAAGCCAGAAAAGTTGATTGAAGTTATCCAGATTCTCTATCAGAGATTTAAATGAAACGCTTCAGTTGGAGTGTTATGGGTTTTGTGTTCAGTGATGACAGTCAAAAGTGATAAATGGGAAGCAGTTATGAAGGCCCACACACACACGCGCACACAAAATATTTATTTTTAATAATTACCATCAAAAACAAAAAAACTGCACGTTTTGGCATGTAGGCCTTTTATCTGTGTGCGGTGTACGTTTTCAACTCAGAATTGCATAGTAGGCTGCGTTTGCAGGTCAGTGGGTCACCTGTCACATTTGTGAACCAGACTGACTGGTATTTTTTCATTGCCTTTAATGAAAGGTAAAATATAAAATGGCACTGTTAAAAGGTTCCACATTAAAGGTGCAGTCTTCAATGTTGTAATTCCATCCTTTTTTGTGCTCACCCTTTTGAGATGTCAGATTGGGTTCTTGGTCATAGTTCGGGCATCTGGCTGTTGAGTATATGCATAAAAATATGCATTTCAAAAAGTGTTAAACGCTGTAGAATGTCTGATGTTGTCCACTGCCACCGGGGTTTGATTCAACTAGGTAGCGCCAGTTTCTGCTCGGTGGGGGGTGTCACTACTGCCCCTGTGTGTATACCTGGCTCAGAGGAAGTGGTGTTTCGTGCATGTCACTGCCGATTTCGGGACTAGGGCAGCAAGCTCTCAATGTGAGGAGGGGACTAATTGGAAAAAAAGGGTATAGTATAGAGGGTATAATTGGCTACTAATTTGGGAGGAAATGGGGAAAAACAGCAGAAAGAAAAAATATATAAAAAAAAGTGTTAAACATACACATCAGTAAGTAAATGCATACATGCAATACATCAAAGCAGGACAACCTGGATACACATATGACATAAATCCAATGCACAGTGGTGTTTTTGAATGAATTTAAAATGCATTCATTGTTATCAATGGTAATTGACTATGAAATCAAATGTCAAGGTGCATACCAGTTACACAATTACAAGCACATTTCTTGGCTTCGTTCCTTCAATTGCACAAGACCAAAACTAAAAATAGCTTGACACAGTTGTTTTGTCATAATTTGAATCAAGTTGAGCTCATAGTGCTGCCATACGCTTCACATTGAGAAGCAGGAAATGCCAAACGGACACCTTTGGCACAGATGCACGTTATTTGTTGAAGTTACATTTATTGGAATGATGTGTAATTTACACTATTAGTTCTGGAAATGTACTGTGTCATCAGTTCATTCGAATTAGCTAGGGATTTTGTTGTTACAGCCCCTAAAACGAATGATTAAAATATAAGAATTTCCCACATACACTTGGAAAGAAATGGAAGTAAAAATGTATTGTTATTCAATTAAATAAATCGTTATTGTCCCCTAGGGGCAATTTGTTTGCAGCAAAGTTAAAAAACAAACACAACACACAGTAAAACAAATGGTATAAAAACACTGAACAATAAACACGAGAAAGAATGACAAGAAATAGAGACATCGTAACTGGGCCGCCTATGTAGCAATCATATCAATAACGTGTTAAAACATTCAAACGCCAACGTATGGCTGTAAGCCTTCATTGTACTTTTTGTTGTTGTCTATTGTCCGGAAATGAAAGGAGAGACAGGTGAAAACCGGTTACCTGTCGACGTGTGTGCCTTTGTAAAACAAAAGAGGAGGCTTGGACGAAATATTGATCACGGTTGACATCTGGAGTTGGATCACAAAATGGTGATTGTTTCCATACCGATGTCTTGGAGGGGTCACATCCCACAGTATACATGAATAATATGATAAAAATGGATAAGGGGTCTATTATGGGCTCAGATAAGCAAGTAGCCTAGATGGTGTAATTCACGGTATCGAATACTTGTTTAATATCTAACAATAAAAACTGCTATCAAATAAGCATCCCATATGTGCTTTATAAACATAAATGTGTTGTAAATATGCAGTTACACTTACTGCCTCCTTCAGTTTTATATCAAATTCAATGATATCGCTTATATGTAATGATGGTGAGAACACTTGAAAATGGAAAGAATATTTAGCAGTGAAAAGATCAGTGCTTTAAAATATATACTTGCTTTAACTTTTTTTGAGGTCACCTCTCATGGTTTACAGTTGTATTGAAGAGGTGGGGGATAACTATTATATCTGTTGGCTTTGACAAGCAGACATGCCTCCTCTCTAGTTCGTGCGTCAGGACCAGGCGTGGGTACGCCTCTTCCGACCGGTGCGCTACAGCGCTGGCAACCAGTGGCAGTCTCGCAGTTTTCTTGTTTGCGCCCCACGGGAACGTTGTAGCTAATTAAGACTTCAGCGGGCTGTTCACGGTGCTCCGGACGACAAAACGGTACATGCACAAGTCAATCCTAAACCTGACCCGGAGGCACGGGACAAGACGCTTGGAATCACACGAAACACCACAACCAAGAGGAGAAAAAACAACCATGCTTTAAATGCGCGCACCGAGAGGCAGAGCGCATTGCTAAACTGTGACAGCTCCGTGTACTTACTAACTGTGCTGTGCACAGGTTTGTAATTGATCCCAATTAATGTTGACAATCAACATTGCGGGCTGCTTTGATTCCACCACATTCTGAAACGGGACCAAATGCTATCTCATTCTTATAATGGGAAATACTATGCCTGGGTAATGCTCGAAATCAGTGATGAGAAGCATGCTTGCATTACAGGGAACTCAGAGATAGCCTGTGCACGGAGCTGCTCTACGCGTTCAGAATGGCAACACCTTGATCTGTTTTTATAAAGCAAGCCATAAAGACCGAAAAATCAAACATCGCACCTCTGCGAACGGCGAAGAAAAGAGGCGACGCGACGTGATTACTTCTCCACTAGTCTACCAACAGTTCTGTGTTCACTGTGTAAAGAATATTCATGGAGCTGGAAAACATTGTGGCAAATACCGTACTACTGAAGGCGAGAGAAGGTAAGAGCAGTCATGCACAGCACGTCGGATGTAGACTAATAAGCAGTATAACTGTAGACAGCGGCTTGAGTTACCTATGGTGATGCAATAGTTGAACTTAAGAAATGTATTAGAAGCATAGTGCGCTGTGAGGTTCGTTCAGACAAGAGCCTTGGACATCACAGACACCAGAACGATATAAATATAGGCTGCATACTAGGCTAGCATTCCACTCAGTATTTTCAACCAGGGAGCTTTGGGTGACGAAATGCGTTTTTTTTACATATACTAATATAATCTGCGGTAGCAGTAAAACTGATGTTTATTGATGTTATTCTTTGACTTTTATGTTAACCTATATGCACATGAATATAGAAATGTCAAAGAACCAATGATTATCCATGCAAATAATTCACTGTCATCTTCTTGTTAGTAATAATAATAGTTTTTCTAATGTTGTGCTTTTTCATCCGAGCCTTATTTAATTTAATGTATGACATACAGTAGGCTATTTCCAGACGGTGTATTTATACAGTGCAACAACATAAAAATACAACATTACATTTTCCATCTAGACTTACTACAGCATTTCATGAACTGACTTAGATGGTCACTTAATTTTTAAACTACATTTTAAAGCCTCTGTGGGCTGTGTGATTGGTGTCCAAACTGTAGGTCTCTTAAAATTGCTGGCTGAATCAGTACACATTCACAGACTATTAAATAAAAATGTGTGTGTGGTGTGTGTGTGTGTGTGTGTGTGTGTGTGTGTGTGTGTGTATGTGTGTGAGAGTGAGTGAGTGAGTGAGTGTGTGTGTGTGTGAGTGACTTACATATGTGTGTGTGTGTGTTGGGAAAGACTAAATATCCAGACAAAGCTGCAATCTGCATTGGAACTCTACCTACTTACCACAAAACCAAAGGGCCCGTTAATTTAATTTGATATTCTAACTTGTTACACAAGTTTATACACAAGGGTAGTTGGAATTTGTGGTTCTCTCTGAGCACAGGGTCAGCCATAGTACGGCGACCCTGGAGCAGTCTGGGATTCAGTGCCTTGCTCAAGGAAGTGAACTAGCATCCCTCTGTTTTCCAGTTCATTGTTTTTTCATTTGGCCTTCCTGGGATTCGAACCAGCAACTCTCCGCTTGGCAGTTAACTACTGAGCCATTGCTGCCTTTAATGAGGCAGACCAGTTCGAACATGGGGGGGGCTTCATTCAAGCGAGGGGAGAACTCCCCATTCAGTCCTCTACAGACATGGCTGTGGAGTCTGACAAGATTGTATATATATATATAAAAAGTAACACCCTATATATACAGTCCAGGAAAATAAGTATTTCAGTGTCTGCGGTTCTTTGGTGTGTTTCCCCTGCTGATTTTGTGAGTTTGCCCCCTTACATAACAGTGGGGAAAATAAGTATTTCACCCCCTGCTGATTTTGTGAGTTTGTCTATAATTTTCATGGTAGGTTCATCTTAACAGTGAGAGACAGAATATTTAAAAAATCCCAGAAAATTACATTATATGAATTTTAAACATTTATTTGTGTTTTATTGAGGAAAATAAGTATTTCACCCCCTAGCAAAACATGACTCAGTACTTGGTGGAGAAACCCTTGTTGGCAAGCACAGCGGTCAGACGTTTCTTGTAGTTGGTCACCAAGTTTGCGCAGATCCCAGGAGGGATTTTGGCCCACTCCTCTTTGCAGATCCTCTCCAAATCCTTAGAAATCAATTTTCAGTGTCCTGGCTGAGGGAAGGAGGTTCTCACCCAAGATTTCCCGGTACATGGCCCCATTCATCCTCCCTCGATCCGGTGAAGTCGTCCTGTCCCCTTAGCAGAGAAACAGCCCCAAAGCATAATGTTTCCACCGCCATGCTTGATGGTGGGGATGGTGTTCTTGGGGTCCAAGGCAGCTTTTTTCTTCCTCCAAACACGGCGAGTCGAGTTGATGCCAAAGAGCTCGATTTTAGTCTCATCTGACCACAGCACTTTCTCCCAAGCCCCCTCTGAATCATCCAGGTGCTCATTGGCAAACTTCAGACGGGCCTGTACATGTGCCTTCTTGAGCAGGGGGACCTTGCGGGCACTACAGGATTTCAATCCATTACGGCGTAGTGTGTTACCAATGGTCATCTTGGTGACTGTGGTCCCAGCTGCCTTGAGATCATCAACAAGCTCCAGTCGTGTAGTTCTGGGTTGTTCCCTCACCTTTCTGATGATCAGGTTCACTCCACGAGGTGAGATCTTGCGTGGAGCCCGAGACCGAGGGAGATTGATGGTCAATTGGTGTTTCTTCCATTTTCTAATTATCGCACCAACAGTTGACTCCTTCTCACCAAGCTGCTTGCCAATGGTCTTGTAGCCCATTCCAGTCTTGTGCATGTCTATAATTTTGTCCCTGATGTCCTTAGACAATTCTTTGGTCTTGCCCATTGTGGAGAGGTTGGAATCTGATTCATTGATTGATTCTGTGGACAGTTGTCTTTTATACAGGTAGCAGTACTTAATTAGGAGTACTAATTAAGTAAGAGGACTAATCTGTGTGCCTCCTGGTCACATAACCGGTCTGTGGGAGCCAGAATTCTTGCTGTTTTGCTAGGGGGTGAAATACTTATTTTCCTCAATAAAACACAAATAAATGTTTAAAATTCATATAATGTGATTTTCTGGGATTTTCTTTAAATATTCTGTCTCTCACTGTTAAGATGAACCTACCATGAAATTTATAGACCGACCGTTCCGTTCCTTTCTTTGTAAGGGGGCAAACTCACAAAATCAGCAGGGGGTGAAATACTTATTTTCCCCACTGTATATAAAGTAGTGCACATGTCTAACACCCTGTCCTGGAGGGCTGCAGTGTCTACAGGTTTAACTCCAGTCCTGGAGGGTCACAGTGCAGTGTCCGGATCTTTGGTGTGTTTCAGCACTTCAGTGCTTAATAAGCATATATATGTGTGTGTGTGTGTGTGTGTGTGTGTGTGTGTGTGTGTGTGTGTGTGTGTGTGTGTGTGTGTGTGTGTGTGTGTGTGTGTGTGTGTGTGTGTGTGTGTGTGTGTGTGTGTGTGTGTGTGTGTGTGTGTGTGTGTGTGTGTGTGTGTGTGTGTGTGTGTGTGTGTGTGTGTCATATATCATATAGCAGTCACAAAATACCAAGTACCTTGTTTCAAAGGTCTAAATTGGCTGCTGACACTGTGTGCTTTCAGAGTGAATGTTTGCATTGATGGAATTATTATTATTATTAAAAAATATGGCCACAATGTCCTATGGGGATTTTTAAAGAATGAATTGAATTTTAATAAATTTCCTAAACTGAAATAGAATTGACCCCCCCTAAATGTTTGATTCTTCTGAAGAATGGACAGGACAAACAGACGCGCGCAACACAACACGATCGGAGAAAGTGAGGGAGGCGTGAATCGTGATGTGAAGCACTTAGACATTAGCAGTGTGAACTCGCCTGGTTTCTTTGCTCTGGACTGGCTGCTGATAAGGTGAAGATGAAAGCCAGCCACCCAGCAGCTCTGTGAGGGAATCCCACTGGTCAGGACGGCGGTCCCCAAAGCGGTCTGAGACATTGCAGAGGGATATGGCTGGCTAGTCCTGGACAGGCTGATCCTGTGCCATTAGTTAACTATCTGATTTACGCAAGCTTTATGTGATCTCCATATCTGACTGATGGAAGAGGCTGATTGTAGAGTAAATCTGATTGTCATTGATGGAACAATTGTAGGAAAACCTGCACAGAGGTTCTTAGGGGCCAGATGCTTCTGTTACAGTGAAATGACAGCAAAAACCCCAGAGGCATCATTAGTCCAGATGACAATTAAGAACCTAAATCAATTGTCTACGGTGAGGGTATCTAAGTGTGGACACAGATTACTTATTCATATGGAAAGACTGGGAACACATGTTAGGTGTTTATAATCAGGCTGGTCCAAAAGGAACTGGCTGTCCTTCAGGAAGAAGGACACTTGTTTACTGCTTACCAAACATCTGGTTGGGCAATCAATTTGATCACAAGACATCGGTTTACTGTAACGCTAGCTGTGGGCTCATGAAAGACCAGGCTTTGTGTATTTGTTTTGGTGTGACCTCAATCTCCTGACTCAAGGCAGAGCCCAAAGTGCTGAAATGGAGGTGGTGTGGCAATGCAGTGGTTACCAGCACTTCATCAGACCGACGCCGGTGGTAATCTGTCAGTGTAGAAAAAGACCGCTACACAAAGCTTGTGTGGGACCCAAAGCTTGCTGTCAAGGGCAGCCTGAAATGTCACTTAAGTAGACTCCCACCAACCCCCCCCCCCCTTTCCACTTTTTGTTTATTTAGTGCCACTTGTTCCTTCCAGGAACGAGGCACACACAGGGAAAGAAACGTTGTCATGGACAGAGATAACAGGAAGAGCGGAGTTTACTCTCCATGTGGTGTGTTTGTTCTGCGGGACTTGCCTCTTCCATAACCACTAAAACGAAACAAACCCAAGCCCTGCTGCCATCAGGGTCATTTCATTCTCCATCGTGGTTGCTGAGGTAGAAAATGCGCTTGGAGACGACGGACGACGGATGGCGTTATGGCAGTCGCCCTGCAGTGGGCCGCTGGTGTAGAAGCGAAAGCAACGACGGGCATCGATGTATGGTTACGGTAACAGAATACCAATCTCCTATGAACATATTATTGAATGATATGGGCGCTTGAAAGGTGTTGCAGAAGATGCCATTACAGTGTAGTACTGTGGTTGTAAGGCTCTTCTCACTGCAGGTTTGTTTAACCTATAGACCAAGAGATCACTCAGTGTTTGGTCAAAAGTTAGCCAGCTCATTAAATAGCACTCACACCCACTTGTTACATCTGAAGGATGGTATCTTCTACAGCACAGCGCCCCCACCACTGGAAGAGCGCCCCCTTCTGGCCAACCAACACATCTTCCCCTGGTGGTCTCCCATCCAAGAATTAACCAAGCCCAACACTGCTTCACCTCAGCAGTGTGTGTGTGTGTGTGTGTGTGTGGGGGGTATTAGAATTAGAGAGAGAGAGAGAGAAAAGGTAAGAACTGAGACAGAAAAGACAGGCTGACACAGAGCATCAGCTGTTATTTCACAGAGAAACAAAGAAACTACGGGGAAAAGCAGGAGTGGATTAAACTGTAAATGTATAAATAAATCAAAAGAATACAATAAACATTCCCTAACTCTATATACCAGCACACACATCCTCGAGGCAGATGCGAGAGAGAGAGAGAGAGAGAGAGAGAGAGAGAGAGAGAGAGAGAGAGAGAGAGAGAGAGAGAGAGAGAGAGAGAGAGAGACACAGACAGACAGACAGACAGACAGACAGACAGACAGACAGACAGACAGAAGAGGGAGGGAGAGAGAGGGAGAGAGACAGAAAAGGACAGGGAGAGGGAGAGAGGGGGAGAAAAGGACAGGGAGAGGGAGAGAGAGAGAAGGAGAAAGAGAGAGAGCTGGAAGAAGTGTGAAACTATTCTTTTTGTCTTCATCTCTCTCTGGCTGGGTCTAATGCCCCCTCATCTCTCTCTGGCTGGGTCTAATGCCCCCTCATCTCTCTCTGGCTGGGTATAGTTACGGATTTGGATGGTTCCCGTACCGTACTGTACAATATTGTGCAGTGGAAAAGCAACATAAGGCACTCAGGGTGAGGCTCAGGTGCTGCATAGAAGTTGTAGGTATCGTTGCGCAAGGCATCTCACCTCAGCTGGTTTTTCTCGAGTGGTGACCGAGTCAGCATGCACCAAATTGTGTGAAAAACTGGGAAAAAAATCAGAAACAAAATGTTTCTGATTTACGCCAGATTCAATCCATTACGAGGCCCATATGTGTCATTCTTAGCTCGATTGTCTCTTTGTAAACCTAAGCTGTCACTTGTGTGTGTAAGTAACCCATGTCCCGTGAACTTAGGTTTAAGGTTCAGATCAGTGTCAGGTGGCACTCTTTTCAAACTAAAAAAATATAACCTGAGAGGAGTGGTGTCTGCTGTACCTCTGATCATGCAGATCCGTGACGTTGGAGGTATTCCGGAGGTGTGTCTATACCAGCAGTATCAGAATCAGCTGGAAAATGGGGGTAGGCTCAGTCTTTATTCACACCCTTGATAAAGATGAACAAAAGAGATCATATAAAAATATCTCACTACTTATATAATTTATTTTATACTATCTCTTTTGTTCATATTTATCAAGGGTATGAATAAAAACAGAGCCCACTGTATATACATACATACATATATATATATATATATATGAATATGAATATGGCTTTCAAGGTTTTTTTTTTAAATCATTGTTTTCCCCTCATTGACTGCAGTTGCCAGGACATTGATGGTGATGGCTCCTCTTTGACCTCAGCTGCAGATGTAAAAATGTATATAACGCCTGTGATTTGCTGTTAAAAGCTGGCGTTGATCTTCTCTGGTGTGTGTGCATTTGATGTTTGGCAGCATTTTGGCTTCTGTTCCGGTGAATACATGTTTACACCTGGGCACCTGATAAGGTGAGCCAGGGCCACCTGAACTGGCAGTGGTCTTCAGGTCTTCAACTTGTGTCTGTCAGCAACGGTGCATAAGAGAAGCTAGAAGCTAACAAAGAGAATGGCAACAAGGAAACGCAACGTAATATTAAAAATATGCCAGTGTCGTTATTAATGGAATGGCCACTGAGGCGCTGGGCCGGATTTACAGGAAGTGGCTGCCTGTTTTCCCCAGCCGCAGTGTATGCCCGCCCCCACTCTAACACAAAGAAAAGGGTGGGGGGAGGGTTCACTTTCATGTGGTTTTCGGGGTGTGATCCTCTAACCACGCCCGTGTAAGACGCTGCTTTTTTTTTGGCTCTCATCCCGAGCACATGTCCTCCAGCTGCTTTCCAGGTCACGGATCTCGTTCTGGTGTAGATCAGTCCCGACTCTGACGCACTTCAGCTGAGACACTATTTTACATGTGTGTGCTCAGCAGACGCCCTGAAACAATTCAAGTTAAGTACCTTGCGTAAGGCTACAAGGGCATCTCGACTGTTTGCGTGGGTGGGGTAGGACGGGTGCTGTGAATTCCCATTTTGATAATCGAATCTGAAAGGTGGAAGGATGGGGGAATATTCTGAATTCTGAATAACATGGGTTGGGATGAGACTGGAATGAATCCAAGGTGCTAGCCACGAGAGTCTGGTCTTGGTTAGGGGTAGGGTTAAGGTTAGGGTTAGGGTTACGGTTAGGGTTTAAGCCTGTATTGTGCCACTGACTTTGATCGGAGTACCCAGAAATTGGCCTATGTCCCACCAGGAATTGGGTGGGTTTAATTTGGCAAGGACTCTGTGGGTTACCACTGCAACAGTGCCTCCTAGTACTTGCCAGATGCCTGCAGGGAGGTCACCAGTTGTCCTCAGTGATACACTGAGCTGCACTATTGTATTCTTGTGTGGTTTCAGCTCACCAGGAATGAGACAGAATTTTATTGCATTTAGGCCACCCTTACTACTATGACCTGATGTGGAAATGCTGGCTTGCACTCCCACAGACAGGAGCACCGTGATTGGTTCAAAACGTCAGCACTTCATAGCTGCACCCATTTTGGGGCTTCGTGAAGCCTCACGTACCCATGGCTTCTTTAAATGTCTCGAGATAAAAGTCCAGGAGCATTGATATATGAGTTACAAACTGTAGGAGGTATGTCTGATCCTTGTACATTTTCCTGGGTAAACATAAAACTGCCCTGTTGTGTCCTCCTGCTTATTCTGGTCATTTCATGCACGCTCAAGTCATAGGTTTAATATGCTCTGACGTTGTCGCCAAGTTACGCAGTTAGACAATGGAGGCCATGTTTAGTTGTCTATGCAAGATTGTACTGTTTCTGCTCGGTCGAGGACTGTTTCATTCTTAAGCACATGCAGTCATCAAGAGACAACGCACTTCCTTAATGGGGTTCATTTGTTTGTGTTATCATTACTTTTTAATGAGCAGCCACATCCTGAAAGAAACAAGAGGCTTTGTTCTTAATTTGCAATTGTAGCCCAGTTACAGCCTTTGTTGACTGGAAGAAGAATCAATGCTGCCTGGTGTGAGTACGATAGGCAGATTGAAGAACTGAATAATTGTTTCTGAAATAATACGCCTTGCAATTCTATAGCACGTTCTATAGCACACTGAAGAAGGCACGAAACGTCTGTGTTTATCATGCTTATTCATCAATAAGATAGTAAATTGAAATATTTTTGCCAGTGCTGTCCATTTTCCATTTCTTTTCCAGCATAAAATATCAGTTGATTGTCTTGATGACTTATGTCTTAACAGGATGGTGATATTGGGGTAAATTAAGCCATGGTGGAAAATTGTCCTTATCATAGTGGCAGGTATTATTTCAGAGAAGACTACAATATTCACAGATATAGGGGCTATAAAGCTTCTGGTTTTCAGAATTGTAATAAAATAGGCTTGTTATGAATTTAAAAGTTTTTAATTTTAACGATGCGCCACGTTGTATAACACCTGAACAAATCACAATGATTGTAAAGACTGCCCTTCCGGCCTTGTATTTATCCTAAACAAATCCCTCCTCATCAAAAGAGCTTGTCCTCATTGCAATTGAACCATGCACAGTTCTACAGAGGAAGCACCTTCTTCTGAGAGAGTGACAATCTATTCTTAATCAAGGTTTTGTTTTAATGAGCGGATAGCGTAGAATAGCGTAGTGGTCTAATGCACCTGCATTTGGTTGCCCGCCCCAGGGGGTGGGGGGAGGGAAAGTCGGCATGAGCTTGCCGAGGAGCAGTAAGGGTGTTCCTAAAGAGCAGGTGGGTGAAGTTAGGGGATAATACCTTGACCCGGAGGATGGGCGGCAGGCTCGTGAGGGGAGGGCGAATCGAAATAAATAGAGGGTTGAATTGGCTACTAAATTGTGAGAAAAATGGGGGGAAAACCTGAGTGGATTTTCCCCTAACCAGCTCCACAGAACACGGTACCATGACATCACACTGTAGACATTTGTTGACGAAGGCCTCTGGCAAAATGAAAATAAAATACGTCACCAAATGCTTATTTCCTTGGGTGTGGTTTTTGTGTCTTTGCCTGGATACAGAGAGTAGTAGTGTTTTTGGCATATCAGGGAGGGGTGGATAATGCTGAAGTATCACCCCCACCTTACAGAGTGCTGCTACAGGGGACTTTCCTGTGCTAATAGCATTTACTCAAGAGTGCACACCTCCTGGAGAGCCGGTGTGTGCGCTGGTTTTTGTTTTAACCAAATAGCACTGGCTTCATTCTCTAAACCACTGTATACGCCAGTGCTGGTTCACTCCAATATCGGACCACAGTAACATTTTCACCAGGATACCAAGTGCAGTCTGCAGCTGTAGCTCATGAGCTTTATCAAAAACGTCAGATGAAATCAATTATTGGGCTGATTAAATAACTAAGAGCAGAAGTTGGCACAAAATCCTGAAACGGATCATTGTGCACCCTTGTGCTCACTGGACTCAACCAGAGTCATATTAAGCCTCTGGAGGAATGCAGTCATATTTGTGCAAAATTCTGCAGAAAACGGCCACCAGTGTTGAGGCCATGGGAGAGTCACACGGTCAGAGGAACCAAGGCAGGCAAACCCCTGGAGAGCCCCTGGACTGCAGCGGCTGGCTCAGATCCTGACAAACTCAGATTAATTTTAACAAAGAGCTTCAAGACTTCAAACACTGAGCCGAAATTTGAAAAACCCTCTCAGGCGTGACCGTGAGAGTGGGAACTGAATAAATTAATTAAGGGGAGAAAAAAGATCACAATGAGATTCCAGGACTTTGAGTCGTGTGTTTGTCATTCTGGACAGCTGTGTTTTTTGAGGTTGGAAGGATAATCAAGAAGAGTCCATAAAGAAGAATTATTACAGTGGCGCTCTGCGAACTGTGGAGACCGCTTGAGATTGGCTTTCCTTTGACATCATTTTGAAGGAGCCAGTGTTGAATCCTGGTGCGAAGGCTGAGCTTGTAGTTATGGTGTGTGTGGCAGAAGTGGTCCACACTGCTTTTAATCCAGGATTGGGCCGCACACAGGGATTTCAAAGGGAGCTCTGCACAGTGCACCTGCAGAGAAGGAGTCCATGCTTTTGATGAAATCCTCCCCCCCGCCCAGTTTGTGAGTGACATCCACCAAGCAAGTATCCCCTCCCCTCCCCCACGCTCCCGCCTCACTTTTAGAATGAAAGCTATGCTACTGCCCCTGAGCACTAGGCTCTAACTCAAGTTGATGGCAGTTAGATTACAAACACTAGGCTCTAATTTAGGTTGCTGGCAGTTAGATGACTTGGTTTGTATTGGTTGAGACTCCTTGATATGCCCTGCTGTGTTGGGGATTGAGCCCTGCAGTGTTGGGGGTCAAGCCTTTCGTTCTTCAGCCTTCTTTGGCGAGGTTAATAGCTTCAACCTTACATCTTACCGTGTTGTGCATCAAGCCATGCACACACACACACACACACACACCCACCCACACACACATGAAATCCAGGTGGGGGACTTGATACAACCTTGCCATCCGGAAGTACCTGATGCTGTGACCTTTCTGTGCTGGAATGTTCTGTGGCTACCTCAGCAGTTTAAATTGGCGTCACTATAATGACCACGGTGCAATCCCACCTTCGTTTTCATGTGTCAGCGCAGTTATGCTAGACTGTGGCTTCCAACCGTTAAATCAAAAGGGCTCAATAGCTAAATTAACGAACATATTGCCATGCGTTCAAAAGTTTGGGGTCACCTGCTGGAAACTATTTTTATCTCATAATTGACAATGCTTTACACTGTATACATTTCTGTAAAATACTTTAAAATGACAAAAACACATGTAACAATGAACAAAATGAACATATATATATTGAATCTTGGATTTAAAATAGTCATTGAGAATAGCCTCACAAAATCATTCGGTTAATAAGTTTTAGCAGGAAAAAAATATGCAATTCCCAGAGGTGGTTTATGACTCTTCCTTTCCAGTTTGTCCCATACAAGTTCTATGGGATTGAGGTCTGGACACTGGGCAGGTACAGGCCTCCTTACTGGTGTGTGTCACGTTATCCTGAAGAATAAGTGACTTCATAGTCCAGATGGAAGGTGACCCCAAACTTTTGCGGTAGTGTATATATTTCATTGAGAATGTTTTAGGTGGTTTAGTTCACTAACTGTACAAGGCTGTTTTATAGTTCACTAACTGTACAAGGCACAAGGGTATTTTTTTTTTTTTTTTTTAATACTTTATTTGTAGGTTTTTCAGAAAATATACAAACAGTAAAACACACACCCCTCCCCCACCCAAGGACACCCAAAAATAAACAAAATAGAATAAAAATAAAAAATAAAAATAAATAAAAATTTAAAAAAAAATAAAAAAAATAACAACAATCATGATAATAATATAATAAGAAAGAAGGTATTGTCAGGGCATTGTTTGTAACAGTTGGAACCACTCAATAGTACACCTAGTGCAAAGTAAATATACACAGCATATGCATAGATCTATATACAGTACAAATAAAAACATATACATACCCATATAGTTCAACACACATATGTAAGTGCAGACGAACATATACAGGGATATCTACAAGGGTATATATACCCCATCTTAATAGACAAAACAGAAAACAGGCACGTCGGCTGTGACACATGAATAAGACTCTTATTCCAGCTTAATTATCCTGGATTATCAAAGCATCACCAAATCCCAATCCCCCCCAAAAAAGGGGATAGTTGCTTTAATTGAGAGGGAAGAGAGCTATTATGGTATTTCCAAGAAAGATAGAGCAAGAGTGAATTCTATAAAGGGGGACCAGACCTCAATAAACTTCTGACGAGACTTACGTCTGTTATACCTAAGTTTTTCTAATGGAATTGAGGATAACACTTCTTTGATCCAACCTGTGAATGAAGGGGGCTTATCAGACTTCCAATTGCGGAGAATAAGTCTCCGGGCTAAGAGTGAGGCTAATGCTATAGAGTTAGATTGGGATGTGGTGATGTCTATGCCGTCATTGGGAATTCCAAAAATAGCTGTGATTGGGTTGGGTTCAATTGTTTGGTGACAAATATATGAAACACAAGGGCTTTTTTATCATTTGCGTATACTTTATTGTTAAGCTTTCCCTTGGTTGACCTCACCCTGCTAAAAGGGAACCAGCAGACCTTTCTTAATAATAGCCAACTCTCTTGTGTTTCCCAGACGTTTATAATATCCTTTAATTGAGGATCTGAAAGAACTGAAGCAGCAAAGGGCAAACCCCACATGGGTGTTCTGTGACGCCACAAGGTCTCTAATCTGCACATGCACATTGTGCAGGTGTAGCCCAGATGTGCTGGTGCTACTGTAAACAGGATGTTGGGAGAGGGCGGATAATACCCGAGGTGGAAAAAATGACTCATGTAATATAAACAAGATCATAGAGATAAACATATCCAAACCCCAAAACATTAAAAAAAAAAATGTATCATCATTAATCCTGACCATGCCAGTGCAGACTGTGGCCTGCTGCCCCCACATCATTGGCTGTGGCATTGCCCAGAGAGGGAGGGTTTCAGTAGACTGGGCCGTCCATCTCATCAAGTCTGCCTGCGCTGAGGGGCCTCGTCCGTAATAATGGCGTAATGCTCAAAGTAATGGTCCAAGTAATTCGCCCGGAATGCAAGTTGCCCACTGCAGCTGCGGTTTGAAACACGGTTGCGCCAGCCCGCTATGGCCGGGAGCTCTGATCGGGGGCGGCGATTGGCAGTCTGCCCCAAGGGGGGGGGGGACGGAGAACCGGCATGAGCTCGCCGAGAAGTGCGAAGGGCGTCCCTGTAAAGTAGGTTTACATTTACATTTTACATTTACATTTTAGGCATTTTAGCAGACGCTCTTATCCAGAGCGACTTACACAGTTCACATTTTCTTTACATACAGTCCATTTATACAGCTGGATATTTTACTGAAGCAATTCAGGTTAAGTACCTTGCTCAAGGGTACAACAGCAGTGTCCCCATCTGGGAATCGAACCTGCAACCTTTGCGTTACAAGCCCAGTTCCTTAACCATTATGCTAACACTGCTGCCTAGGTGGGCGAGTTCCGTCTCGGAGGATGCGGGTCAGCTAACAAGCTAGCGTGTACTCCTCCGACGCAATGGCTGCACAGGTCAGCGGGTCAACTGAGTGTCTGACAAAGTGTGCACATTCTCGTCCGTGCTCTCCCAGATTGACGGAGGGCTTTGCAGTGGTGAGATGAGCATACAAGTGGCATACATGGTTTGGCATTCCAAATTGGGAGAAAAAATAAAAAAACTGGGATAAAAAAATAAAATAAATAAGATACAGAAGAACACGAGCAAAACCATGTTTGACTCCCCAGACCCTCCTCTAGGAATATAACTCACAGCAATTTGGAGGTAAAATTAGTTTGTGTACAGTTTACACAAAAATGTCATTTTAGGATAGAGTCCAACTTTCCCAGTCAGGAAAGTTGCTCTGATCGATAAACAGGGTCATCATCATAAAGAATGTAACAGTACTCTCGTGTATCAGTGGAATGTGACACATTGTGGATTTTCCGTGATGCACGATTTCATGCA
Source organism: Aldrovandia affinis (assembly GCA_029706075.1). Classification (NCBI taxonomy): domain Eukaryota; kingdom Metazoa; phylum Chordata; class Actinopteri; order Notacanthiformes; family Halosauridae; genus Aldrovandia; species Aldrovandia affinis. The sequence goes on from JAINUG010000079.1 coordinate 3,227,308, forward strand.
CAGTGTCACAAGCAAAACTGTCTGTCCTGTTGGTGTTCATTTCTCACTGTCTCTGCACATAGCTGCAGATTGTAAGGCATCGTAATCCATTCATAACTCAACCCTCGATCCACAGTGTGTATCCCAGAGGGCACGGGACATTCGATAACTCCAAAGCAATGTTGTCTTTGGCACGGGCTGACTCACCTGTCTGTGGGCTGACATATTTTTAAGAAGTGTGTTTAACCTTTTTAATTTCCTGCTTAGGAACATGAACAGGTCCTGGGCAGAATGTGTGTGGTGGGAGTGAAGGTGAAGGAAACGTTTAAAAAATATATATGATTAAGTGTATATTTTTTTAAGAAAAAGAACAGGGCCTCCCGCGTGGTCTAGTGGTTTCAATGTCCGACGCTGGCCACGGCAACCAGAGTTAAATTCCCTGGCTGTGCCAGAGTTGGCAATTGGCTGTCCGTCCCAGGGAGGGGGGAGGGGGGAGGGAAACCAACAAGACATTCGCTGCGCACAGGAGTGGCTCTGGGGTGCTGGAGTTACAGTTGTCAGCTTGGCGAGTACCGTCTCGGAGGAGATGATACTTTGCCTTTGTCGCTGCCGGTCACAGGGCTACGGCAGCGAACTATGAGGGAGGGATTGACCTGAAAATCGCAGGTGTAATTGGCTACCAAATTGGGAGAAAAACAGGAGAAAATAGAAAACAAAATGTAAAAAAAAAAGAAGAACAGAGAGAGAAAGAGACAGATGGCAGAAGATGATTAGTTGATTTGATCATTTTTCATGACCTAAGCGTGTTTCCTTTTACGGAAAGTTCACCAAGGGGTTTGTGACCTGGTGCACTACTACAAAATGAATGGACAATGCTACAATCACCCATACAATGTGCAATACTGGTAAAGGGGGTTTAGATTTGTTTGACCTAGGAGAGAAACTGTGGTGTCCCTCACAGTTCCTGCGTTTCTCTTGGTGACCAGGGAAAGCGCTTTGAGCACACTATGTGGGGAAACTCACAGCCAGTGACTCTGTGTCTCTCTTTTTTTCTCTCACTATTTTTCTTTAATTCCCTAATTGAGGGAATGCCCAGTAGCTGCCATGGCCTCCATCAATTTGTAAATGGAGCTTTGCAGCCCACCAGCCGAGTTACACTAAACAACTGCACAGCTTCCGCTAGCAGACTACAAAGTGCCTAAGTGGCCAGAGTTGAATTGAATTGAGTTGAACACTGGATCCATATAGTGCTTTTCAAGGAGCCCAAAGCACTTTACAATGACAATGATAGGGGCAACTCACCTCAACCACTCAATTCTCAATGTGCAGCACCCACCTGGGTGAACATAGTGCACCAGTACAAAATCACTACACATCAGATGCACAGTGGAGAGGCGAGGAGGGAGGGAATGAATGAATTCCATTTATGTGTGTATATATTGTCTTAGTTTTTTGACCCTACTCTTTTTCAAGAAGCGCCATGGGATCTTTTATGACCACAGAGAGTCAAGACCTCGGTTTGTTTAACGGTCCCATTGGAACAACGGACATGCAGTCTCATGGGATCGAACCCACAACCTTGGCATTGCCAGTGCCACGCTCTACCAACTGAACTTCATATTGGTGCGTCCCTAATATAAACAAAAAATTGTTATTGATGGGATGCCTTGGTTTTTAAAATTCAGTTAAGGGAGTACAATATTTTATATTTTGGTGTTGAATTTAATCATTGTCAGATAATTTGTTGTTTTTCTTTCATGACTTGACTGTAGAGGTGTAAGAACGTGTCCATAAGAGGAAACTCACCACTCTGAAACAATGTCAATTTGTAGACTTGCGCCTTTGCACCAACACTCAGATTGGCACTTAATTGTATAATTGGCCATGTTCATTTGAGTAATTGCCACTAATTACTGAAAACTAGAGTGACATCAGCGACGCCTTGAGGATCAGAAATGAACGACAGGTTCTTGAGAGAGGTGCTGAAAAATGCATGCCCTGACTCATGAGAGCAGCCCAGAGTTCTGTCAGAGGCCTGTTTTTCAAGCTCTCCTGGCTTCCTTCTCATTTCCTTGTTAAAAGCAATATATACAAACTGTACAAAATTCTTTACACTTGGTTGTTTTCACTGGTATCCCTTTTATTGTCACCATTAACAAAAGAAAACTATTTCTTCCATGTCTTAATTATACAAGGTAGTAAAATGATTGTAGTAAAACGATTGATGCGGGTAGCTTGCGAAGCTAAAGACCAAGGTTCCTAGCCTAACCCTAGACAAACCAGTGTAGGGAACAGGAGCATTAAGAGTTCCAGAAGACAGGCTGCCACTTCCATTGTGGTTTTAATATGTAAGCGTGACATCATCGCCCATAGATGGAGGCTTGGGTAAGGCAGGGGCCCATGCTTGGTTTGTTCCTTTTATCGCGGCTCTGAGTCAATTTTGACTCTGAGTCAAATCGATTCCTCTATTCCAGCAAACATTTTAGCTCAATGTCTGGCTGAACAAATTGCTTTTAAGGCACACAAAAACACATGGTCTTGTGATGTAGGGATTCATCACATTAATGGTCATGTACATATACATATCTGTGGAAGGTGTTGGTCACAGCAATAGTGGGGGAGCAGGGTTGTCTGTTGTTTACCACAGGACTCCTGTGGATGATTCTGGGACAGTTACTTTCTGTGGCCAGGTTTGGCAATGTCGCAGGGCATGTATTGGCCAGGAATGCTATTCCCAGGCAACTTAACTTATCTGTGAGTTTTGATTGATGTGGATGTCAAGTGAAAAATGTACTTGACGGATTGTGTTTGTGACTGGAGTATGATTGTGTGTGCAAACGGCAGACTGATTGCCTGATGAGTTCCACCTGAATTTAGGGTATTTAAGTGCAGGTGTTTGGCTGCTGGGTCATATGTGGAATCAATGTGAGTCTTGTCGTGCAGTGTGAGTCTTGTCATGTATGTGTGGAATAACCATGTAGAGTGCTTCCTGTGTGCGTGTGGAGAGAGAACCCGCACTGAAAAGTAGCGGGTGTCTCTGTGTGTCTGAAAAGCCGTGGAACGTGTGTGAGGTGGAAGCGCTTGAAAAGACGCTAAATGTTTGTGTGCCTGTTGAGGTTAAAGCAGAACTCCGGACTTAAAAGGTGCAGTGTCTGTTAGTCGCGATGTGTCTGTGTGTGTCGATGTATGTGTGATGAGGGTGCATAGGGACAGTATGTAGAGGGTTACCCTGTCCCGTTAAATGTTAATATGTGAAACCCTGACTGAAAGTTGCGGGGCGTGCGTGTCTGTGTTTGGTGTGTGAGTGTGGGTCTGTGTTTGGTGTGTGAGTGTGGGTCTGTGTTTGGTGTGTGAGTGTGGGTCTGTGTTTGGTGTGTGAGTGTGGGTCTGTGTTTGGTGTGGGAGTGTGGGTCTGTGTTTGGTGTGTGAGTGTGGGTCTGTGTTTGGTGTGTGAGTGTGGGTCTGTGTTTGGTGTGTGAGCATGGGTCTGTGTTTGGTGTGTGAGTGTGGGTCTGTGTTTGGTGTGTGAGCATGGGTCTGTGTTTGGTGTGTGAGCGTGGGTCTGTGTCCGGTGTGTGAGCCTCGGTCTGTGTTTTTAAAATGTAATTTATTAATTATTTTTTCAATTTTACCCTGTTTTTCCTCCCAATTTGGTAGCCAATTACTCCCGCTGTGCTTAGTTCAATCCCCTTCCTCGTAGTTCGCTGCCGTAGCCCTGTGACCGGCAATGACAATGGCGAAGCGCTGCCTCCTCCGAGACAGCACTCATCGTGCTGTTGACTGTAATTCCGGCACCCCAGAACCACTCCTGTGCGCAGCGAACTGTGTCGGCTTCCCTCCCCCCTCCCTGGAGCGGACAGCCAATTGCCTGAGCAATTGTGTGAGCGTCGGTCTGTGTTTGGTGTGTGAGCGTCGAACCCAGGCGGAATGTAGGGCTTGATCTCTGTATGTGTGAGCTTTTTTGGTATGTGTGATATTTTTAAGCCTGTTTGTTTGTTTATTTTTTATAATATAATATATGCCATTTGTAGAGCAAAGTTCTTCAACTAGTCTATTTTAGTCTTCTTTTATACAGGCCAAACATGTTCCACATACTATTTATAAATGTATGAGTAAGATGTAATATGTATAAAAAATTAAGTCTTCTTAATGCACAGCTATTACGTAATATTCTGTCTCTAGTTGGAGGTATGCTACAGATGCAGGCCTGGACATATTTGTTGATGCATCTGAATGGTATATATTTAGAATGGTATACATTTTGATATATATCCGAATGGTATATATTTAGAATGGTATATATTTTTATATATATCTGAATGGTATATATTTAGAATGGTATATATTTTTATATATATCTGAATGGTATATATTTAGAATGGTATATATTTTTATATATATCCGAATGGTATATATTTAGAACAGTATATCGTTTTTTCTTCTCAATGATCAAAGGGCTGTCTGTGCCTGTGTGTCTGTGGTGGGCTACATTTGGTCCCTGGACCACCAATAGAATAGCCCTGTGGTAGAGTTTGTGTGCTGTCTTACCAATGTCAGCAAGTTACAGAGGCGATTGCTTCCAGACCTTTCTGTCAGACCATGTAATTAATAAGGGAATGGGTAAAGAGAATAAAAGGGGACTGTGGGAGAGCATAAAATGGCCATGTTCCTCAACTATGTTGGCAGGTTTTTGACCTGACCTGCCTCTGTATGCAACTCAGACTGGGTCAGGTCAAATAATTATTTGAAATACTTTAACTCTTTAGATGCTGGTAAAATTTGAAAACAAACCTGCCAATCCCTGATCATTTTCAACAAAACATGTTCAATGTTCGCTCGCTAAATTAGGTCCTAAATGAGTTTCGGCCAATGAGAAATTGGATGGTAAAGGAAGGCTGGCTGTCGTTCTCTGGGGTTTCTCCCCTTTTTTCTCCCCAAAGTACAAAGGAGGAGGGGGCAAGCTGCCGGTTATGTTGCATTCCGTATTGTTGGGTGTATTTATAGAACAGGGGATTCTTTCCACAAGGCTTACGTTGCAAGGGAATGTTTTCCGCCTTCTGCGCGCACACACACACACACACACATTCACACACACAGATGCACAAAAGCATGCAGCGTGTGAGAAAAATGGTTTCGTGTGACAAGTCAGATACCATTCCGTCACATCTGAGGCTGTCTGAGGTCTTTAAAGAAACAAGTCGGACCAGGCCGGTCTGTCAGTTATCAGGTGGTGCCCGCAGGCGTTGACACTATATCTGATCGCGCTCAGAATACACTGCTCAGCTTGGGCTGGACAGACCTGGAGAGCTGTCACATTTTTAAAAATGTCCTCTTGTAAATAATACCCAAAGGTATATCACACACTTATAGCGTTTTTCCACCGGACGATGCGGTACAGTACGGTATGGCACAGCACGGTCACCAATCCGTGCTCCCACGCTTTGACGCTTTTTCCACCGCCAAGCGACCCGTACCGAACCTAAGTACCCGTGCTGAATTTAGCTACTGCTCTGTTTAGGTACTAAATGAGGCAAACGGGGACCTAAGGGTGGAGCTAGCAATACTGTAGACTGTTGATTGGTCAAGGGCAATTGTCACAGAATTGTCACGCTAAATCTCAGGCACAACCACCATGCTAGGCTATTATTCGAAGAGTATTATATAGAGTTTGGCATTATTGTCAGGTTTGCGTGATTCTACGAGTTAGGTTTGTGTTACGAAAACTGAAATATTTGTTATTTTCATTCAAGCAATTAAAAAATACATTTTAATTCATCACATAAATAGACTTTTAGAAAGATATAGGAATTGCTTTGATGCATTTCGATGCTCAAGCTAAACCCAGGTCTTTGAAACAAAAGGATCTGAACTGGACAAGTGTTTGAACAATTTTGCACCTTCATAAATCGACACTTGCATTATTATTTTTGTTTTAGCTCGTAGCTAGGGCTGCACGATATGGGCAAAATCTCATATTGCGATAATCTTGCTGCATAATACGATTGCGATATAACATGCAATGCAACAAAACACATGGGTGGAAAATTCCCTGTGGTGTTTCCCATAGCTCAGTTGGTAGAGCATGGCACTGGCAATGCCAAGGTTGTGGGTTCGAACCCATGGGACTACATGTCCGTCATTCGGATGGGATGGTAAAAAGAGTAGGGTGTTAACCCGGCATCCTGGCCAAATTCTATACATATATATACATGTAATGAATTAATTCCCTCCCTCCTCACCTCTCCACTGTGTATCTGATGTGCAGTGAGTTTGTACTGGTGCAAAATGCCTGCTGTCACATTCACCCAGGTGGGTGCTGCACATTGGTGGTGGTTGAGGTGAGTTTCCCCTGTCATTGTCATTGTAAAGCGCTTTGGGTACCTTGAAAGGTGCTATATAAATCCAATGTTCAATTCAATTCAATTCAAAAATTGATCATTGATATTATATGTGTTACAGATATAATAGAATAGGCATATTAAGGGAACCCAAACAATACCATTTTCCCAAATATTAGTTTAGCCTACTGAAATGTTGAAAATAATTATTCAACTGTGCCTGTTGAACTTATTAATCACATGAATGAACACAGCTGACCTACTGTTTCTTTCAATGTTGTGCCTTTGAGAGGTTTTTTTCATAAGGCGTTGCATTTTCAAACGCATCCGAGATTGGTGCTTGCTTGCGCTGGGACTAAGTCTGGGATGTGATTTTGGTAAATGAGTTCTGGGGAGACAAAGCTAGTATGCGAATATGTGTGGGAAACAAATGTAAAACAAAACATGCCCAGTGTCGAGCGTTGCTATAGATTTATACCACAACTTACTACTTGTAGCTTGTGCTGGACATATTTTTGCAGCGACAAGCTACATAAAAGCACAGATGTAAACACAAAGACAAATATAGCTAATGTTTTCATTTTTATACGATTGAAAAAATGTAGGCTACAGATAGAAATATGAGGTGTAAAATGTGATCTTTGTAAATTTCAAGTCAGGACCATGGAGGACCACTGCATGGTACCTCCTGCACTCGCTGCCCCTGACATGACTCCCAAATGCCTAGGTAGAGGTATGAAAATTGTAACAAATGGGAAAGCAGTGTTCTGCTTTTGTGAATTTGAGCTGGAATGTTTACAATGTCAAGGCTAATGTCAACACAGCAGTCGCATTCTTGTTTGTCACTTCAGATAACTCCTCCTATCTAACTCCTCCTATCTTCAGGGTTCTGTTGTGCATTGGAAATATGACACAGGGACTCGACCCGTGAAGGGGATAGTTACGGGTACGAATGGTTACCGTGCCGTGCCGTACCGTGCTGTCGATGGAAAAACGCTATTAGATCCTATAGCACACAATCCTACTGTGAAAACAGTGGTTCTCAACCTCGGTTCTGGGGACCCACTGTGTGTGCTGGTTCGTGAGTGCAACCTCTGAAATGTAACTAGCAGTTAATTGTTCTTAATTAGACACTTTCAATTTAATATAAAAAATGATTAACTCTCTTACGGCCATATTATGTCAGAAATAGCTATGCATGCCATGAACAATAAATGTACCACATTCACATCCCAGGACTTTAAATCAGTCATATCAGCTAATGCTCTCATTTTCTCTAATGTGCAATATGTCACATGATTCCCCTAGGCTACCTTTTTCATTCATTCAATTATAGACTAGCAGGTAAAATCAATGAGGGCCTAATTGTTGAAAGTGTGAACACCTGGCCACTGAAACTAAACCATTTGTGGAAAATGAAGAGTTAAATGAAAGCAAATTACATTACAGGCATTTAGCAGATGCTCTTATCCAGAGCGACTTACACAGTTTCACAAATGGCAACAAGCTAAACCTGCATTGTGTTAAAAAGTAAAAGGAAAAAATTATGGTTGAACTTGCACACATGTTTTCAGCAGCCTTAATTGATCAAGAGACTGGCAGTAACAAAAACCAACGTACACAGTGGGTCCCCAGGGCACACACAGTGTAAACCAGCACACACAGTGTAAACCAGCATACACGGGGTCCCCAGGACACACAATATAAAGCAGCACACACAGTGGGTCCCCAGCATACACAGTGTAAACCAGCACACAAAAGGGGTCCCCAGCACTCACAGTGTAAACCAGCACACACAGTGGGTCCCCAGCACACACACTGTAAACTAGCACACACAGTGGGTCCCCAGCACACACAGTGTAAACCAGCAGACACAGTAGGTCCCTAGCACACACCATGTAAACCAGCACACACAGTGGGTCCCCAGCACAGACAGGGGGTCCCCAGCACAGACAGTGTAAACCAGTATACACAGTGGGTCCCCAGGACCGAGGTTGAGAGCCAGTTGTTTAAAGCATCTTATTTTGAGGCCGTTGTCATCATCAAGAAGGACCTGCTGTTTGTCAGATACTTCATGGATCCAGTTTGATCCAGTTTGATGTTAAGATTATACACAGATGTGAAATGCAAAGCAAATGCAGTGAATTCAGCCATGCTGAGTTGATTTACACTGATAGTTTACACCAAAAACAAACAAAAAATTCACCCTTCCTTGCCTCAGTTGTTTTCATTTGATCTGAAATTAGTCATTCTTCGCAGCCTCTGGTTACAGTTTGCTGTCTTTAACAGGGCTACAATCCAAAATGAATGCCTGTCAATGGAGAGGGCAAAACCGCATATGCTTCTATGCACCATGAACCATATCGAGAATGACATAAACTGTTAAAATGTTTAGTTTATTAGAACCTTGATCAGTAGCTAATCTACCGGTGCACATGCAATGTCACCAAAGCTTCGACAACTGGACTACTTTTGAGAACCGTATCGCCAGTAAAAGCTTGGATTAGAAGGGGCAAAATAAAATCTGATTTTTAAACTCATCACTGTTCTCAACCTTACTTTGCTCTGCACGATGGTGAGAACAGGCCATTCAGCCCTTTGGCCTGCTAGGGTATATAGAGTGCATCCAGTGCTGTGTCCGGCCTGGTCTTCAACGCTCCAAGGGGCTCTGCTTGTACTAAGAGCCCTGGTAAACCGACCTATGCAACAATAACTCTCTGTAGGGAAAAAATACTTCCTGCTATCAATGTGAAATCTGAGAGCCTGGCGCATTGGTTTCTGTTTACCCTTATTAATTTTGCATTGTGAACACATTTCCTTTTTAAACATGGTTGTAGTTGGTTTATAAAATTAAATGTATGAAATCCTGCCTGCAGTGAAGATTTCATGAACAGGAAGTCATTCTTTTTGTACTGTATTGTTCCAGGCACAAATGTGCAGCAGTGCAGTATAATGGTTAGGGAATTGCACTTGTACATTTTACATTGACACTTTAAGCATTTAACAGACGCTCTTATCCAGAGCGACTTACAAGATGTGCATTAATACATGGTATGATCAATCATTGTTCGCGCAAGAGATCAGTGCAGTAATACAGCGATAGACATCATTGTTGGCAGCTTTTATATATACCTGTAACACTCGGAAGGAAAAGATTGGATTTTTTAATTTTTTTAAATTTTTTTTTGAGGAAGTTTTAAAAAGCAGTATTAAACATGTAGGCAGTGGTGATGACAATTGGCTAGATGTACAGGATTCAGTGGTAGTGGAGTCTGAAAAGGTGGGTTTTGAGTCTCTTGCGGAAGATCGCAAGTGATTCCGCGGTCCTGACCAAGTGCGGAAGATCGTTCCACCACTGAGGGGTCAGAGAAGAGACGAGACCACGAGGATTGGCTGCCGAGCGCCTGGAGGGATGGGACAGTCAGTTTGCCAGAGGAGGTGGAGCGGAGGGGTCTGGCTGGGGTGTAGGGTGTGATGAGTGTCTGGAGGTAAGGGGGAGCAGTTCCTCTAGCTGCTTGATAAGCCAGCACCAGTGATTTGAATCACTTGTAATGCAAAGGTTGCAGGTTTGATTCCCAGATACCCTCGAGCAAGGTACTTAACCTGAATTGCTTCAGTAAATATCCAGCTATATAAATGGATTGTATTTAATGAAATGTAAACTGTGTAAGTCCCTTTTGATAAGAGTGTCTGCTAAATGTTTGCAATGTGTAGGCTCTCTGACAGAAACTGGTGTGACAGCACAGCGGGATGGATGATATGTTTGCACAGGGTTGAATGGTTCAGATCCACACAGTTATGGGTGTAATATTAGTGGCTTAAAAAAAAAAAAAATAAAAAGAGGCTATTTCCAGTTGTACAGTAACCCCAACGCAGAGGTTATGTAATCGCTCCATTATGCTGAAAAGGTTAATTCATTAATATGTTTGACACAGGAAGCAGCGATCAGGCAGATCAAGAGCTTTACAAATAAACTCCTAAAGTCCCCCCGACCCCAAGGACATTGTGCATAACCAATTTGATGACTGTCTTTGTTTGCTTGTTATTATGTTTTTAATGTTATTTTTAAACCAGAAACACCTGCAGTCTTTTAGTGGATACCTGGGAGGTCTGGGCTGAGACAGGGCCTCTCATTGGTACCCGGGAGGTCTGGGCTGAGACAGGGCCTCTCATTGGTACCCGGGAGGTCTGGGCTGAGACAGGGCCTCTCATTGGTACCCGGGAGGTCTGGGCTGAGACAGGGCCTCTCTTTGGTACCCGGGAGGTCTGGGCTGAGACAGGGCCTCTCATTGGTACCCGGGAGGTCTGGGCTGAGACAGGTCCTCTCATTGGTACCCGGGAGGTCTGGGCTGAGACAGGGCCTCTCATTGGTACCCGGGAGGTCTGGGCTGAGACAGGGCCTCTCATTGGTACCCGGGAGGTCTGGGCTGAGACAGGGACTCTCTTCACTGTGTTCTGGATGGCAGCGATGGGTCAGCACTGCTGGGTATTGAAGGTGGAAATGGAATATGGGGCACAGCCCCTGTCCCACCTGGTTTTGCACCTGGTTTCTGGTCTCGCTTCCACACAGCCCCCAATAACCCCCCATATGACCCCCCCACCCCCTCCCTGTACAACCCATCCCTCTTCTTTTCAAAGCTATTTTTAAACTAGTCATTGGAGATGGAGGAAAATGCCAGTATGGGTAGTACATTGACAGACTGCACGTCACATTCTAAACAGAGGGGAGCACATGCACACACAGACACACATATACACACATACACACACATTCATACCCATCAGATTGTGATAGCTGTCATGCTGAGAGTGTGCAGTTGGCCTGTGGGCTTGCCTGCTCTCTGTCCCCCTGTGGGAGTGAAATAAGGTCACAGACACAGTGCCAGGCCTCCATCTCACTCACCGTTACTCAAACTTAGATTTACTCTTAGGGGCAATACTGATGACGCCTTTCAACACTTGGCAACCTTCCATTTCATTCATTCAGAATAACTCTTCTCTATTATAGATTCATCTCTTGGCTCATAAAACTCTCCAAATCAGGCAGCAGTGTGGTATAATGGTTAGGGAACTGGGCTTGTAACGTTAAGGTTGCAGGTTCAATCCCCAGGTGGGACACTGCCGTTGTACCCTTGAGCAAGGTACTTAACCTGAATTGCTTCAGTTAATAGCCAGCTGTATAAATGGAGGGGGAATGTAAGGGAATGTAAACTGTAAGTCGCTCTGGATAAGAGCGTCTGCTAAATGCACTTCCCCCCTCATTTACATTGTAGGCCTATATTTACACTACCGGTCAAAGGTTTTAGAACACTTCCATTTTCCAGTTTTTACTGAAATTTAAGCCGTTCAAGTCCAAAGTTTGAAATCTTTGGTTCATCACGCAGGGTTTTTGTACGCCGTCGAGTAGACAAAAGGATGGTTCCTCACTGTGTGACACCAACTGTCAAACATGGAGGAGGAAGCGTGATGGTCTGGGGCTCTTTTGCTGGATCCAGAGTCGGCGACTTGCACAGAGTGACTGTTAACCCACGTTAACCCATTACTTCCCTGAAAAGGGCCTTTTTTTATAACTCTGAAATTTACATTATTTTTCAGTTTTTGGTAACCTAAACTTTTTTTTATTTATTTTTTTTTACCTCTGGCAGTTTACTGCTGACCTTTGTACCATTTCAGGTTATTTACTGGACTTGAACTGCTTAAATTTCAGTAAAAACTGGAAAATGGGGGTGTTCTAAAACTTTTGACCGGTAGTGTAGTTTCTACTTAAGTTTTTATTTCCATGAGAGGTGTTCAGGTCAGGTGTAATGCTGTTTTGTAGGCATTTTTAATCGGAGCAGTGAGACAGTGAGGTGCAGGAGGAAGGTTTAAGGGCTTTGTGTTCAGGGGACACCACGAGTATCTGCGCTCTGTGCGTTAGTGCCATTCAGCAGAGAGAGGATGATATGATGGGAAAAATATATGGGGAGGGGGGGCTTTGTAATATATTTTTAAATGACACGCATGTTATTATTTTATCGTTTTTATTGATCTAATGATGTCAGCGTAGTAAACCCCCCCTTCCACCATCATGGTTTTATGATGTTATTCACACACGTGTTACTGCTCCCCTGTTCAGCCTGCGTCTGGGCTCCACGCCCATCCCCACCCACACGCACTCGCGGTTTCATTAAATCAGGGGATTTATTTATTTAGTTATTTTATTGAGCTTTTTTATGGTATCTCTGTATGTATTTACTATTTGTCTCATGGGTTTAGGTTGGCATAGCTAACTTCCATTAGTGCTTTAGTGATGTTGCTCATACACTCTAGGATATTTATATACGCTGGTCTGGGATTGTTGATAATCAAGTCCATGTCACTGTTGCTCATAGAACTCATGTGGACTCTTGCACAACAAACCTACGACTGACATATATCACAAGACGTACGTGCAGCGTATGAGGGTCGTTACGTCACATCATACAATGAGATCAGGAGAAATATGGCTGGCATGCGGATGAGCATACTTTCACCTCATGCAACATACACGTATGGAGTGTGCATACCATATATGGTCATGTCATCTATAGCTCCACCTTATTCTAATTGACCAATCAAAATAGATCAGTCATTGGGCTTGGAAGACTAATTACCACTGTGCAGTATTGAAATGGGAAACACTGTATGACAAGGTTGCATTAATTAACATAAACTAATCCATGAATAAATATGAACCAATGCATATAACTAAGGTATTTACAACGCATTAACGATCGTACAAAATCCATAAATCAATCCATAATTAATGTGACCTTATTGTAAGATAAGATGAGGGTGTTTTGGGCTACGGGAGCTAATGCATAATACAAATAAGGAGAGAAGCTGCACTTTCTAACATCCATCAGATTAAACATGTCCTTTTTAAATTCACTTAGAAAGGATGGAATTTAACTCTGTTCACTTCTTAATCATTCATCACGGGGAAGTTTTTCTTGGCCTTTGGTGCTCACAGACATAACATTTGAAAAACAGAATACACTGTAACACATATGAAATACCAATCCAAAAGAATTCGGTGAGTTGGCTGAAATGTCTGACAATGTTTGACTGAAATATAAGAATAAAAAAACACTTAAATCGTAAAATACCTTTTTATTTTTCAAAGTACATATTTGAATTAATGTAATATAAACAGCAGTATGAAGATAATGCAGAACACTGGTTTTATGCCTACAATGCCGAATGGAGATTGATTGCGTTGGCTTCTTTGCAATGTGTGTCTTGGTCCCATGCCAGAGTTAAACAGAAATAGCTGAAAGTTATTGCTAATAGGTCATGGTGAAGGTTGGACTTGGCCTCCCATATCTCATAATTTGTCACGCCCATACACATTATGTAATGGCATTATTTACAGCTGCCATTATGTCACAGTGTTTAATTCAGAGCTTCTTTTTATGTCTCTCCATATGTCAGATTGGAGTTTGTCAAGAGGTCCTGACAACATTGCCCCTCCTCTACCTAAGCCTTTGTCAATACTTCATGGCCAGCGTGTTCACAGAGGGCCTTGACCTTGCTATGACCTTCAACTTGTTTAGTTTTTGTGTTTTTTGTGTGCCTTTGCTGTACCTTTTTTTGTATGCATCTCATCACAAGAGCTTTTTTTGTTGCTAGGCCTCAAACCTGAAACACTATCTCCTTTTCCTCATTGCTGTAGATGGTAATCTATATCTGCAACAAGATGACAGCGATAGTTCAGATGACATGTTCCCAGCAGGTCATGGTGGGTGTTGGTGATGAGGAGTGGGATGGGAGAGGTTGGAGCCAGAGGCTCCTCTATTTGAGGACTCAGTAAAGACTAATCCCTCCTCCACAACAATATGACCCCCTTAAAGGAAAAGCACCGGCTGGCGGATAGCGTAGTGGTCTAATGTACCCGTATTTGGCTAGTCCTGTATCAGTGTGAGCTGCCTATCAGGGATGCAGTTCGAAACCCATCTGTACCCTGGCCGTTAGCCCCGATCGGCGGCGGCATCTGGCTGTCCACTCCTGAGGGAAGGGAGAGGGTGGTCAGCACAAACTCACTGTGAAGCATGTAAGGGTGTCTCTCAAAGGAGGCGCATCATTGCCGGCCTCGGAGAGTAGCTTGCCCCGTAGAGACGGGCAGCGAGTTTGTGGGGGAGGGTTAATCCAAATAAATAGAGGGTATAATTGGCAACGAAATTGGGGGAAAAACCGGGAAAAAACCCAAATTCGAAACAAATTAGAAAAAATAAAAAAGTGTGAGTGTCAAACCCAGCTGACATCACAGATTTAATTCCTTTCCAGGGTAATGTCACGGAAAGCCTAGACCCTGTGAAACACTGGGCTGTAGTCCCTAAAACTCACCACAGCAGCCAAAAACAACTTGGCAGGAGAGTTTGGCATTTGTGTTCCCGGTTCCCAGGAAAAGCGCATTAGTGTGCATGTGTTTGTGCATGACATCCCATCCCCTGGAAGATCATTCTTCATTTAAGTGTCATCCAGGGTACATATAAACAGTGTGTGTGTTTCTGTCTCTATCCCAGAATTTTGTCCCACAACTTGGCTTGGCAACAGTAGGGGAAGGGGGTGCGGTATACAACCTGAGAAACAGGGAAGCTACCCCCCCTTTCTCTCTCTGTCTCTCTTGCTCACACACACTTTCACTTCTCTTAGACACACACACACACACACACACACACACACACACACACACACACACACACACACACACACACACACACACACACACACACACACACACGTACAACAGCATGGCCTCATTTGTGATCTCTCTCTTCTTTCTCTAACACCATAGTTACACTAGTTAAATGTAGCCCCAAGTTTACCGCTAAGTGGTGTTTGTTATGTTGTGTGAATGAGAGTGAGAGTGTTTGTTATGGTGTTTGTGTGTGAGTGAGTGTTTGTTATGGTGTTTGTGTGGGAGTGAGAGTGTGTGTTATGGTGTTTGTGTGGGAGTGAGAGTGTGTGTTGTGTTGTGTGTGAGAGTGAGTGTGTGTTATGGTGTTTGTGTGTGAGTGAGTGGTGTATGGTGTTTGTGTGGGAGTGAGAGTGTTTGTTATGGTGTTTGTGTGGGAGTGAGAGTGTGTGTTATGGTGTTTGTGTGGGAGTGAGAGTGTGTGTTATGGTGTTTGTGTGGGAGTGAGAGTGTGTGTTATGTTGTTTGTGTGGGAGTGAGAGTGTGTGTTATGTTGTTTGTGTGGGAGTGAGAGTGTGTGTTATGGTGTTTGTGTGTGTTTGTGTGAGAGTGTGTGTTATGTTGTTTGTGTGGGAGTGAGAGTGTGTGTTGTGGTGTTTGTGTGGGAGTGAGAGTGTGTGTTATGTTGTTTGTGTGGGAGTGAGAGTGTTTGTTATGTTGTTTGTGTGGGAGTGAGAGTGTTTGTTATGTTGTTTGTGTGGGAGTGAGAGTGTTTGTTATGGTGTTTGTGTGGGAGTGAGAGTGTGTGCAGTCATTGGAGAGGAGGAGCACACTTCATGCGCAGTTGCAGGTGCCTAATCGACAAGATGAGGGCACTCCTTCCGAGTAAATCCCTCCCTTCCTTGTGAGGATCTGGCCAATTATACGCCACCCTGCAGGTCTGTCAGCCTCCATTGGCACTGCAACGGTCAGGATTCAATTCCTCTGGTGCACATCCACACAGTGGGACCCAGTGTCTTAGAAGGATGAGCCACCCAGCACCTTGTTAGGGAACTGACCTTTTAAACCTGAAGGTTGCATGTTCAAATCCTGGGGTAGGTACAGTGTTGTACTCTTGAGTGAGGCCCTTAACCTGAAGCGGCTCAGTAAATGTTCAC
The DNA here is from genome assembly GCA_029706075.1 of Aldrovandia affinis. Lineage (NCBI taxonomy): Eukaryota > Metazoa > Chordata > Actinopteri > Notacanthiformes > Halosauridae > Aldrovandia > Aldrovandia affinis. Next base: position 3,243,438 of record JAINUG010000079.1, read on the forward strand.
CTGTGTAAATGGAGGCCATGTGGCATGGTCCAATGTGAAACTTTACATTAACCACCATCCTTTGTAAGAACAGACAGTCTGGACAAGGTGCTTGCAGGAAAACGGACTGTGTGTGTATGTGTGTGAGAGTGTGCATGTGCATGTGTCTGTGTATGTGAGTGTGACTGTGAGTGTGAGTGTGAGTGTGTATGTGCATATGTATGTGTGTGTGTGTGTGTGTGTGTGTGTGTGTGTGTGTGTGTATGTGTGTATGTGTGTATGTGTGTATGTGCTGTGCTCCATGCCTTTCTTGGTTTATAGTGTTGATGACACAGGTGGACAGTTGGGCTGAAGGGGGCCAAGGGGGATTTGGGTTGTGGTTTCCAGACCCTGCCATGAAGCTGTATGTGGTCTGTAGCTTCAGGATTTAAGACCGGGTTCGAATGGACCGGTGATGAGGCCGTGTGGGGCAGTGGTCCTTTTGTTGCTGGATAGCAGGGTGTTGTGTATATATATACATTTATTTATTTAAAATGAATATTCTCTGTTCTAGCATGCATGGGTAACTCAGTTAATCAATCATTTCCTTTGAATGCTAACAGATATGGGTTTTCTGTTCACTGGAACTGTTATCTCATTCCGCCCTCTCTCCTCTCTTTCCTGAAAGGCGGAGGAGGGAAACGGAAAGGAAGGAGCAAGAAATGGAGAGAAATCCTACGCTTCCCTCACATCAATGAGTGCATGGGGCTGAGGAACAGCATCGGTGAGAAAGAGAGAGAGATGGAGAGAGGGACAGGGAGAGGGAGGAGAGGGAGAGAGAGACGGAGATAAACCAATTAGAATCTGGCTTAAAATATTCAAAACTATCATTGAACCAATAGCCCTGTATGGTAGTGAGGTGTGGGGTCCATTGACCAATCTGGAATTTTGGGACATGGGACAAACACAAAATTGAAATAAATCTTGAATTTTGTAAATATATCCTAAAAGTTCAGAGAAAAACATCAAATAATGCCTGTAGAGCAGAACTCGGCCAGTTTCCCCTCATAATTAATATAAAAAAACGATCTATCAAATGATATAATCACATTAAAACTAGTGACCCCAACTCCTACCATCACAAAGCCTTCAAGCAAAAAGAGAATACAGAGAAGAGTCCCCTCAGCCAGCTGGTCCAGAGGTTAAGTCAGGAGACCTATCCAACAATCCCTCAGGACAACCCTCAAACAATCTGGCCCAACCAAATTATAAGCAAACAAAAAGAAAATTGACTTCTGGAAAAATAGTCCAAAAAATCTAAGTAAACTTGAATGTTATTTGGCCCTAGATAGAGAGTACACACTGGAAGTATCTGACCAATGTGTCGAACAAACCAAAACCAATACACTGACTGTAGAAAAAGGTAGACACAGGCAGACCTGGCTATCAGAGGAGGAAAGCTCTGCCCCAGCAGAAAAACAGAAACAGAGATGCACTTCCTCCTGTACTGTGAGAAGTTCTAAAAAGAAAGATTTATTTTTCCATAAGATTACCAAAAAATGTGATGAATTTGAAAACCTATCAGATGGAATAAAAGTTCAATACTTGTTAGGAGAGGGGGAGAGGGGGGAGAGAGATCATGCCCTGTGCATGTGTCTTTCTCCCTGTGTCTCTCTCTCAGTTCAGTTCAGTTATATCAGTTGTGTTTGATTGGCAGGACAAACCAAAGTGGTCACATACAGTACAATAGAAGCTGTTCATGTAGGCTAAACAATGACACTGAGGTTTATAACACAACCAAACAAATGCACAGATTTTTGCAAACATATTTCATTATATAATGTATTTAAGAATAATTAACAATCATATAATAATAATAATAATAATTAATTTTATATAGCACACTTTAAAATACAGAGAAATCTTAAGGTGCTTTACAACAGATAACATTTAAAAACAACAAAAAGAACAATACAAATACATACAATCTAATTTTCCTATACCCATAATAAACGATACACATAATTTATTTTTCCTAAAAAGAGGGGCTGAAAAGCTGGTATGGGTGTTCATTGTGTGGTTTTGTGCAATTTAAAGTTTAGTGGTTTGGAAAAGCAGAGATGAAAAGGTGAGTCTTAAGTTGTATCTTGAAAGTGGTGAGAGAGTTTGAAGTCCTGATGTGATATGGGAGCTGATTCCAAAGGCGTGGTGCCAGGGAACAGAGAGCCCGGTCCCCCATGGTGTGGAGATGGGTTCTGGGGACAGTGAGGAGGGTGGAGGTGAAAGAGCATATCAACAAAAGGTTCCATAAATTCTCCTACTCTCATTCTCTCTCCCTCCCTTTCATTCTCTGTCGCTATCTCTCTCTCCCTTCTCCTCTCCTCTCTCTCCCTCTGGTTGTGTTGGACACCCACACCATATGAGCCAGGATGCATGTGTGTTGGGCTGTTTGTCAGAGAGCCTCTTTACTGTCAGACAGCTGCGGTTCTGCTTCATGTACTTCTGTACACCCTCTTTGACTCAAAGCAGCCCAGCTGGCAAGCCACCAAATGTACCCAAAATCAATGTCCAACCTGCAGCATTTCAATATATTATGTCAGTGTATGAGTTACATTACAGAGCTTTTGTTGCTCGTGTATTTAGCATTTTTCTGATGTGTGTATGTGTGTGCGCGTGCATGTGTCCATGTGTGTGTACGTGTGTGTGTGTGTGTGTGTGTGTGTGTGTGTGTGTGTGTGTGTGTGTGTGTGTGTGTGTGCGTGTGTGTGTGTGTGTGTGTGTATGTGTGTGCGTGTGTGTGGGTCTATGTGTGTGTGTGTTACAGAGCGAGACTACTACAGCTTGTGTCAGAAGCAGCCAATCGGGAGAGAGCTGTTCCGCCTCTTCTGTGAGACTAGACCAGATCTGCTGCGCTGCATTCATCTGCTGGATGCCATGGTACTGAACACGCATACACACACACACATACACACATACACGCATACACACACACATACACACATACATAAAGCAGGCTCTGGAGGGCTTTGGAAAGTCTGGGACACAACACTGAAGCACTGAGAAGCACATTTTTCAGTCCAGTGCTAATCTCGCACGATCACGGCCTGAGCCAGAGAGAAAGAGAGAGGGAGGGGGTAGGGAGAGAGAGGAGATTAGAAAGAGGAAATGATAGAGAGAGTAAAATACTTCACTTTAATTGCTTCAGTAAAATATCCAAATGGATTGTATGTAAAGAAATGTAAACTGTGTAAATCACTCTGGATAAGAGTGTCTGCTAAATGCCAAAAATGTAAATGTAAATGTAGCTCTGTCAGTATCATCCAGATTAATTCGACTCAGTTGCATGCTGTTAGTCCAGACATTAGCAGTGGTGGCTAGAGAGCCACAGGGTCTGCTGATTTTAAAATCAGTTACCAATTTAGAACCACGAATCCAGGTGAGGCGAATTAGCTGTGTAATCGACTGCTTTAATTGACAAATTAAGTGAGTAACAACAAAACACAGCAGAGTCTATGGCATTCCAGGACCAGTGCTGGCCACCCCTGACCTATAAGCATAAGACACTTAAAAAAACAAAAACAATAGTGTCTCTCTCTCTGGATTGTAAATCACTCCACAATCTGCGGTATGTGCTAGTTGTTTTGTCTTGTCTTAAGAATACATGACTTCCTTTAACAATAAAAAAACTTGCCACAAAAAACTATCTCCACACAGACACAGACATGGTTACCATTGGGAACAGAAAATAAACAGTGTCGGAATACCGCTGCTTACGATGATGTCATCCTTTTTTTTTTTTTTTTTTTTTTTTTTGTCAGTTCCCGGAACACGACGCCATCCTTACTAATGAGACTTGAGAGGTGAAGTGTATTTGTGGCCCGCAGTGGTCAGCGAGAAAGAGCGGAGAACGGGGGTGTTTATGAGGGGGGGAAGGGGGCTGTGGAATGATTAGTGCTGACATGGTGTGGGGGCAGAGATTACAGCGTGGCAATACTCCGTAATCCATAACCTTCAGGAATCCTCCAACGTGTACTTGTTGGTTGCCAAGCGATGTGACATCACCTGATCTAGTATGACTGTGTCCAGCAACCCTACGCGGTGGCTCATAATTGGCCAATCAATCAATCAATCAAACAGTCAAACAGTCTTTATTTTTGTATAGCGCCGTTTATGAACTTTGCCACGCAGATGCTTCCCGATCGGCCTGGTGACTACAGCAGTTCTCAGGCTGTAGTTGAAATCAGCACGCCTGCAGTAAGGCACAGATTGGGATTATAGGCGGACAGGGTCGTGCCCTTCTCACGCGGTCTCTTTCAGGAAGACTACGAGGTATTGCCAAACGAGAAGAGGAGGAGCCATGGGGAGAGCATCATCAGACGGTTCCTCAGCAAGCAGGTAACTCCACCCTCAGCGCGGTACGGCCAGCCACCGGGCCCACCATGCTGGCCACAGGCCCCACGTCTTAGCGTTACAGCCGGGGACTTGTATTAACGGGATAGTTTGGCCTAAAATGAACCCTTTCTTACCTTTAGAGTTTTCATTTGACGTGACTCTGCCAAGTCCTCTGGTCCCACATATCACTCTTTTAAGTTTTAGGCCAATATATCCAAATGAATGGAAATCCATTGCTAATGGGGCCATCCAAGTTTCTACTGTAATTTCTCAGTGAAATATTACAAATTAAAAAAATAAGCCATTAGTGACAATGAGCCATTTTGAGGCCTTATGGGAAAGATGAACCATATCCATGTTAAAATGTTTTCATTAGAAACTGCCTAGCTAGCTAATGTTGCTATCGCTCGGTGCACAAACAGTGTCACCAACACTTGGAAAGCTGGACTACGTTTTTAAACAGTAACATTAAAACTAATAACCATTAATGAGTCAGGAGCTTTTTTAAACAGTAACATTAGCACAAGTATTTTTTTTTACAATGATGCTGTGTTTCCTTTGTTTGGTTCTTTTTATCTATACTGTAGTCCAGCTCACCTTATTATATGCACACAGGTGTTATAAGTTGCTCTGGATAAGAGCATCTGCTAGATGTAGTGATAAATCTCGCCTGTCTCATGTGAGTCCCCACTCTGTGTGTGTGTGTGTGTGTGTGTGTGTGTGTGTGTGTGTGTGTGTGTGTGTGTGTGCGCGTGCATGCGTGTGTGTGCGTGTGTGTGCATGTGCGTGTGTGTACATGTGTGTGTGTGTGTGTGTGTGTGTGTGTGTGTGTGTGTGTGTGTGTGTGTGTGTGTGAGAGCAGTCCTCAGAGTGTGTACCTGAGGTGGCGGACAGGTACAGTCAGAAGTGCAGACAGAATGTGCAGCTCAGCCCATCCAAGGAGCTCTTCAGCGACTGCCAAAGGTGAGTCCCGTCCTGTCCCATCCCCCTGTCCCATCCCCCTGTCCCGTCCCCTTGAGGGGAGTATTTGAGGGGCTCCTCAGTCAGGGAGTATTTGTTTTTTCAGTACAAGTTGTTTTTAAGAAACAATTAATCACAAACTATGGAGAGAAAAATGTTGAACATGAATGCATTAAATTGAGGGTAGTACGCTGATGTAATTGTAATGTAAATAAGGGTTTATATACGGTATGTTGAACAGAGGTCCGAATAAACGCCGCTCTCTCGCCACACTTAACCCCTCCCTCTCTGATGTAATCATGCCTTTTATGGTAACAGGGCCCTTCACGAACATTTAAGTGGGACCGCCTTCTCAGACTATCAGGACAGCATGTACTTCAATCGCTTTCTACAGTGGAAGATGCTGGAGAGGTTGGATTTTCTTCCCTCTGCTTTCCTTATCACTTTACATGAGATGTTAATGTTAATATTAAATGTTAGATGTCCAGACATTAGATGTTAATGTTTAATAGCAGTAGCCATAGAATACGGATACAATTGTGGGTCATATAATGAATGTTGTTGTTTTTATTCCTCCCTTTCTTACAGACAGCCAGTCACAAAAGATACTTTTCGTCAATATCGTGTGTTGGGAAAGGGTGGATTTGGGGAGGTATGGCTGAATCTCTCACTGTATCTCTCTCTCTCTCTATGGGACTGGGAACCCTTACTTCTTTGACGATCACGACGTGTTTTTTGTCCAGGTGTGCGCGTGTCAGGTGAGGGCCACAGGGAAGATGTACGCCTGTAAGAAGCTGGAAAAAAAGCGGATTAAGAAGCGAAAGGGGGAGATCATGGCCCTCAATGAGAAGCAGATCTTGGAGAAGGTGAACAGCAGGTTTGTGGTGAGTCCCTTTCTGGGCCTCTCCCACCAGCTCCCCATTGCACGTTAATACGCTGGCGTGTTTGACAGGGACAGTATACGATTTTGAAAATAGATAGATCAGAGTTAGGGCTCAGAGGCCAGTTTTGTTCCCTGGGCAGGTGTGACACTGTCTTCACGTTCCTCTGTCCTGTTTACATGTTTACTTGTTCAGTGTAATGCCGGGCGCATTTTTTTTACCTTTATTTTTTATCGTCCAGCTACTTTGCAGGTGTTTAACTCGAATGTTAGGTCCGATAATCATGTTCTTGTTTTTTCCCCAATATTGAGTTATTGAGGTATGTTGGGTTGGTCCAGAAGACCTGAATGAATTTGTGCCGTAGCGAGGTAGAAATCACCAAGCAATTCAAGCTAAGCTGAGGATGCTCTGGTTGTGTTTTTTCTTGTTTGTTCTGATAGGTCAGCTTGGCGTACGCCTATGAGACCAAAGATGCTCTGTGTCTGGTGCTGACTCTCATGAATGGAGGGGACCTCAAGTTTCACATCTACAACATGGGCACGCCCGGGTTCGAGAGGGACAGAGTGCAGTTCTACGCTGCGGAGATCTGCTGTGGCCTGGAACACCTGCACCGGGAGTCTATCATATACAGGTGAGCTGTACACAATGGACCCCCTCCCCCACAACCCCCCACAACCCTCCCCCTCAACCCCCCAGCAAGCCTGTCAATCATACATCAATATGTTACATTAATTATTCACTTAGCAGACTTACAAAAACACCTCCATTTACACAGCTGGATATTTCATGAAGCAGTTCAGGTTCAGCACCTTGTGCACCCACGCAAGTGTGTGCGTGTTACACCTAAGGTGTAACAGCAATGCCTCAAACTGGGATTTGAACCTGAAGGCCTGGGTTCCGAGCCCAGTCCCGCCTCCATTACACCACACTGCCTCCATCAGCAGGGATTTTCACTACTGCCCTCTCAAACAGCTGCTTTTCTTCAGGTGGCTCCGTCTGGGGGGAAATGAAGTACAGTGAAGGTGCATTATCATGAGGTGGGAGGGGGGTGAGACACAGGGAGCAGATGAGCTTCCACTTTCTCTGCTCTGAGATCCATTCACGGTTGTATCTAATCACATGAAAGGAGGGGAGGATTTGACAGTGATGAAAATAACTGTCTCCTGTGAAACGCGAGACGATGTTTTAATCCAATACGGCCAACGCCGCAGAACAACATCCAATCTCCTCTCACCCACCTCCTGCCCTCTGTTTTTCAGGGATTTAAAACCGGAAAATATTCTTTTAGACGACAACGGTGAGTGTGCTTTTCCCCTCCTCTCCTCTCCCCTCCCCTCTCTTCTCCTCTCCTCTCCTCTCCTCTCCTCTCCTCCTCCCCTCTCCCCTCCCTCCCCTCCTCCCTCCCCTCCCCTCCCCTCTCCTCCCCTCCTCTCTCTCCTCTCTCCTCTCCTCCCTCCCTCCCCTCCCCTCCCCTCCCCACTCCTCTCCCCTCCTCCAGACAGCGCAGTTCATCTTCAGGAAGAATGAAAACCCAGCAGTTATTCACGGTTGACTTTAAGGAATGGCTTTAATTGTTACCGGTGTTGTTAGAAGGTTTAATTGTTACCTGTGTTGTTAAGGAAGTTGAAGAAGTCACCGCAGTGATATCCTGTCTGTTGACCTTTTCTTTTCATCCGATACGTTATCTGAAGTTACGTTGCTATTGTCTGCTGCATATATTTTACTTTACATCTGCGTTACCGAAGGGGCCCATTTCTATTTTCTTTGTATATGCTCCTATATGTATCGGCTCAGTATGTTTTTAAAGACCCATGCACCACACATGGACTGTAAACATGAGGTCTAATAACATTACGTTCATGAACAAAATCAACAAAATGAGGAAACCTTGTTTTGTGTGTTTGCAACTTTATGAAAATTCATAGACCTGAGACCTTCAGCAGATTTCAAAATATGCTGTCTATAAAACACAAAGACACCTAAAATAAAAAAAATATCACAAGAACAAGTTCAACTTTTCCTTAATGTTAGGTGGTATTAAAATACATTTATTAAACTGACAAAAAAGTTGAAATCACAGTTTTTTTGTTACAAAACCTTAGGTTCTGTAATCATTGAATTAACTTTCAATCCAATAAAAATAGAAGTCACTTTTTCCAAGTAGTACAGGTAAAAATAAAGACAACACTTGGGTAAATGAGGGACCCATTTAAAATCTAAAATGTGTTTCAGATTTTTCCCTGTTTTTCTCCCCAAATTATACCCTCTATTTTATTTTGATTTACCCTCCCCACACAAGTCCACCGATTGTCTCTACGAGGCAAGCTAATTCTCTGAGGGCAGTAAACAACGCTTCCTTCGAGATGGAATTCACCCATCTACGTTCTGGAGTCACCCTTACATGCTTCACGGCGGACCCGAGCCGGCTCACCCTCCCCCAAGGGCGGACAGCCAAAAGCCGCTCCCCGATCGGAGCTGACGACCAGGGTCGGTCTGGTAGAGATGGGTTTCAAACCGCGAATGAGGGATCTTTAAAATGGGTGTAGTACTGCGAATGTCTGTCGGGGGGGAACCCCTTTCCAGTGAGCCCCCGGACGCCCAGCTGGACTCTCCTAGCCCGGGCCAGGGCCGTTTGAGTATCCCTCCTGGGTTACGAAAGTATTGCCTTTATTTTGGCAGCTACCTGTATGTATAAATGATTTTGGAGTGTTACAGTGAACACCAGACGAGACTGGAGGAGGCAGGCGCAGTGTGATTGGTGGAATACTCACATCTCTGTTCCTCACACTCCTCTAAGATGAGTGATGATTGGATGAGACTGCACTGGAGGAGGCAGGCGCAGTGTTATTGGTGGAATACTCACATCTTTGTTCCTCACATTTGTACAGGACACATCCGGATATCTGACCTGGGTCTGGCCATTACAGTGAGGAAGGGGGAGACCACTCGTGGCAGAGTGGGGACGGTTGGGTACATGGGTACGTAACTCCACCGCACCCCACACACCCCACACACCCCCTGCTCAAACTCACATCACAGCATGGGGGGAGGGTTACTGTTGCATGACAAAATCAGAAGAACACAATACCTAACTTTTTGCAAGCGTGTGTGCATATGTGCATGTGCGTGTGCGTGAGTGTGAGTGTGAGTGTGAGTGCGCGTGTGAGTGCATGTGAGTACGTGAGTGTGTGCGTGAGTGTGTGCATCTGTGTGAATGTGTGCATCTGTGTGTGAGTGTGTGCATGAGTGTGTGTGTCTGTGTGTGTGCATGCGTGTGTGTGCGTGCGTGAGTGTGTGCGTGTGTGTGAGCATGTGGGTGTGTGTGTGTGTGTGTGTGTGTGTGCGTGTGTGTGAGTGTGCATGTGTGTGAGTGTGCGTGTGTGTGAGTGTGAGTGAGTGAGTGTGTGTGTGAGTGTGTGAGTGTGTGTGTGAGTGTATGTGCGTGTGTGTGTGTTGACGGTGATGTCATCGATGTCCGCAGCTCCTGAGGTGATTAATAATGAGAGGTACGGCGTGAGCGCAGACTGGTGGGGGCTGGGCTGCCTGATCTACGAGATGACGGCCGGACGCTCGCCCTTCCGGGCCCCCAAGGAGCGCATCAGGAGGGAGGAGGTGGAGAAGCGCGTGCAGGAGGAGAAGGAGGAGTACAGCGACAAGTTCACCGAAGATTCCAGATCCATCTGCAGGATGGTGAGGGCCCACAAATATGTACTTACACAATTATCATACTGTATATGGTGCATGGGGCCATTATTAGTGTTAGGTATGTATATACTTCTTTTGAAATACTTTAACCCTTCATACACCAGTCTATTTTCCTGCAGATTACTGACAATTTTAAAAGAAACATCTATTTTCACCAATATTCAAAACAAAATTATTCTCTCGTATGATTGTACATTTTGATTAGTAACATGCTTTGCTGAAATATCTCAGGGATCTGCAGGAGTGTTTTCAAATGTTACCGGTCATCTAAAGAGTATATTTCAGATACGTATTCGACCCAGGTCTGGTATTTCCACCCTAGACTACTTCACAATATGGGATAAAATCCACCAAAAAAATAAAAGTATCCTCTAATGAAACTATATTAAAAATGAAATAAAAAAAGATTAAAAATCAGTGAGGAAAAGCAAGCCATCCTACCGTGCCAGGTAAAAAGCCCTGACCTTATTGCACAGTTGCGAAAAATGGCAAGAAAAAACTTGTCCAAGCAACTTTTTTGTCTGTACTTGACCATGGTGATGTCATGTATATGCATGCAGTGTCCGCTGTTTTACAGAGCCTGAATTCACTGTATCATGCATCCCTACATTTTATTACTAATGCAAAGCCTTTAACTCACCACTGTACGCTCGACCAATTGGTGGGCTGGACATCATTGGCTACACGCAGACTGCAGTACTCGTATGTTTTTATTTATAAAAGTGATACTAGGTAAACTACCCTTCTACCTTTGGTCCCTGTTGCAGGCAGTTATCAGCTACACTCCCAGAAATGCTTGCTCTTTAATGGTCCCACTGGGAAAAACAGCTTTTTCCTATTATGCACCATGGGTGTGGAATAATCTACAGAAAGAGCTGAATTTAGTTGATCTCAGACCTGATTTTAAAGGTCTTATACAAGATACTGTGACAGAGGAATGTAAATGTTTTTGAGATGCCATGTTCCTCCACACTGAATAGCTGTCTATGATTGCTGTATTGTTGTATGTATTGTTGATTGTTGTATTGTCTGCAACTATTGTGTAGGCCTACTGCTGCTACACTGGTCAGGTCTCTCTTGAAAAAGAGATTTCAATCTCAAAGAGACTTCCTGGTTAAATAAAGGTTAAATAAAATCATTTTTTGACTCCAAGCCTCTCTCTCTCTCTAATCTCTCTCCTATAAATCCCCCCCGCCCCCCAGCTGTTGTCCAAAGACCCCAAACAGAGGCTGGGCTGCAGGCTGGATGGGGCGATGGGGGTGAAGGCTCACCCCTTCTTCAGGAGCATAAACTTCAAGCGGCTGGAGGCGGGAATCCTGGAGCCGTCCTTCGTGCCGGATGTGAGCGAGCACCGCCTGGCGGTTTGGGCCCAGGGAGCGCTGCTGTTCCCCTCTCTGGGCCCAATGAGTCACCACTAGATTAGAGCCCAATCTAAAACAGCAAAGGGTTTATTCCAGGGAGAGCCCACAGGCTACCGATGCAGTCAGTGAGACCTATGGTCATTTTTTCAGAACAAGCTCTTCTGTAGTACCGTGTGATTGGCAGTGTGACCTTTCTCATGGGATCATTTCTGCTTTGAGAAAGTGGTATCGCGTGGTTTGAACCCCAAGTGTTGCAGTCAGTTACATTAATCTTTCATGCTTTACTCTAGGTTGAATAACTATACTTTTTTACATTTATAACGCTTGTTTACATTAGTCCAGTCACACAGTATTGGTAATCAGCATTCTAACATAGTCCCCCTCCCTCTCCCACAGCCTAGAGCGGTTTACTGCAAGGACGTGCTGGACATTGAACAGTTCTCAACCATCAAGGGCGTCAACCTGGATCAAACTGACAATGACTTCTACACCAATTTCTGCACCAGCAGTGTCTCCATACCCTGGCAGAACGAGGTACGGTGTGTTTGATATATTCAAGATATATACTCACTGTCCTTTCCTCCCTCACACACACACACTCGCTGGCTCACACACTCACACTCACATACATGCACACTCACACACACACACACACACACACACACGCTCGATCACATGCACGCACACTTATATGCACACACACACATACACACCCACACTCAACACTCACACACTCACATAAATGCACACACACACACACTCGCTCACGCCCACACACCCAGACACACACTTACACTCACATACACGGACACACACACAAACTCACACACACACGCTCACACACGCAAACATTCCTACACATACACACCCATACCCAGTCACTCACACACACATGCACACACACTCACACACGCACACACACTCAACACACACATGCTCGCTCACTCACACACTCTCACACACACACACACACACAGACACTGGGTTAGCAGTGAATGTGTGCTTTGTCCTCTCTGGCAGATGATTGAGACAGAGTGCTTCAAGGAGCTGAACGTCTTTGGGCCCCACGGCTCACGGCCCCCGGACCTGGACAGGAACCAGGTCGCCGAGCCCCCTCGCCGCAGCCTACTGGACCGGATCTTCAGGAGACATGTAAGGGAGCTTGTGACAGAACCAAAACCCAGAAAAAATGCCATTTAACAGATGTTGATTGGAACCAAAAAATGCCATTTAACAGATGGTGCTGTGCTGAAAACACTTAACTAAAACATGCACATAGTATATAGATATAATGAACAATCCTATCGTACTGATGCAAATATGCACACAATAAAAACTTGGTGGGCAATAAAAAGTTGCTGCTGGAAGTGGTGTTGGTGGGCCAGTAGTGGCCATTCATCCCTACATAGGTACATAGTTGCTTTGTTTGGTCTCACTTCCTCTCTCCGTTCTTCGCTCCATTCTCTCGTTTACCTGACACACAAGTGTTCGCTCAGCCTCAGTTTCCTGTTGGAGATGAAGCCTTTCGGCCTTGCTCCGACTGCGCCCTGAAACCTGTATTTATGTGCTCTTCATTTTTCAGCCTCCGGGGAGAGGCATCACTTACCGCCGGATGTCTGCCAGCATGAACTCTGTGGACTCAATTTGGAACTCTGCCCCCTAGTGGCAGTGCGGAGCGGGAGGATAATTCCTCTCTTGGGGATCACACAGCAGGGAGTCTCTACATGAACACATGGGCCGGAGTCTGTGATTTACAGGAACCAGTAGCTAGGACTGTCCATGAAATGAAGGATATGGTCACCTAATCCACCCTCAGGATTAATAGACCGGAGAACTGCCTGTGGGGTGGGGGGGTAATATATATATATATTTCAGGGGATTTATTTTCAAAGAAGGACCACTGCAGGGAAACAAGTCAATGTCTTTGCTGTTGTTTTTACCATTGTTATTATTGTTAACTTGAATACATTTAAACAAAAATACACACACACACACACAGTAAAACGACACCAACCTCAAGGCGAAGTGTGCTTTGCCTTGCTTAATCTCAGGCCAAAGATTGTTCTGAAAACCTTTTTTGTTACTATTTTCTTTATAATTGTTTGCGGAGTGTTTTACAAACAACTTCAGAAACAACCTGGATAAGACATGGAGACGGCTTGACAAGGGGAATGGCATGACATCGGACAGCGTATCACTTGGGAAATGTTGCTAACGTGCTGTTAGCCACAGCGCGGCGCACTGACCAGCAGATCAAATCCAGCGGCACAAATAGGCTGTGAAGCCACTGCAGCACAACCGACCAAACAGGAAATTATCCACAGACAGACTTCCTGTCCGGAGCTCGGAGAGGTTTCCCATTCCTGCCAGGTAGAGCGTGCTCCCTGACAGACGCAGTCATACTGCGCCGTACGTCTTCTCGCTCGATCCACCATCTGACACTTTTTCTTTCTCTCTGACTGCCAACATACGCACGAGAGGAAATATATGTATATATTTGCGCTCACTTGTAGTGATGTTGTCCACAGAAATCGTTTGTGATTCATCACAACTTAAGGTCCTCTTGGGCTGTTATCCAGTTACCTCGAGAGCAGCCAATTCCAATCATCCACCAATGGGTTTTTTTAGCCCGTTATTTGAAAATGTACATTTTATTATTACAATATTTGTCAGATGAAGAAAAAAAAAAAAAAAAGAAGCTATACGTGCGGCTGTACCCCTGCTTTGGTGACGTATCAGTACTGTAATTGTCATTTCGTTTATATAGTTTTTTGTTTTTTTCCAAGACACTACAGGGTAGAAAATGTAAATGTGTTGTATTCTCCCACTCACTGAACCATAGGTCTGAACACAGGACACATCGTCCCACATCAGTCCACTAGGGAACAATATTGACCTTGACTATACTGTAAATAGAGACAAAAATAAAGGCTTAATATAAAATAAATACAGAAGATAAATGAGACATATATAAATATATATATATATATATAGAAACATACAGCTTAGAACTTTGCTTCTGCAAACACTGTGGCTAAACTGCAGCACACAGCCAGAAAATAAGTCATAATCTCCAACTTAATGCATAGTTTATCTCATTTGGTCAGCCATGCAACTTTGGATCCTAAATTCTTGTTACATTATGCTCCCAATAACCTTGATGAATAGATATGTACCATACATTTTAGCCATAGTGCATTTCACTTGTAGCTGCATATTAGACTGATGTTTATGGCAATACTCTCAATGTCTGTCCAATGTGAGATTGCATTTTTACAGTATTGTATGTCAGATACAAGTCTTTACACTAATACAGATAACAAGTGCCTCCTTTTTTGACCAATTTGAAGGGATGTCCAATTGAAAAAAAAAATGCACTTTTGAGTTCATTCGTTTCTGTGCGTGCATGCTTTGTATTCTTATGGATGAGCTGTCTGAAGTGACAGTAGAATACGAGACTTAAGGCCTCCGCTCTCTTTAACGACAATGCTGAGTTGGGCCCTATACCATTTCAGTTCAGTCAATTCATCAAATAGAAAATTCACGGAAAAATCCTCATTGAATTTCAATTCATTTCCTGAATTGAGTGAACTGAAATGGGATCGACCTCCACCCTGTTGCAATGTGCCTTGTCTTGAATCGGAAAAGTGAATTATTTCAGTGTGCTTTTTTTTTTTTTTAAATGTCACACGAGTTCACGAAATTAATTTAAAAAAGGCAAGACGTGGGAGGGGAAAAACCCCAAAACGTAACGGTCTCTTGAATTCGTTGCTCCAGGGAGCAGGCAGTCGGGAGATCGTATCGAGGCCTAAGTGCATTATAGTACCATCTCACTGTGCCCAGAAAAGTACACGTAACTGACAAAATAAAGGAAACACCAGCATTTTTCTGGCATGGTTTAGGTCCACTCAACCCCTTAGAGGGCAGGGTAAATGCCAATAAATACAAATCCATTCTGAGTGATCACCTTCATTCCATGGTGAAGCACTTCTATCCTGATTGGAGTGGTCTCTTCCAGGATGACATTACCGCCATCCACAGGGCACAAGTGGTTATTGAATGGTTTGATGAGCATGAGAACGATGTAAACCATATGCCATGGCCCTCTTAGTCACCAGATATCAACCTAATTGAACACTTATGGGAAATTCTGGAGTGGCGCTTGAGACAGTGTTTTCCACCACCACCAACACCAAACGATAGAATTTCCTGTGGAAGAACGGTGTTGCATACCTCCAGTAGAGATCCAGACACTTGTAGAATCTGTGCCACGGTGCACTGAAGCTGCTCTGGTGGCTGGTGTTGCCACAACACCCTATTAAGATACTATGTTGGTATTTCCTTTATTTTGGCAGTTACCTGTAGAGTGAACACTACATTGGGGGCAATTCTATTGGGCCCCTGTCTCCTGTGATTCCCAATAAAACCTGTTGGTCAGAGAGCTTGCAGAATCCTTATTTCACAATAAAACCTGTTGGTGTGAGAGAGCTCACAGAATCCTTATTTCCATCCAACTGCGGGTCCCCAGAGTTACACCTACAAGACTCATGGTTCACACTCTCCTTGAAAACCCTTGAAACTCCCTGCATTTAGAAAAATTAAATAAACATGTTAGTTTTGATATTACCCCTTCATCCTTCGCTCTACAGTGCGACCTCACATTGTTCTTAATGCTTCATCCCTTTTTTTACTGAACGATTTCAGGGGTGTGCATTATGATCCACCCGAGTGTGACATCTAAATGTCCCTTAAGACACACAAGTAGCAACATCCTGCTTAGAAAATAAATTGCTTCAACAGGTTTCATGTTCCAACTGACAAAAGCTGAAAAGCAAACAGAATTGATCGTCATATTTAAATTTAACTTTAGTTTGGAGGTAAGTGATTCATGCAGATTTAAATTGAACTTTAAGCCCTATGAGCTTTTGAACTGTCCTGGACATCCAATATAAAACTACCAACTGAACTACCACAGGATTGCAGTGACATTTGTTTGACAATATTTTATTTCAAACTGGCTTCAATGTAAAATAAAAAATGTATTTGTATTTGTTAACCAGACACTTGGTCACCACGGTGACCATGAACAGTACACATACAGTTGGTAATGGGGGAACAGCCTTGGAAAAAGTACCACTGTACTAAATTGACAACTACAAAACCTACAAATACTTTTATATATATATATATAAAATAGTCCATAAAGGATTACCTTGTCTTTTTAACCACTACTACGAATTGAGAAAGAAGCACAAAAAATGCTTTACTTATGCAGATTGTATTTCTGCTGATGCAGTCGTTTTGGTGATTCCCGCGTGGTCACGGAAAATAGCAGCTACTCAAACCCAGCCTGTGGCCAGACTCTCACAGTGGAGATTTCCCCTGCAGTGTGGCCTCTCTGTCCCAGCACTTTCCCAGTCACCCATACCTCCTCCTACAAATGTTTTAATGGAGTCTGTTTGGATTTCTGTACACGCTTGGAATCCTTACATTTTTTACAATCCCAACTCAATTGGGTGGACCATGGTTGCACTTTCCTGCACGTTACCGTGAATTTGCAAGGGTCTTTCAAATTATGGTAGAAATTGGTCCCATGTAAAATACCCAGGCAAGTTGGTGTTACACATGAACATGGTTCAAAGCAGCTCTCAAAATGAGTTCTGCATGGAAAGAACAAAATAAACATTTTTATTCCAAGCAGAAGTGACGTGTTATGAATTTGGCAAGAATGTGTACAACTTCCTTTTCAAAAATCCATACACACTCATAGGCTTTTTTTCCAAAAATACAAAAAGTTAGAAAGTCTGCGTGATGAAGTCATGAGTGGAACGGACCAATCAGGATCAGCGCTCATCCTTCAGGTGACGCAGTCTCGTGTTTCCTGGGGAACACCAGCGTGCCACACGCCCCGCTCCCATGCATAACGCACGGCCCGTTTCTCATCTCTCTACTGCGCCTCGCAAACGAATGGCGTGGTGGGTCCTTGGGTCGGTGATTGGCGTGAGGCGAGAGCCTGTCAGGGGCCGGGGGTGGGATTTGGGGGCGGAAGGCTAGCCCTCCCAGGGGGGACTGCGACGCCCATCCAGCTCGGTCTCCACGTGGTACAGGATGTCCGCCATCGTGTGCTCGATGACTGCGCCGCACCCCATATCGCTAATCTGGGAGGGGAACAAATCCAAACATTTACACCTTTCTCCCAGTCTGCACAAACAGCGTGCGCCCTGCTGGTCCAGTCCAGGGAAAGCCCCATTTAGATCTTACAGAAAAATAAAACACCTTAACTGAGGAAACAATACTTCTGCACAAATGGGTAATAGAAAGCACATTTATATTTCTGAAATAAAAATAATACCTACAAATCTAAAAGCGAGGATACTCACCGGTTGGTACTTAATGTCTTTCGGAGGGTGCTTGAAATGTGGTCCAAAATTGACAGACACCTAGGAGAACGGAAACAGTTTTTCAGCACATCAAAGGCCCTGAAAACACCGTCACAATATTCCAAAAGCACCTCACACAGATCTGCTGACTTCTGCCACCTGCTTCTGAAACACGGTCACATTCGAATTAGTAGCGAAATGTATTATACTTCTGAAAAGTGTACATGTCTCAAAATTATTTTCTGAAGGAAAGTTTGACATCAATCTGGGATCCCCCTTTCCACCTGACAGCTAACAAATGTCCTTTGTGGTTTGGGGCGCTCAGAAGAGTTCCCTGTAATAAACGCACGGAGGAGACGGATTGAAGGTGTCCGTCCGGCGCGCCTGCAGGCCGGCCCTCGGTGGCCCCTGCACACAGCGCTCTCTTTGGGGGCGCAGCCCAAACACGGCACGCCACCAATCACACCGCCCACGCCTGACCGCGGTGAAGTCACCGGTTTGTATAGCAAGAAGGTCCAACAGACCCATTAAAAGAGATCAAATAAATAACGAGACGGGCAGGACAGCTGACCTCAGACCAGGGCTGTGAAAGGACGACCGCAGCCTGCAGCGACCGCGGCAGAGCCTGCTGATCTGGGACAGCTGTAAAGCCTGGAGATGAGGTCACTGCCACGCTAAGGCCTCAATGTGCCATAGTGGTGCAGGGAGGTGGACTCGGGGCCAGGAGGTTACTGGTTTGAGTTGTGCGTTGGGCACTTCTATTTGTACCCTTGAACAAAGTTCTTCACATGAAATTATCCAGCTGTATAAATGTACAAATTCCACACAAAGATATTTTTTGCAAAAATGTAAAAAGCCATTATTCCATAATGATCAACCGTCTCTTGAACACAACCCCCGCTGTTGCCATGCGTCTCCCTGCCATCTGGTCATCTGGCTTGGTTTGTCTCTGGTCACGAATCACGACGACTTTTTAACCCATTAGAGCTCTGGTGCTGTACATCCCCCCCTTTGAGAAAGGCAAGAGCTAAAACATCAGATGACAGCTAATACGAAACAAAACTGAAAAAGAATTGTGCTGAGACTCACAGTGCAGCAGCGGTACAGGGAGATGGCTGGGAAGTACATCCCTTCAAACACATTCTCATAGGCGACTCCCTGGCTCACCCCGTTTTTGTAAAATATAATCTGGGAGAAAAGAAAGAGAGAAAGAGAAAGAGAGAGAGAGAGAGAGAGAGAGATGGGAAAGGCATCAAAATGTGTGAACTTTTTTCCATTATAAAGCATCATCTACAAAATGTTAGCCTAAGAGGATGGAATTATGGGGGAGGGGGTTGAAACATACTGACACACATTGTCAAAGTGCACCTGCAAAGCCTGCACCCACATCGGCCCTTCTCGGATAAGATTGGACACCCCTGTTCTAGGCAGTGAATGCCCATCAGAAACAACGACGAGTACCAGCACACAAAACACCCAACATATGGATCACTTGAGGGCATTGTAAGCAGTGTGCTGCTATTCTTCTTTGTTTCTGATTTTGTAGCGTTTATTTGCCAAGTACCTCCACACATTTCTGCCGGACAAGACATGCCTTTGGACGTGGGGCATGCCTTTGTGAAAACAGCAGATATCTGTCACCAATTCTGTCATGATTTCAGCAGCGGCCCTGACATGCACGCCACTGAGCTAGGTGATTGGTTAATATTCACACACTGATACTGCCAGAACTGATGGAAAAATTACATCAAGATAGACGCTTTCCAAGACTCAAGAAAAACGGGACGTATTCCGCTTTTTTCCCTTTCTTTTCTCTTGTCGATCTGGGAATTGCTTTTCCACAACTGTTTTCCAAGGACAGAGTGATTGGATAATTTTCCATGGCTGAAAGTCAAGCCTTTTTCCCTGATTCCTTCCCGTTTTTCTCCCACTTTGGCGGTCGATCACACGCTGGTGGATCCTCTTCCCTCGTACTACGAGTTTACCGCTGCAACCCCAGGACCGGTAGTGACAAAGACAAACTGAACCGCCTCCTCCGAGATGGAACCCGCCAAGCCGTCGACTGTTACACCGACACATAGTACATTTTTAAATATTTTACCCCGGTTTTCTCCCAATTTGGTAGCCAATTACTCCCGCTGTCTTAGTTCAATCCCCTCCCTCGTAGTTCACTGCCATAGCCCTGTGACCGGCAGTGACAATGGCGAAGCGCTGCCTCCTCCGAGACAGCACTCATCGTGCTGTCGACTGTAATTCCGGCACCCCAGAACCACTCCTGTGCGCAGCGAACTGTGTCGGCTTCCCTCCCCCCTCCCTGGGGCGGACAGCCAATTGCCGCCCCAGTGGCACTCCTGGCCAGAGCCAACTCTGGCACGACAGAGAATTGAACCTTGGTCGCCGTGGCCAGCGTCGGACGTTAAAACCACTACACCACGCGGGAGGCCGACACACAGTACATTTTAAATGTGGCAAACTCATTCCGGCTTCCCTCCCAGTGGGTTGGACAGTGAATTGCCACCCCCAAAGCGGGACTCCCGGCGCAGTTTGGGCTTGAACCCAGGCTGCAGTGGGCAACCTGCACTTAGGACAAGTGCCTTTACTGGTCGCGCAACCCGGGGCCTTCTCAAGCCTTCTTCAGGACCAGGAGAAGCTTGGCTCAGCTGGTGCTCCACGCAGCCAGCGCACTCAGTCTGGCACGGCGGGGGCGCACGCACTTCCTGGCCCACTCCCATTCCAGCCCAAAGGGAAAGGCATACGCACAGTCTGAACAATCCACTCCATGTGCCAACTATGAGCGCTTATTCTGGGTTCAATGCTCTCGGTGGTACTTATGGTACATTTAGCACTATACGCTCAAATCCCTTCTGTTACATGAGCACTATACACTCAAATCTGTTACATGAGCACTATACACTCAAATCTGTTACATGAACACTATACACTCAAATCTGTCACATGAACACTATACACTCAAATCCCTTCTGTTGCATGAACACTATACACTCAAATCCCTTCTGTTACATGAACACTATACACTCAAATCTGTCACATGAACACTATACACTCAAATCTGTTACATGAACACTATACACTCAAATCCCTTCTGTTGCATGAACACTATACACTCAAATCCCTTCTGTTACATGAACACTATACACTCAAATCTGTTACATTTTGAACACTATACACTCAAATCCCTTCCTTTGCATGAACACTATACATCTCAAATCCCTTCTGTTACATGAACACTATACACTCAAATCTGTTACATGAACACTATACACTCAAATCCCTTCTGTTGCATGAACAGTATACAGACAAATCCCTTCTGTCACATGAACACTATACACTCAAATCTGTTACATCAAACACTATACACTCAAATCCCTTCTGTTGCATGAACACTATACACTCAAATCCCTTCTGTTACATGAACACTATACACTCAAATCTGTTACATGAACACTATACACTCAAATCCCTTCTGTTGCATGAACAGTATACACTCAAACTCCCTCTTGCGCCTTGGCATTTAAAAATATGTTATAAGTTGTGTAATAACATGCACGGTTGGTCGGTTTGTGAAACTAACATCTCGGACATCGTTGCTGCTCCCTGCCTAACCTTTGTTTTCTGCATGCAGTTTGTGAGTGGCTGTGCAGCTGGCTGGCTCAAACACCCTGTACTAAGGACGTCTCAAACACCCTGTACTGAGGACGTTTCAGGAGACGGGATGGGGCACTCACTCTGCTGGGCTTCACAGCCTTCAGACTCTTCTCCACTTTGTCCATGTGATCCTTCTCCTCGAAATACAGGTAGCTTTTGAACTTAATCAGCGCCTACAAGTTGAGATTGTAAGAACATGAGATTCTTCCAAACTGAAGCCTGTGTTTGTTGCAGCCAATTGCCTCGACTAACTGGTCAATTCGTTAATTTACATGCATACAAAACTAGGATCTGAAAAAACAAGGGCATATACACACCAGACACGGATCGAATATGCAATTGAAATACTTTTAACTCTTTAGATGCTGGTAAAACCTGAAAACACTCCTGCAAGTCCCAGGTAATTTTCAACTAAGCATGTTACTAATCAAAACAAACAATCACATTCTGAATTATTGGTGAAAATAGACAATTATTTGATATCTGGCAGGAATTGTACTGTGTTAAAAGTATTTAAAAGGAAGTATTTGAAGCAGGGGTGCCACACAGGCGTGTGGGGACCTGGGTCACGCCCTGTCGCCCTGCCTTGTCTTTGTAGGTGTCCGGTAGGGCCTTGGCCGTCTCGGTCTTGTCCGGCAGCTGGATGAAGAAGCCCAGCGTGTCCCCCTGGCCGTAGCTGTCCGAGTACTGCTTCCCCACGGACTGGTGGAATCGCGTGCCGTTCTTACTGCGCCAGGAGTAGCTGAACTTGTCGTAGCCCAGCGGGGCCTGAAGGTTACCTGTCGCACACAACGCCAAAGTAAAACCGTGGTACCAAAGGCACACTGCTGCGTCAGACTCCTCCCACCAAACTGCACTCGCTCTCAGAGTTCCATCCAACCGCAGACGGACCTGGTGCGGTCAGGATCTTAGCTCAGACCGTGGGGCGTGCCCCTGCACCAAGGACATGTGACCTGGGAGCCCTCGTGTCTGATTTGTGGTAGAAGGCGAGCGGGTGGCGGACCGTGGCGGTCCAGTGGCGTGGTGTTTTAAAGCGCTGACCTAGAGGCTGTGACCAGCCCAGCCGGGCGGACGTGTCCGGGGGCATCTCGTCGATGGAGACCTCGAAGTACCACGAGCCCTTCCGCACGCCGTGGGACGCTCGAACCATGGAGTACCCCTTCTCCCCGTCACGGTCAGCCGGTCGTCCAAGATCTTCAGCTGGGGGGCTGAAACGCACCGACAGGAGAGTTAGACACAAAGCACTCTCGCTGCTCCTCTTCCTCCTCATGTGGCCACCAATCAGGATGAAGATGGATTTCATTTGAGACAAAGGTGTCCACTGAGCAATTTGGCTAAACAACTGTAATAACTGATACACATTATTACGTTTTTACGTTTCCATTTATTTTCTTCGGCAAGAGTAATTTATATTCTTAGTCCTGGTGGGGCGGCAATCGCAAAGCGGCTAAAAATCGCACCAAGCCGGGTGATCCCGCAGAAAGTATGGTTCTCTGTGGCTCAGTTGGTAGAGCACAGCGTTGGCAACGCTTAGGTTGTGGGTTCAATTCCCATTGGGACCACATATACTGAAAAATGTATGCATTCACTACTGTAAGTCGCTTTGGATAAAAGCATCTGCTAAATGGAATATACTATATGATATTAGAAAGTGGTTGAAAGTTAGGTGGCGACAGCAGGGGGCGCTGTAGAGAGCAACTATAGTCAGATCTCCACTAGGGGCTAAAACAGGCGCCCCAAACCTGGCCCCGGATAGCCACGGACTATGCTGGTTTTTGCCTCTGTGGTTTTCACCTTCAAAATAAGCAATAACCAATTCTGGCCCAAGAAACCAGGTGAGGGGGGCTGACCGTTTAACCGCTTCAATTGATCAATTCTGAGCAACTACAAACCCCAGCAGACCGTGCGGCTCTCCAGAAACGAGGGTGGCCACCGCTGAGCTACGATCCCCAGAAATGAAGTGAAATGAAAGAGCTCCAAAGAACGTGAGCACACCCTCGGGTACCCCGGGTTTACTCCCACTCTGTAACGGAAGGTAGATGTTCCGTCCTGCTGGCTGAGGGGGGCGTGTCTCACCCCTGTCGTGGAGCGCCAGCAGCACCCTCTCGTACAGACAGGCCCGGTACAGGTCCCCAGGGATGGGCTTCCCGGCCCAGCAGTCCAGCTCCAGCTTCTCCGGGTCGGGGGCGTGGGGGTCCGGTTCGGCCAGGATGTAGCGGTACCCGTCCTTGTTGAAGGGGTGCTCCAGGGGGTAGCCGTGGGGGGCAGGCGCTGAGCAGAAAAAAGTGGGTCGCTGGACGCGGGACACCAGAGTTAGGGGGACAGTACCAAATCGGGCTACGCTGTCAAAAGGCATAACGCAAACGCCATTGTGGCGTCATTATCATTTCACCATGAATTTCACATAATTCTCCATTTCATATACAGGCACTCCTCACTTAACGACCTACCTGTTTAACGACCGCGTGGACTTACGACCAGCTCTCCGACCAGTCGGTATTGTACGCTGTATGAGAACTTTGGTCGTGGAAACGGCAGCGCGGCATCTCAGAGTCAAGCATCTCATCTCGCATCACCCTTTCTCAGTCTCAGTCTTGTTCCCGCAGTCAGTCAGTATTCACTACACTAGCGTTCACAATCTCCAAGACCACAAATATCGGTAAGGGGCAGCTCCTCGCTTATCGACCAATTTGCTTAACGACCTAGTCGTAGGAACGGAACTCGGTCGTTAAGTGAGGAGTGCCTGTATATATATTTTTTTTATTATATTGAAAAAGTTCATATATTTTTAGAATATAGAAAAAACAACACATTTTTCACCAAAAACATGACTTGCAAAATGAACTTAGTTCACTTTGATGCTAACTATTCACTCTTTATTTCCTGATATTGAATAAAAATGTTTTCAAGTGGAAAAAAATGCTAGAAATGTCAGAACAAACATTTTGTCACATTCCAACCAGCTTCAGTGTTGTTTTACTTTGCATCATACGGATAGAACGTTATCTTCCCCTACGTTGAATCACATCAAAGCCAGGGGTCCCAATGAACTTTAAGATAAGTTAAAATATTATCATTTCAGCCATTGATTATAACCTTTCCAGCTTCCAAAAGTATTATGAGATTAAATGAGGTCAATCAAAGGTAGTCTGATGTGCCATCTATTTATGCGTGCGTGCGTGCGTGGTATGGCAGTGTAACAGTGCGTGTGTGTGTGTGTGTGTGTGTGTGGTGTGTGAGGCATGGCAGTGTAAAAAGCGTGTGTGAGAGAGACAGGACGCCGCGCCCGGCCGGCCTACCTGCGTGTTCTCTTGGTGGCCCCCGTTGTGCCCCCGTCCTGCTGCTTCCGTTTGGCTCCTCTGCCTTTCCCTGGACCAGCCGGAGCCAGCGCACCTACCACACACACACACACACACACACACTGTTACACTGCCACACCACACACACACTGTTACACTGCCACACCTCACACACACACACACTGTTACACTGCCACACCTCACACACACACTGTTACACTGCCACACCTCACACACACACACACTGTTACCCTGCCATACCACACACACACACATGCGATTACCCTGCCATACCACACACACACATGCTGTTACCCTGCCATAACACACACACACACACACACACACACACACTGTTACACTGCCATACCACACACACACACACACACACACACACACACACTGTTACACTGCCATACCACTCTCACACACACACACACACACACACACACACACACACACACACACACACACACACACACACCTCACACCTCACACACACACTGTTACACTGCCATACCACACACACACACACACACACACACACTGTTACAGTGCCATACCACACACACACGCACTGTTATACTGCCATACCTCACACACGCCGTTACACTGCCATACCTCACACATACTGCACACATGCGCCTACACACAGATGAGGGTCAATGATGAATACTGCTGACAAATCACAGAGCTGTAAACACGGATGCAATGCCTTATAGAAAGATAGAGACAAGCCCTGGTCACAACTGGACCAATAACAAAAACAATAAACCATAAACGATGATACGTTTGATTGCGGTCACATGAGAATTTCTTCATCATTATCTACATAGCAGTAGGCTCCTGACCATGTGACCTGATGTGTGCATGTGTGTGCATGCGATTGTGTGAATGTGTGTGTGTGTGTGTGTGTGGGTGGATGTATGGGCGTGTGTGTGTGTGTGTGTAATGAGAGGTAGGGGAGCACATAAGCAGCAGTTAGTGTAGACAACAGGAGCATGAGAGGATTGGGGAGAGGGGGGCAAACCCAGGTCAAAGCAAGCAAAATATCAAACCATATCAATCATCCGCCGGACCAAAGACCAAAGCTTATTAAAAGAAACACACAATGGCTTGCAATTTGGGCCGACCTAAAAGTACCACCAAATATTCACCTGCAAACGACGGTCCAACTGGAACACAACGGAGACCTGCTTAGGCTCACCCTCAGTAACAACAAGAACAACGTGCTACTCAGTAGGGCCACACAGCCGTTTCACACACAACACAAAAACACTTCAACAACATGAAACGTACCCAGTTCACAAAACAGGCACCTATTATCCAATTACAGTTTTATATGTAATGTTGCAAATAGATGTTACAATATTGAATAAACTGATTTCATATTTGATAACACAGGTATGTATGTATGCATGCATATGTGCATGCCTATATATTCTCACCATATAATCTCTGATTAAGATATTCTCAGATTAAGGTCAAAATGTGTTCCATAGCTAATTAAGGACAGTTTGAGAATAAGGGCAGCATCTAAATTTCAGTCAATGGGATGAAAAATTTTTCCTTTCTCTTTTGACCAAATCAAAGCACCTATACACTTTCAGCAATGTGCATATCACCTGCACAAGCTACAACTACTGTTCCTGGATCAGTATATGTGACATAGCTTTTAAGTCACCGCCCTTACCGTTCAGTTCTCTCCCACTCGTGACGGACGTAGCCTGCTTTTGGTTGTCATACGAGGGGCCGATGTTGGCAAGATCCTGGAGTGGAAACAGTGAAGAGCGTAGCGGTCATGATTATGTCATTTCAGAGTACAGTAGCATCTACATATCCACCCAACTTGCTGCATCTTGCCAGTAGGGCTCCCCCAAGTTACCACTACATACAATGCAGTCCGTAAGTATTTGGACAGTGACACATTTTTTGTTGTTGTGGCTCTGTACACCAGCACATTGGATTTGAAATGAAAGGTTAAAGTGCAGACTGTCACCTTTAATTTGAGGGTATTTACATCCATATCGGGTGAACCATGTAGGAATTGCAGCCCTTTTTAGGGGACCAAAAGTAATTGGACAAATGAACGTTAACTTAAATAAAGTCGTCATGTTTAATATTTGGTTGCAAATCCTTTGCAATCGATGACTGCCTGAAGTCTGTGACCCATCACCAGACACTTGGTATCTTCCCTGTTGACGCTCTGCAAGGCCTGCACTGCATGCACTGGATTTAAAATCCAATGTGCTGGACTAGAGCCACAACAATAAAAAATGTCACTGTCCAAATACTTATGGACTGCACTGTGCCCCCTAGCTAACTAATTGCACATCTACAGGTTACCAATTTTTGGTTGGTGAGCAATTCACCTCTCCCCTGATCAGCACTAGCTCTACTGTAGTACACTGTGCTTGTACTGTAGCGAATAGTCACTTCAGTGACAGTTCTCCATGTAAGATTGGCACAGAACACAATACACTTGGCAATTTTAAACAGGCTTAAAAGGGGAGGAATTAAAAAGAAATTCCAGGGCTTCAGTCAGTGTGTCCTAAACTGGGTTCTTCTGTGCTGCTGGTTCTTCTGTACTGGCAGGGGGAGAATGACGAAAGGAATTTGTGGACGTACCTGGTCCAGCAGGCCGAACTTCGGGTAGTCCTCCTCTGGGTCTTTACTCCCGGGGTCAGGGTGCTCTTTAACCAGAAAAACATCCCGCTCTTTGCTCTGAAAGCGAACGCAAACGCACCACAAAGAAACATCTATAGGGCCTGTAAAGAAATCATGCTTATAAAATCATTATTAAGTGGTGTGTTAATCATTACTAATCAATGTATTCATAATTATACATGATTTGGTCATGTATTTGTTAGCACTGGTAAATGATAACATCTCTGCCTTCAGGCAAGTTTGTCTTTGTAACCACATTTGATCACATTTGTGTGATCACTGAAAAGGGCGAGGGAACGGACACAGGACACGCCCATGGCAGCTCACCATGGTCTTTACGATGTTGTTCGGCCACGTCAGTTTGCCGGGCCTCTGTCGCGTGGTCATGCACTCCCAGAACTTATCAATGAAGGGAATAATGTCCTGCATGGGGGGAAAAGACCCAAACGCTCATCAATAAAACTCATTTTTAAGCCCAAATCTCTGCCATCTCCCAAACTGGACTGTCCCGATTGTATCCCTAGGCTGTTCTCATCATCCTCCATGAATTCTGGAGAACGCAGACCAGAACACACTCCCCTCCAAAGCACATGCAGCTAATCACAGTCCACCACCCAAAAAAAAATACAAATAATTACTAACCATTTCCTTCCCAGTGTTACAGGTATGGTACGCAGCTGCCTGCAATGAGGATGTATTACTGCACTGATCTCTTGCGCAAACTATGATTGTAAGTCACTCTGTATTAAGATCTTGTAAGCTAAATGCTTAAAATGTAAATGCTTAAAATGTAACATGTAAATGCACGGAGAGAATGCTTAACATTCGTTGCAGGCCAATGGACCAGAGGAGTCACCATTGCATGATGGGACAAGGACAAACCCGCCGGTAAATACCTCCCTCCCTGGGTGACTCTGCAGCCACTGTGGCACTCTGTGGGCCAGTCACCACTGGCACGGTCAGGATTCAGCACCAGACCGCTGGGGTGGACCGCTACCCAGGAACCAAAACATCACCACACAGGAGGAGCCCCCCACCAGCCCCATGAAGAGCAGTCACACACTCAGGCATGCGGATGTGAGCTGTGGAGAACAACAGCTTTGCGTTCTGCTGATGCTCACCTTATCTTTGGAGAACATGGTCTTCGGGTGCTCGTCCTGTGTCCGGGACCTCCATGTCAGATTGGCCAATGAGGTGAGGCACATCTCCTTCAGATCTGGTACAAGAATCCTTCATCAATAATCCACCCTGCAAACTACAGTTATAACCCCCTCCCCTACCCCCCAGACTTACTAGCTTGTTTCCTCAGGAAGTACGTGTTGCCACTGTGATGACACAGGTTGCAGTGAAACACATAGTTGGTAATGAAAGGAAGGGACGTTCTGCAAGAAAAATAGATTTTTGGACGTTACTCGCGCATTTGGTACCACAGGTCTATGAAGCAAATGTATACCAAATACACCATACATAAGTAACGGCTATATCCGCGGTGTAGTATTGGGCTAATACGGCGATGTGAGCTGTGGGTGAGGACGTACGCGGTGTCGATGTTGAAGGTGTCTGCGGTGAACCACTTCATGCAGAGCGCGCACTGCAGCTCCACGTCGCCTAGCTGCCGTCCGTTCTCCTCGTCACCCGAGCCAGTCTGCGCGTCCGGGCCCGGGGTGCCCTGGGCAAAACCACGGGGCAACATCACACACCCGTACATTGTTTGTGTTTAATCGTTCAAACAGTACCAAATAACTTACCATCGCTTCCTTGCCGTTTGAGGATTCAGTATCCATGTTTACCGCCAACTCTCCAAAAGAAGCATTACTGAAATTCAACAAAGATTCACAGGAAGGAATTTAGGTAGAAAACTGACAGCTTAACAGGTGGGTCACATAGCTGCTGCTGTACAGATCGTTCCACAGTTAGAGTTTATTATTATTGGTTAACTTGAGCCATCAAGTGACGCAGACAAGCAAACGCCGAACACTAACGAATCATGAACCATAGAATCCAATCACGCGTTATTCTAGCCAGCGAGCTAACAATAACAGCTAACTAGCTAGTAAGCGAACTATTCAACTCAGATAGAACACGCCACTAATAATCAAAAAGTTATCTAGATTTTTGGCGAATAACTTATTTGGCGACACACTTATTAAACAATTACAAATATATATGCAGAAATCCTCATCCAGTGGAAACGTCTCGGCTCACTTGAATAAAACCATCTCGCGTTTGCAAGTTACTTAGCGTATCTAGCTACAGACGTTAGCTAAGTTAGCTTAGCTACTTCATTCAATGAATGTCAAGAGTCAGAAGCAACAATAAAGTGCAGTTATTTCAAGTCAAAGTTGTGTTCGTGCACAAAAACGTGCTGCTTAACAAAACAAAACAATTTTCCATCCAACATTCTTGCTCGTGAAGTCCTTTTTCCAAGCGACTCACCTTTCCCCTGCCGCTGCTTCCACAAGCGCAGCTCTCGCTTCTTCTTCCGTCGACATTTTTCAAAAATCGAACTCTACGGAAGATCACGAAAGGTGAATCTCGCGAGATCGTAACACAACTACAAACAGTGTAGTTTCAGAGGGGGAGTGGAATGGGGATGGTAATCAATCCAACCTCAACTGCGTTTTGTTTTCCCCTTTTTCCCCCCAATGACCGCTGAAGTTATGTAATGTGTGCGATAACAAGCAACAAAAAAACCGATTCTTATTCTTGCGAATATCACCAAAATATAATATATATCAAGCTTAGCCTACTACTGAAACACTGATTTTTGTTGGAAAGAAACGTCTCATAGATCCCTATCTATGGCTGAATCATTGATGACTTTCATGAGTGTCAAACATTTGGTTATTGGAATTACTGGAGCATGATTATATTAAGGGCACTTTCACATGTAGGTCATTTGACTGTTTCATTCGAGTAAAAGTGGAGTTTGTTTTGTCTGGATCTACATATTGACAGTGACTGAATCGAATCAGGATGTGAAACCAAGAGAATTTGGGTCCGCATGATACAGCTAGTGGACTGACCTAATAAACTAGAAGTTAATGGCAAATTAAATTAAACTTGAATAGACTTTTCATGGGCTGAAATGAAGCAACCCAACTCAACTTAAAAAAAGTTATCTTGAAAGTTCACTAGGATGGAAATGTGAAAACAAACTTGGTGTGAAAGTACTTTAAAACTCCCAAGGGATATTAGACTGGTTGTGTCCTGTTTGAACGAATATATCCTGACATCTGTGATAATATACCATTGTTACAGAACTTCTGTACATTTTAGTTAGTGATAGTAGTGCTAAGCCTTGTTTATGTTAGTGGTTCATGCAGCTTTTGTGAAATTGTTCAGTACAGAGCAGTCATCCAAAACCTGTTCCCTGAACAGAACGTACCACTTAAACTCAAAATATATCTTTTGGTTAGGACACTCTGTCTTTCCAGGAGAAATAAGAGATTAATTTGCTGTAAACCCCCTCATAATGTGGTTCAAACTTGCTGTAAACATCCTCATTACAACCACGAATAGTAATGTTATTCAGGTATTTATTAACAAGTCCCTAGGGACCCCCCACCCTGAAAGGGAACATTGCCTGATTATTTTATAGAGAGCAGTTAAAAGTAGCAGTCAAACAGTTTGACTGTTGTAATACCGCTGGCTTGGAATGTTGACGGTGCCTCTGAGTGTTGTTAGCGGCAGGTCTTCTGTCTTCTTACGCGTGTTGTATCGTAACCCATCTGCAACAGGGAGGGGGATGACACAAATTGGGGAATCCGTCTCTGCCCATTGTACTCCAAATAACGTGTCAAAGTAGAAGTTGAGCCTCCTGAGTACTTTATTGCTTACACTAGACTCGTTAAATTGATCAATGTCTTGCTTTACACAGGGCAAATGTGTATGCATCTCTCTCTCTCTCTATATATATATATATATAGAGAGAGAGAGGGAGAGATTGATAAAAAGATAGGCACACACTTGTGTGTCATTGATTTTAGCAATTGTACAAATCATATACAAAGCCAAGATGTTGGAATATTCAATATCGTGTGTGCTAATAATATGGTGGAAGGAGTCATCTATCAATCTAAAATACAGTTTTTTTAAACAGAAAATGTATAGCCTACATGTGTTGCAGTAGGGTCAAATTGAATGTCCTATTCAGAGAGACAAACTAAAATACTTAAATCTGCATTGTCCATTATTTATCTCCCTACCCCTATTAACCACTAACATCATCCTCTCCTGAAACTGTTTGAATGTTAGTTAACCAAAAAGTACCAAGACTGAAGAAGCAATAAATCGCCTAAACAACTGTTACATATCAATGCTCCAATGTTGACTGCATTTTCTGTATATATATTTATTTTTTTAACTCAAAAAAAGTTGCTGCATTTGGGTCAAATGTGCTGTCCCAGTCATGAAATTATAAAAAATAAAATACAAATAAAATCTGTGCCATTCTGTAGTTTTAGATCTATTCATCACAGCAGAGAACACTCCACCCATTATCCCAACACATCTCACAGAGAGGGCAGTAAAACATCTTACTGCAGGCACACTCCTTCCAGCTGGCCCCTCACTGGCTGCCCCCCACCCCAATACGCGCCCCAGCCCCCACCCTGCACACAGAGACCCAGGTCAGGAGGGGTCAGAACCACTGGTGACATCTGCTAATCGTCCTGGTGGGCCGGCCTGGGCTTGCTCCTTTGGCCAGGCTGTCACAGATCCACCCCCACTGGGGCTCATGTGATTATTTATTACCCCACCCTCCCCAGGCCACCTACCCCCTGCATCACACTATTAACACACAGTCCTTTCCTCTTAAGTAATCAAAAACCCATCAGAGATCACTGCACTTCCTCTGTGAATATCCACATGCAAGTAGCTAAAGTGTGACTCCCAACTTCAATTCAGTGAATAATCCATGAATAATTGTCTACATTTCCGAATTGCTGATCGCTTTTAGTAAGGCACATGCACACATGAAAAACCAGAAAAAAACTAGTTCTGACTTATTATGTTCATTCAACAGGTGTGATTAACTGAAGTTCTGAATCGCCCTGCTCCTTCTGTATGGTACATCTACACATCTGGATGGAGCGGGTTTTGAGAGAACACCTTCTTTGTTGCAAAAAGAAGCCACCTACCATGCTACCATTCATGTTGATTGCAAAACACTTTTATAAAACACTGCTTGAATTGATTTTGCTTTTTAAACAACGGTGAGATATGAGAACCTCTATTGTTTAAATAAAATGGCAATTTTATATTTGACCCTCATTTAAGGTTTTATCTCTGGGTTTGCAATATGCATTATTTATTTTTAATATTGGAAAATAAAAACGCTTGGTTTTGGGTGGAAACAATTATTGCCAGATACACCCTGTCTGTGCTATCTGGGGACTGTCTGTCTATCTGTAAGCGTTCCGCTCTTTGGAGTGGTAGTACGCACTCTCAACAGATTAGTCCTTCTTAGACGTTTTATTGGTTAAGACATTTATTATGACACCCAAAAGAACCTTAAAAGTATTCATCTCGAAGTCAAAAGACGAGGATGCACGTGGCAACGGAAACATTCTTGATTACCTACTTTAACGCTCCATAAGGGTTATTGCACGCACGACCTTAATAATATGTGAAGTTTTACTATTACACGCTGAATGCGGTTTACAATTGCTTCAAAGGCCTCGTTGATGTTTAGTTTAAACACAATCCATAAAACACAAATGCCTCTATTCAAATGCGAATACGAGTAAACAAGCGGCACTTTCTCCCCTGTCCAACGTCCATTGTAAAGAGTCGATCAGATTATCATCTCAACCGAAATTCACGTGTCGCACCAGCGTAAAATCACAGAATTGCAAATAATGACACGGTTCTAGACAAAAAGCTACACGATTCTAAAGAAAAGGGCACATTTTAACCAGATGCCCTGCAATAAATAACGTACCGTTTACCTCGCCAATTGTGGAGGTCATTAGCATTTTAAAGTGCGGATGCGGGGAACCCACAAAGCTGAACGGACTCTGTTCCTGGTTATGCATTTGCGAAGGGAGGGATGGCCTAAAATTGGGTTAGCGGTTTGAAATGGCTGTTTTGTCTCGTTGTCACCATTGTTAATTTATCATTGTGAAGCTTTTAAAAATGTTAATTTTATAAGCGTGAGAGTCGTGTGCTGGTTGAGTATATATGGGGTCAATATCGCGTGTGCCAGATCACTACTGATCCAAACGGACGCGCGCCCAACCAAGGCTTCCAATCTCCTGAGTTTTTAATACAGTATTATCTGCATTAACTAATCTTATAGTTATTATTGTTTTTAAAGTTTGTCACCATGCAGACTGTGAAGCAACCGATGATTACTAAAACCTCTTTTTCCATCGCGGACATTTTAGATCCCACTAAATTTAATGGAAGACAAAACAATAAAGACCAGTTTTCAACTGTTGAGGAAACCGATGCACAGCAAAGTAACGGTAAGACTTTTTATTTACGTGTGAAAACTACAATGTCGATTTGTACCTGTTCATGACGTTATTAAACCAAGTATAACGCAGTGAGGCGCCTTTAAATGTAATAAACAAGTACAAAGTATTACAATCATCACAAGTAAAAACCATTACAGCCTCAAATTCCATATTTGTATAGCTGCCATTCTTTTGATCTGTTAGTTTGTAATTAAACTACCCATAGCTCAAATTAATACGGTCACGGTAGTAAAACATTTGTTTAAGATTTTAAAGGTATTTTAATGACTAGCCTAGTTTTAATTACTAGTTCACATATTATAAAGTTCTTTCCATACAATACGAGATATTTAATTGAAATAGATTATCTGCCAGGTACAATAGCCTACTGCAGGTCACACATAATACCTTATCAATGAATACTTACCTTGTAGTGTGACAGTATTACCACAAGAGAGCAGTATTCACCAGTTTTTGGAAGTCTTGAACTACACTTGTTCAAAAACAGTAATTAGCCAACTACACTGTCATTTTCAACACTGATTCATACAATGAGCCAGTGCAATGAGTCAAATTGCATTTACCGTTATTGTGACCTATTCGTATTACATTTGAGTAAGATATGAAGTTGGAATGTTTGAGTAGGCTATATGAAACTAACCTACCCTCCTTTTCAACGTTTCAGGTGTTACAGCGCCCGAAGGTGGAAGGGCAGAAATGACGCATGGCACATCTGATGTCAGCGCAGTGGGGAATTTGAATGTACCAGATTCCAGCGAGGCTCCGCGCGAAATTGGCTCCGCGTGCCAAAGCGCCGTCCAGTCAACGTGCAAATCCAGGCGAATCCGTACGGCCTTCACGCTCGAGCAGCTGCGCGTGCTGGAGCACAGCTTCCGCATGAGCCATTACCTGTCCGTGCTGGAGCGCTACGGCATCGCCGCAGCCCTCCGTCTGTCCGAAACGCAGGTCAAGATCTGGTTTCAGAACCGCCGCACCAAGTGGAAGAAAGAGCGCGAGGGAAAGGCGGACCCAGAGCAACGTCAGAGTGGGCCACCGTGCCCGTCTCCTCCGCTGCATTACTACCGGGCAATTCCTCTTTACCCGCAACCAACTTACATGCCTTCGTCGTTCAATTACCAGACATATTGAAGATGCAATGAAATATGTGTTACACACATAGCCTATTTGCGTTTAGAACATACATACAGTATGATTTAAAACGAACTCTGATGTATGAAGTATGGCGTGGAGTTTGGGCACACAAAATGAACTACGCTGTGAATGAATATAGCAGAATTTACTCTCACTTTTTGTTTAAGAAGTTATGTAAGATATAGAAGGCATATATTTTGAGGTAGATTTTTGTATATATGCAGTAACTATATCACATTTGTTTGTATATTTTCATATTAATATAAATATATAATTATGATTACAGACAGTAATAATTACAACAATTATATTATTTATGACATTAATTTAATGTCCCTGATTAACAGTATTAGTTAGGTCCAGACCTAGTTAGGTCTTACAATAATAAATTCCTGATTGCAATGTAGGTTATTCAGTAATTAAAATAAAATGATATAATCCTAAGAAAAATCACAAATATTTTTGTACCAAGTACTGTATTTTTTTGTTGTAAATAAACATTTTCTAAAACAATTTAAATTTATTGTATGGTTGACTGGCAAATGATTGATGGTTATTTAATTTAATGCAACTTTTTTAAACATACAATTACAAAAAGCCCCAAAACCATAAAATAACAAAGTTCTTTACTTGTGCTGGTATGGTTGGTTTTGATGGGCTAAACAAGACGATGACCTGTGGACCCGGGGGCACTGGAGGGCCCCATTAAAGAGAGAGGGGGGGGGGGGTCATGATTGGTGTCACGGTGAAATAGGATTCCAGTACAGTGTGATTCCCTAACTTGTGCACTGTAGGAGTTTTATAAAAAGGGGGAAAACATCAAGGTAAAGATCAAATTATCCCAAGTAGAGCTTCAAGTTCCACGTGTGGTGCACACTTTGTTCATTTCTCCATTGTGTGTGGCCTCCCTGGTTGATTGAACCACAAGCTGTGTAGCAAGTAGCTGTAATCGAAGCTTGTTTCAGTGCAGGGAATCATGACTCTGCTCCCTAATTATATTATATCTCAGAGCTTAGGCATTTTAAGTGCAATGAACATGGTAGGAATGTATGGAGGACGAGGAGTAAGATCAACCTCTGCCAATAAATTCAAGCGAGAGAAACTGTTTCCAGATCTTCCAGCTGCTCTGAGGATATGAGTCTTTATTTAGCAACAGATAAGGTTGCAATGTTAATGTATGATAGTCTTACAACATTCCTCTCATAAAATCCACATTTGTGTATGTGCCTACATTTACATCAGATCGCATGCTTTAATCAATACTTGTGTTATGGAAAACTTCTGCACTGCACAGCAAATGAGCACCAGATGTTTAGACTTTTTATGTGCCACTAAACAGCAATGTAAGTCTTGTACTTCTGAGAATGAGTGTTGATAGAATCAAACCTGGGTCAAATACTTCATTTGAAATACTTTAACCCTATAGACAGTAGTACAATTCCTACAGGTTACAGACAATGAAAAAAACATACAGGTAACTGCCAAAATAAAGAAAACACTAGAGTAAATGAAGGGTTCTTTATTATGTGAAAAAACACAGCTCTGTTATTCTGTGTGGTGC
Organism: Aldrovandia affinis; assembly: GCA_029706075.1. Taxonomy (NCBI): domain Eukaryota; kingdom Metazoa; phylum Chordata; class Actinopteri; order Notacanthiformes; family Halosauridae; genus Aldrovandia; species Aldrovandia affinis. Next base: position 3,279,881 of record JAINUG010000079.1, read on the forward strand.
ATTTTCCTGGCATGGTTCAGGTCCACTCAACCCATTAGAGGGCAAGATAGACAATAAATACAAAGCCATTCTTTGTATTGAGATGAGTGATCATCTTCATCCTATGGTGAAACATTTCTATCCTGATGGGAGTGGTCTCTTCCAGGATAATAATGCCCCATCCACATAGCACGAGTGGTCACTGAATGGTTTCATGAGCATGAAAACGATATAAACCATATGCCATGGCCTTCTCAGTCACCAGATCTCAACCCAATTAAACACTTATGGGAGATTCTGGAGCGGCGCCTGAGACCAGATCTCAACCCAATTAAACATTTATGTGAGATTCTGGAGCGGCGCCTGAGACAGCGTTTTCCACCACCATCAACAAAACACCAAATGATGGAATTTCTTGTGTAAGAATGGTGTTGCATCCCTCCAGTAGAGTTCCAGACACTTGTAGAATCTATGCCAAGGTGCATTGAAGCTTTTCTGGTGGTTTGTGGTGGCCCAACGCCCTACTAAGACACTTTATGTTGGTATTTCCTTTATTTTGGCAGTATATTATGACCAATATTCAGAACAAAATTCTTATGTCATATGACATGTACATTGGGATAATCATTTCCTTAAAAAATCTCAGGGATCTGAAGGATTTGTTTAGAATTGAAATTAAATTGATAAACTATTTAAAATACAAATTTGACCCAGGTCTGGGAATATAGGAAGTCACACACTTGGCCTGGCCTCAAAACTAGTTTTGCATTAAGCCCACCAAAGCAAGGTTCCCTCTCAACCCCAAATTGAAAATTGTGTTTTCTGCACAACACTGTATTTTTGCTTACATTATGTAACTTCTAGCTCTGTAGATGCAATGCAGGTTGCAAGCACATGCCTGTCCTTTGCTTTAATATGTCTGAATGTTACTCATTACAACATAGCCCACTGAAACGGGAGGGCTGGCTCCCAGACTAAAACCTGCACCACAAGAGAAATCATAAACATACACATTTTATTGGATGGGGTCCATATATTGTCAAGCACAAGTTAATGCCTCTGTTAAATAAATAGCACACATGTGGTAACCCACTCCTCTATAAAAGTAGAGAATACATTTGAAATAAGACAGTATCGGCTATATTAATTCCTAGACTATATCAATTTGACATATTTAACATATACAGGAAATGGTGACACATGGTGAACAATGTTAAGTGTAAATATCCATCTTTATTAGTCATGAAAATGCAACCCTGCTTTGGAGACCAGGCCATGATGCATAAACACTTGGAATGTGGAATTCAAGCCATTGTAGATTATATCAATGACTTTTGGGGCACAGCAGCAGTGCACAATCACAACAGTGAACATATGCACAATGCCCTGCCAACCCTAAAAGCTATGCTTACAAGCTGGCTGACAGCCAAAGGGGCTTTATCATAAAGATTGAAAATAGGACAGGAAAAAGGTTTCCTATTTCCAGCAAGAAAATTTCAATGCAGGCAAAATAGTCCAGGTCCTGAATATTAAGTTCCATAGAGACATATATTTCAAGGACCGCTCATATGACATCAATTGTATCAATGCTTACTTCATATATTTCAAAGCTAACTTCAGAAGGCTGCACTACTTTAATTTAACTCATTCTTTGTATGTTTCCATTACTCATATATAATTTATTGGGTAGTGAAGGAATAGTGAGGGTTAAAAAATGGCTTGCCAATTTTCTAGACAATGTTTTAGCCCAAACATGAGAAGATACAAGCCCAAAACTAGACCAAACTGGATAATATATAACTAGGCTGCCATTGTTCCTGCTCACCACCAGAGGGCAGCATTGGACTTTTAGTGTTCCCTCATTGTCTCTATGGATTAATTAGTGTAATTGTGTTCTCTGATTCTGCCATTGTGTAATTGTTATTGTTTGATTGTTTCGATTGATTCCTCCTGTCTCATTTTCGTGGTCTATTTAAGTTGCCCATTTTCTTGATTCTGGGCTCAGGCTTGAATTTGTTGAAGGCTTGTTTCTTTGTTTTGGTGTTCCTGTGTTTTCCCTGCCATTTGGGTCTGCTCTCCCTGCCCCTTTTGACATAGGCCTGTAATAATGGACTTGGAGTGCACGCACTTTGTTAAATGTGAGGTTGCAGCTGCACGTGATGACAAAGGACATTTCAGGACTGGGTCTGACTCCTACTCCCTTTGGTAAGTTTTATGGTGTCGTGAACATTTACCCATTTACCTTTTTGTGTGAGGGGAAAAAAATGTAGATTGTTACATTGCTAGATGCTTCTGCCATCGCCCTGACACTTTGGCACTATTTTCACAAGAATCATGTACTATAAATGATAAGCTTCGAATTGTGTTTGCTGATAATCATGGAACCATGCTGAAGTGATGGTATAAACAAGGGGCTTACACAGAAACCTGTTTAATAAGCATTTTCAGAAGGAAAAGTTAGCCCTAAATATAGACATCTGCCCAATGCTTATTTTTTCACATAATGGGGGGGGGCAATTGAGCTTGAACATATCTAAGTTGGCAACACTGTTTATGAACTCCAAATTTGGTGGAACTCTGAAGTACTATCAACAATTTGCTTGTATAAGCCAGTTAGAACCTTTTGCTATTCAGAGCCAAGCCTTTTGATTGGTTTATGTGACAGCGATTGAAAACATATATGGGGGTCCATGAAGCCTCACTCCCTTCACTACAATTGGAGAAGCGGGAGGATTAATGCAGGGGAAATGCACTTGATTAGAGATGCCAGCCAGAGATCAGGTGGTCTTGTTCACGTCACTGCTCGAAACGGATGGTGTCATTGCACATTGTGACTGCAGAAAACCAGCTGGAGCACAAGTTGATATATTGCACAGCGCACACTCATGGGTTGTGGATTCCTGGTAGCATCGTGTCAGCGTGCTGGAAGGATACTATGTGCTTTGCGAAATGGTAACAGTTCCCTGGAGACCAGACTCGAGCCCCCTTCGGCCTGCTAACTACTTCTTTGTGTGGAGGCACCTGCTGGAGGTTGCATCAAACTCCCCAGGTACTGAGGGGGTGGCCAGGCCTTGCAGGAACATGCTGCCTTGGGGATCAGACTCCTGCAGAGAGGTAGATGTTTGCCCAAATGCACAAAGAGAGCTGAAAAGCCATTGCTAAGCATCCCTGCTGTTTGAGCACGGAAGGTCTGTCCGAGACTGTCCGCCCCAGAGCAGTTAAAGGAACAAGGCGTGCTCAGCCACACCTGGCCCCTCCCAGGGGATTCCCAGGGTGAGATGTGGGCAGGGCCTGGACAGGAGTGCAGCCCCATCCAGGGGTTTTAACAAAAGGAGAATGGGACTGAAGGCTGTGATCCAGACACAATTCAGAGTCTCTGAATCAGAATCACACAGAGACAATTGATTGCATTACTAGATGTCACGGGACAGTCCCACATTTTGTCCCGAGTCCTGCAATGACGGACGTTTTGAAACGCATTTGAAACGCAATAAATACAATTTAAGGATATAATCCCCCCTCCTCCACTCATCCAATTATAAAGGGGCATTGTTATGTATCATTTATATAATATAATGAACTTGGCCAAGAATCCAGACTTCGTACGTTCAGAGGATTTCTTTCTGCCTTGGGCACTTTTAAGATCCATTCTGAAAACGGTCGTTTCAGTGCAGAGGAAACACATCTGTCTGCAATCAAACATCTGCTTCACATCCTCTTTAGGTGTCAGTAGAGTTAATAAGTAGTAACAGGACAGATGCGCCTTTGCTTGTTATTCTCTAGGCAGGAAATAAAACATAGCATATCAGGGCAAACCAACCAATCATTGCTCTGTCTGAATTCAAAGGCAGAATTCCTCCCACCCCCCTCCCTCCTCTGACCCCATCCCTACCAACCCCCAGAGAGGGCATTTGGCTTCCCCCTCCTGTAGTAATTCACTTTTTTATTCAAACTGATGCTTCAAAAGGGGGGTTGTTATATAAGAGGAGTACTTTTTTCCTTTTTTAACAAGAATGATTAAAAAAACACAGACACATGTTCAGATGTTTTAAGAGAAACGGTACCTCTTGACGGCCCATATTTGGTTCTTTAGAGACCATGTGTGTTTAATGAGGTTAGTTTTAGTCATTTAAAATGTATTATTGTTTTCCCAGAAATAACTTCTATAATTGGACAGAGGACCTTAAATTGGTTTCATTTTACAGTCAAACACCACTCAGAACTACATTTGAAAGTTTCTCATGAATCTCAGCCACAATTAAACACGAGCACACATTTATGTCTTAAATACAACTTATATGTTTGGCATCGAAAGTTAATGTCACATAAACATAATCTGTTTCTATGCTGATCCGTATTAGCTTTATGTATCAAAACAGTGTTTCCCTGCACTGGATCTGGGGCTGTATCATATGTACTAGTTATCATTTCAGCTAAACTCACAATGAAATGCATTTTTTATTGAGATGCTGAATTAAAATGTGTATTTATATTATTTAATTTCTTTATTTAATATCTATGCATTTATTTGGCTATAAATACACTGCTGGCTTTTTGTTTGCCTTTAAGATAAAAAATACATGAAGATAAATCAGTTTATTTTAGTTATGAAAATAACATTGGTGCAGCTGTTTCAATTAAGCTGTATCAATGAATGTACAATTATTCAAAGTGAATACCTGTTGAATACCTTTGTCTTGTCTTTTACCAATTTGTTTCAGGGGTTAAAGGTGAATTGAAGTAACTTACAGAAGCATCTTGACTTCTGTCCATAAAAACCACACCACAGACCACCCATATCTGTAAGTAAGAGGTAAGGAAAAATAGTTAAAGATGACAAACTAAGATCTATAAAAGCTCAATCAAACCATAATTAATTGAGGGCTAAGCAAGAATAATAATTAAAAAACAAGGTGATTCACCCCCAGGACACGGCTTGGAAAACAGTATTTATCTTCCTAAACTGAAGACGTAAGGCAGTGTGAGTGTGCCGATAGGTGGTTTCGAATGCACCTGAATTTTCAGGGCCCGAGGCAGGGAAAACACTTATCATTACGTCCTCTTTCTTGTTCTTGTCTCTCTCCCTTCCCCCTCTTTCTCTCTCTCTCTCACATACAGTCAATGACACAGTAAAGTTAGACCCCCCCTCTCATTACTGCTTAGTGCCTGGGGAGGCTTGGTAATGAAAATAAAACATCAATGAAGCTTTACAACGTTGCATACCTGGGAGGGGGGCCAAACCCCCCAAAACACATCAACCCCTCAAAAAAAAAGAAAGAGAGAAAGCAGAAAATGAATTCCATAGAGGAGGTGCTTCTAAGAAAGCCTGCTTCCATTTGTACCTGGAGAGCCTTCCGGTACAAGGTTTTGAACTCCCCATCTCTCTCTCCCTCTCCCCCTCTCTCTCTATGTCTCTCTCTCTCTCTCTCAAAGTCAAATTCGCATTCAAATCAGCTTCATTGGCATAACAAATGCGTGATATTGTATTGCCAACGCACTGCTGTAATGACAGCAACACACTTAAAACTAGGCATTTTGCGACACAGCTGATGTCTTTTTGTTACAGTTGACTGAGGCCAGCATTTGATTTAATGGAACAGACTTTTGTTGTCTAATGGTTTACAATGACCAATTCCTCTCTAGACTGCCATACTCCAGGGAGAGGAGGCAGTGGCAGCCATTGACTAAATGTATTTCTGTTCCATCAATCTGGAAATCTTAAAACGGGATACGGTGACATAGGATGGTGAGCAGTGTGAATACCACAGAAAAACAATCACAGCCATCTTGAATTCACTTTTTATCACTTAACAAACAACATTGAAATGTTGGCTTTAAAAACATGGCAGATAAAAGAACACCATCCCATAGTGCATCAGAGTATAACCTCTTTTCTCTGGCCACTGGAGGATATTTTTAAGGTGGTGTCAAATTTTCTGGTAGTCCTCCAGGGCAAGGGGGAATCAATCACTACCATATGTAACTTATGGTTCTGTGTGGCTCAGTGGCTCAAGTAGAACATGGCGCTAACAACATTTCCATTGGGACCACATATACTGAAAAAAAAGTATGCATTCAGTACTGTAAGTTGCTTTGGATAAAAGTGTCTGCTAAATGGCATATATTATATTTATATAACTTCCAGTTGAAGGTGGGGAGGCTCCCAAGTGGAGTATCCAGGATGGGCACCCCTTAGTGCAGGGCTGTGCCTCATGGTCTGGATTGAATCAGGGTCAACCAGTTCAGACTGTGGGCTGGTGTCACATGCACAGTGACACATAGTTGTCCATAACTTTGCCCAAGGAAGGACTCATTCGTCATGGTGTCCTTATTGTGCAATAGTGACCCCTCTGGTTGTTTGTGTACCTGCAATCCACCACACATGCAGTCCCCCAGCGCAGCACCCATACAGCGAGACTCACTTGTCAGGTTCATACGGTACTATAAGCCTGACCAAGTTGACACTGATGTAAGATAAGCCCATCCAAATCTCACAAATTGTAACTGTAACATAAACTGTATAATTACCATTGAGCAGCTCAGATTGGAGAGACAAATTGAAGGGGAAATACTTAAAAAACAAAGCTTGTATCTGGGATAGATGTGTGAGATTCCTGTCTTCCATCTACGTACAGACGCTGCCTGAGACTGGCGCATGGCACGTGTCCATGGCAACAAGTGTCTCTGTCTGTAATTGAACGTGGTATTTTGAGCCGTGCGGTGAACTCTGGAGCTTGGCTTTGGATCAGATGAAGCCTCTGCCATATTTGATTTGCATCCTCTTGCGCTGTGCTGCCATTTTCATTGCAGCGCGATAGCGAGGCATACGTTTTGTAGTTGTATTATCTCAAGAGTCAACTGGAAAAATTTCAACAAGTTGCCCCACACCTCCCCTTCACCCCTAAGAGACCGCAGGTAAACAAACTTCTCCGCTCCATGCACCCCCCCCCCCCAAAGAAAAGTGTCTGTTTTATTTTCTCAGTGTCTAGCCTGTGTGAAGCACTTGTCATCCCTGGCGGCAGGAAGCTGAAAGCTGTTGGACTCGTGTGACCTGTGACCTTCTCTGTGTCCATCTGACCGCCTCTGTCTCCATGTGACCATCTCTGTCTCTGTCTCCATGTGACCGTCTCTGTCTCTGTCTCCATGTAACCGTCTCTGTCTCCATGTGACCGTTGTGACTTTGCAGTGAGCACCACGGCTGGCTGAAGTGGCAGAGCTCCCACACGGCTCAAACCGCCAGGGCTTCCCATTTAAGTGTTTAAGCACTTTTTAAGAGGCCCTTGATGGCACCTTTCCTGTCACAGCGTGCCTAGACATGGTCCAACCCATTGCATCTTCTGTTCACTTTCGGAGGGTTTGGAGATGGCTGTGGTGACCCCTAACATCACCCCCAGTTTGATTTCCATGTATTGGGGGAGGAGTATGCATTATGACATGCAGCTATTTAAATGGAAACTTGAGATGGGACTAAATTAGGCTGAACAAATTAGGTTATTTACAGTGAGTCTTAGTACAACGAGGCAACCTTCAGCAGTTCAGTATCTCTTTAAGAAACATGTACCAATTTTGACTGGAAAATCCTTAGCTGCAACAACCGTGACCTTCACCGAGGAGAGCAGCTGGGGACAGGGGGAAAATATGGGCCTCTCCACACAGTGAGTAAAAACACAGAACCTAGCCAGGACCTGTATGTCAAAGCCATCTTTTTCTCAACTTCTGTCTCTCTCTCTCTCTTTGAAGGTGAAGGAATTGCAATCTCACTGCTCTGTTCCGATTGCATTAATCACACACAACAAGACAAGTTGCTGGAGCAGAGATGGAAATCGAGTCAAAGCCGCCCCACCCCCCCCAAAAAATGCCTGATCCACGTCCAAGTGTATTCTGATTCCAATTGTGTGGGGCGGGGGGATTTTTAGGAAGCTTGGAGGTGGGGCGTGGAGCTGGAAGCTATTCATGGTGAGATCAAGACTTTTGCAGCCAATTTTCCCTGGGCTGGATTGGGTTTAAGTGGGGGTCGGGAAGGAGGGAGGTTTGGGGGTGGGGGCTCCTCTCATGGAACACGTGGAGTGCTGGAGTGTGTGGAGAATACATGAAGATCATGGGAAATCGGTCAAGCACAGCAGTTCGCCACCTCCCAATATTTAATCACACATATAGGCCTGGTCATATTTTGATATTTACAGCACGTTATACTGTAGGCCACAGAGAGAGAGGAAGCACAGCCTTAGAAAAAGTATCCCTGAAGAATTATGAGCAGTTCTGATGAGACAGGGGGACCACTTAGCTGGGAACACACACTATATTTGTAAGAACCCTCCTTAGAGAGGCCCTTTTGATGCCCACCAGTAATGTGCACTGAGATGTGTTGCTTGAGGTTAACAGTGATATTTTGATGTCCAAAAGAGTACATGTCCTTTTGTTGACGTTCGGGGGCCCAGTGTTGTGATATGGCCAGCTGTAGCTCCGATCTCTGAGTTATTGCATCTGTTATATGAATTCAAAGGTTTCTGCTTGTTTGGCCAGCTAACTTTCTAGCCGTTGACCAACTCAAAAACCACATGCTTCGCTGCTTGGACTTGTAAACGTAAGTCAGGCTCAGGCTCAAGCGTTTGCTGGAGATTGCCATGTCTGCTCTTGACATTAACTCTCCTCTAGCCGGTCCCACTGTGAAGACTTCCTAGTCGGCACATTTGAGTGGACCAGGGGTCTCGCCATCAAAACAGGGTTCCAGAAAGGTAAATACATGAAACATTCCACAACCCAACACTTTAACGAACGTGATTGAATTGTGCTGAATAGAAATTAAACATGTAATCAATACATTACAACTCTTACATTGTCCATAGCATAGAGTTGCAGAGGGGTTTTTATTGACTATAATAAAGAATGACTCAAACCCCAGGAGTAGGAAGAACTGTAAACCTGAACTGTCCTGCAACAGCACCCCATAAATAAAATAATATAAAGTAATGTAGAGTAAAGTAGAATATCAGAGCTGTGTAGAACAAGGGCATAACCACATATTAAATATTGGGGGGGGGGGGATATAATGAAAGGGAATTATTTATATCTACAAATGATTGAATATTGGGGTCCCCCCCCCACTTACCTGGTGGTGCACTTCCAAGTGTTTCAGTCGGTAAAGCTACTGGCTAACAGCACAGGCTGAGCCCCATCCACTGCTAGGGTACGGGTGGCACAGTGTAGCAATCCATATTGTGCTACTGTCACTTTAAATGAGCTGTGTTTCTGTAATTGTTGTGATGTCATGTTAACGGGCTTATCAGGATTGGTGGTTCTCACTAGCCACGCCAGAGTCAGCTCTGGCCGGGAGTGCCACTAGGGGGCGGCAATTGACTGTCCGCCCCAGGGAGGGGGGAAGGAAGTTGACATGAGTTTGCTGCGTATAGGAGTGGCTCTGGAGTACCGGAGTTACGGTCAACGGCTTGGCGAGTGCCGTCTCAGAGGAGACGATACTTCACCTTTGTCACTGCCGATCACAGGACTACGGCAGTGAACACACATTACGAGGGGGGGATTGACATGAAAAACAGAGGGTGTAATTGGCTACTAAATTGGGAGAAAATTGGAGAAAATCTGAAAAAATACAAAAAAAAAAGAATTGGTCATTCTGTGTGGTTCAGCAGGTAGAGCATGGTGTTGACAATGCTTAGGTTGTGGGTTTGATTCCCATTGGGGCCACATATAGTGAGAAATGTATGCATTCAGTACTGTAAGTACGCTTTAGATAAAAGTGTCTGCTAAATGGCATATATTATATTATTAATTGATAGATGTTATGTGCATAAAATGCTTCCTTAACCTTGGCATCAGTGAGCATGTGTATGCAGTTCTACCTCTAGTCATGCATCCATGAGTTAGTGCCCAGCGGAACTGAGTGTACCCACAATACCCTGCACTGGCACTCATCATTCTGCCTCTCCAGCCCCTACCTCCCCACACCAGCAAAAGAGTGTTGCAACAGCAGGGACACAAGAGCATAATATGATCATCTATTCTAAATGTGAGCAAATAAGGGAAACATTTTTCAATCCATGGTAATTGAAAAATAATAACAACAACAGCAACAACAACAACAGCAATAATAATAATAATGATAATACATAAATATTACCCTCAGAGACAGCTCTGAAGCATCACCAGAGGACAAACTCAAGTTTGCACTAGCAGTCCTATAAATGTGGAACGGGAGAGCGATCAGAAATTGGGCAAGAACAAGGTGCCCCACTGACACCTCAAGCCACGTGATGTTTTGCAGCCCGTCTCGCCCATCTGTAATGCGGGGGCTGGTGTGTGAAGCATGACTCAGATGGGACTAATGTGTTAATTCAACAGCAGCCAACAACTTAATATCCATCTGACCCTCTGGAGCACAGCACACACAGTGCGGACGTCCGGTGCGTAGTGACAAACTCGTCCCATTAACATTTACCACACTCAATCTATTAACTGTGAACTAACCTCACGAGCCAGACTTTAAAAAAATATCCTTGCAGAGGTATCGCTGTGTTTTTCGACTGTGAAAGTGTCTTTGGTGATAAGCCCGCCCATATTGCAGGGAGGACCCCAGTTGATCCCTCCCATGATTTAATATGACCAATCACAAGCTCTTAGAGGGGAGTGATCTATCAGCCAGTCAATGAAAAGTACTCCCGAAATTCTGAAGTGGAAATTGAAACCTATCACCCTTTTTCACCAAATTTAATCAGACGATAAACTAAGGACTGTCTGATAATACGACTTAACTATGAACTAAAATGAACTATGCAAAAGCAATGACAGCTACAGATAACTGCCATAATAAAGGCAACACTTGAGCAAATGAGGGAGCCTTTAAATGGGTAGTACCCCAAGTGTCCATCGGGGAGTGTCCATCGGGGGTACCAGCAGTCATATTTGACTACAACTATATCTGGTTATTGTGAAACTATGAAAATAATGCTGAACATAGTAATATATTCAAATAAATTGTATTTATTACCCAAATCAAATTAGAGTTGCACTCAGGAGATTGATCAGTAAGTCACAATTGTATTTGATTAAACCCGAGGCATAAAGCAGAAGTCATGATAAAGCCTGGTGGAATGTCTGTCTGTCTGCTCTCGCTTTGTGCTTTCATTTAAGAAAAGGAAAGGAGTATGTGCCCATCTGACTTTAATTATTTGGGTTAGAAAAAATATGGCTTTTCCTCGTCTCGTCGGAATTTGTGTTCTGCTTGCACACACCGGCTTCATACAATTACAGTCCCTGAAATGAGCCCTCAGAAGAAAGAAAGGCTGATTGCACAACCTTCTGTTAATTAATTTAAAACAACAACAACAGCAGCAAAAATCATTCTTCATTCTTCTAATTTCCTCTCCTTTCTGAAACACTACACAGAAGGCAGAGTTTGGAGATTGGAGTTTATGTTAAAAATGTCGTTTGAGATTTTGGTTGCTCATTTTTGCCTGGAGGGGCTGAAAGAGAGATGGAGCTGATCAATGTCTCTTGTCTGCTCAAGCATTTATCTCACACGCCACTTACTGGCTCTTAAACAATGAAAAGTTTTTCCTCCTGAGAGGACAGGCTATGACATTTTTATTTTCTGGAAACTGCCCCCCCCAAAAAAATGACAAGACTTGAAACATCTGCCCTTCATTTGACTGATGTTGAAGTCCCTTTCCTTCTCTCCCTCCTGTCTGGACTTGGGATCATTAGTCAGAATTCCTGTGTCTGTATGTGTGTGTGTGTGTGTGTGCGTGTGTGTTTGTGTGGGTAGGTGACAGCGGCTCAAACACTGTCAATGTTATATGCCCCTCCTTTCTTCTCTCTCCCTCTCTCCCTCCCTCTCTCCCTCCCTCTCTCCCTCCCTCTCTCTCTCTCTCTCTCTCTCTCCCCACCCCAGTCTCCACCTCTGGAATGTGATGTCCCAGGAGTGTAGCCCCCCCTCTCCTCCCGTGACAGACAGAATAGGGCTTTAGTTTGAGGAGGAATCGCACTGGACGGGAATCCAGGAAGGCAGCGGGACAATTAAAGCTCCCAATCCCAGGACGGGAGGGGAACAGGGCTGGCGAGAGCCTCCGACGGGGTGTCAGTTTTCTTTTTGATCCCGGAGACGAGGTGGCGCTCCAGCCGTTCCTTCAGCCCGAGTGTGGAGCATTTCTCCCTCTTAGGCGCCAGCAGAGCGGAGGACCAACGAGCGCTACGCGGCACAGACCATCCATGCACCTGCTTTTCTTTTTTTGAATACCATTTCTCATTTTTATCAACTCAAAGAAACTTTTCCTCCTGTGTTTTTTTTCTAAACTAATGGCCACTTTACGTCAAGGACGGACCTGATTCTCATTGTTTATATTTTTTTAGTTCCCCGCTCATTGGTGAAGCCTCACTGGAACGCAAACCAACTGTGGAATTTCTCATTTGATCTATGATCACCTGATTTATATTTTGGATGCGCTTCTCTGGGGTGTGAGTTGAAGGACCCTCTGCAGACCTTTTTTATTTAAAAAAGAGAACAATTTAAAAGAGCGCTACCCTTCCTGGAGCTCTGTGTTGGTGCAGGTCAGTCTGACAGATTCCCTGCGGAGGAGAGCAGCGTGAGTGTGTGAGATGAAGAGTAGCGGGGCGGTGCTGTGCGCTGCAGCCCTGCTCGTGTGCTGCTCGCTAGCATTCGCTGGCGGGACGGGCTCCAAAACCGCACTGGCGGCACCCAGAGCCTCGGGGGCCCGAGGAGGGCAAGGCGGGGGCCCAGGGCCGCGACGGAGAGACGAAGAGCCACAGGAGAGTCGGAGAGAAGAGGAGCTTATGGATGACCCCAACACAGAAGGGGACGCTGACAAGCCAAAACCTAAGGTCAAGAAGTCCCCCGAGGAGGTTCTGGCAGGTAAAAACAGGAAACAGATGCACACAGCATGAATTTAACTAAATAAGGGCCTCATGTCGTAGTGCAGGTGGAGAAATGATAGATGTTTCTGACAGCGTCTTGTCGTAGCGCGGGTGGAGAAATGATAGATGTTTCTGACAGCGTCTTGTCATAGCGCAGGTGGAGAAAATGATAGACGTTTCTGACAGCGTCTTGTCATAGCGCAGGTGGAGAAATGACAGACGTCGTCTTGTCATAGCGCAGGTGGAGAAATGATAGACGTTTCTGAAAGTGTCTTGTCATAGCGCAGGTGGAGAAATGACAGATGTTTGACTTTTTTTGCCATGACGCAGGTGGAGACGTTACATGCAGTGATAGAAGCATAGAGTGTAGATCTGAGGCCGTGTGAGAACTCATCGGGCACACAACTCCATCGATAGATATATGCACTTATTGACAACTACCATGACAATTCTAGACAGAGTAATTGTGATGTTGAGGGGCACCGTGGGCCATGGGCTGTGGTTTTCATGTGGTCTGGTATCCTGACTGTGCCAGTGCTGACTGTGGCTGGTTGCAGGGAGTGCATAATTGGTAGTTAATTGGTAGTTAACCTCTGGAGTGCCTGCAGTCTGACTGCTCCGACTTCACCTGAAACGTGATCCTCCAGCACAATAACTGCGCAGCTCACCTGGAGGATCGCAGAGTGAAAAGAGTGGCCCGTGCTTCGGCGGAGAGCGTGCGCTTGTCTGCGCTCCTGAATTCATGGGGGACGTGGCGGTGATGACACGGGTCTATGAATACAACTGGGCAGTCCAAAATTGAGAGAATAGAACAAGTTGAAAGACTAAAAGGTTATAAAAAGAAAAGGTAGTGAACTCCGAAACTAGACATCTGCCAGACTTGCCAGACTTCAGTGTTGGATTAACCCATTGATATGGAGGTACAGGTGACTGCACCACTCATCTGCACAAATAATTGCACATTCAATTTAGATTCAGCGATTGCTCTTATCCAGAGCCACATACACGCATGTCACCGTTTTTTTCGTATTTTTTTTACATACAGTCAAATTATGCCGCTGGAGATTTTACTGAAACAATTCAGTTTACACACCCAAATCAGATCCCCATTTCGGAGCTGCAAACCCACTTCCCCAACCATTATCCTACACTGCCAGCATTATCCTACACTGCCAGCATTATCATACACTGCCACCATTATACTACACTGCCACCATTATACTACTCTGCCACCCTGCCTGTGTATTTGAGCAAGGCTAAACTGCATCGAGTACGGAATTGTAAATTATGGACGGGAGAGCTCAGGAGTGTGGGAGTAAATGAGAAATACAGCTGGCCCTCATTGTGAGAGCAGCGATAAGGGGTGTGGGTGTGTATGTGTGTGTGTGGGTGTGTGTGTGTGTGTGGGTATGTGTGTGCGTGGGGGGGTGTGTGTGTGGAGGTATGTGTGTGTGTGTGGGGTGTGGGTATGTGTGTGTGCCCTTCTCCTCTTTCTGTCTCTGTTTCCAGTCATGGTGAAACAGCAGAGATCTCTGTGGTCAAACCCGCGCATTCAAGCGAAATAAAGCAGACTGAAAGTTTTGGGTTAAAATACCGCCAGTCCATCTGCGTGTTTCCCAAAAGCCCCTGATTTAAGATGCCTGTCAGGATCCCGACGTGATTAGTACATTTACTACTCTTCACTGGTGTTTTTTTTTTAAAGATATTTAATAGTGGAACCTTTGTGGGATTTTCTCTTTTTTTCTTGTCTCAGTGGAAAAGTCTGCATGACCGAAAAGCATACTGAAAAACAGGAAGGTTTAGTAGTCGGTCTGGGCGTTGTAGTGAGTAATATTTGTCCGGACCTGATGAGTGCATCTCCAGTGAACATCTGGAATTGGCTCATTCTTTGGGGTCAGATTTTCTTGGAGCTGCCTCTATACAGGCAACCTCTGATACAATGTGTTATATAACCATTACTCTGCTTTGGAGAACATGCTAGAATTGTTGTTTTTGCTGGCATCTGAAACTACATGAAATTCTTTGGTGGAAAAATGCATGGATACAATTTAGCCCTGAGCTTTGAAATCATTTCCACATGATTTCTCTTCAATTTGACCTATTAGTTACAGGGTTGAACGAAAACTACTATACATAGAATAACAGTCCCCAACGCTGGTTCTGAAGAGTGGCAGGCTCTGCTGGTTTCTGTGGCTACTCAGCACTTAATTTAAATTAAACTGTTAAAGCAGTTTATTACACAGTTAACTCACTGGCTTCTTTGGTCTAAACTGGTTATTGATTTGAAGGTGAAAAAAAGCCAAGAAGACCCTGGATACCAGTGTTGGTGTTCCCTGCAACAGAATCAATATTTAAAAGAAAAATGAAGCATCTCTTAAGCTTCTCAGATTTTTGCTCATGTTCTCTCATGTGTGTGTACTTTGTTTTTTCTGCACATGGTTCTCATTACAGTACCGTCAAGTAAGATGCTTGAGAGCAATTATAAGCAATTAGCACATCTGCTACCGTGAATATGCAGTGCATGCCGAGTGGGATGCTAGCCCCCTACGCTGCTGTGGCTGCTGTTTTGTTCATTATAGTTTGATTATTACAAGAACATGAATGAAGCCAGGCCCTTGGTGTTGTGCATCAGGTCCTGTTGAGTGTCTGGATGAGCGAAGGACAAACTGGATTTGCACGGTCTCCAAGAAGTACTGCCATTACAATGTTTCTGGGCTGCACATTCGCTGCACTTCCTTAGAGCTTAAGGGAAGAAGAATTTTCCATGAAAATAAAGTCCTGTTGTATGGTCCGATCTCTCTCTCTCTCTCCCTCTCTTACTAAAAAACCCCATTAATCACAATGTCATTAATTACACACATCTATGGAAAATGAAAAGGGCTGAAGCTGCAAAATCTTTTAAACCCACTAAATGCTGGATTTCTGCAGGAATCAGGAAGGAAGTGCTGGGAGGAGAAAGACAGATTGCCAGATTTGATCCAGAACATTATAAATGTTGGACGCAATACTATATAATGAGCAAGGAACCTACTGGAAATTCTCAGTGCAGCTTACAGGGAATGTGAATGTGCTACTATAATTTGTCAGGGTTGGGGTGCATGGGACGTTATTGCTATCTGATTGATGTTACACCATTTCACCTCTCCAAAAATGAGCCACAAAGACTAATTCTGCATGGGGAGTTCATCTTGGGGCATGATGTCACTTGCATTTTTACATTTTTACATTTTAAGCATTTAGCAGACGCTCTTATCCAGAGCGACTTACAAGATGTGCATTAATACAAGGTGAGAACAATCAAAGTTAGCGTACAAGATCAGTGCAGTAAAACGGCAAAAGACATCATTGCAGGCGTCTGCGTATCATACCTGTAACATTGGGAAAGAAAAGGTTAGTGGGTTTTTTTTTTTTTTTTTTTAAAAATTTTATTTTTTTAGATCAAATAAACAGTGGTGACGACAGATTGATTAGATGGACAGTGTTCAGTGCGATTCGGGAGGTCGTTCCACCAACGACTTGGAGCGTGATGTCACTTGAGGTGTGATGTCACTTGGGACATGATGTCACTCGGGGCATGATATCACTCGGGACGTGATGTCACTCGGGACGGGATGTCACTTGGGGCGTGATGTCACCTGGGGCGTGATCCTCCGAGCATGAGAGCATGTGTGAATGTTCCACAGGGGCATTCTCTCTCTCTCTCTCTCTCTCTCTCTCTCTCTCTCACACCACTCCACACCACTCACAACAGCCACCCACAACAGCCTCCAAATGGTCTTCAGCTGTTCGTTAGTCCCAATCACTTGACTCTGTTCAGAGCTGCCTATCATGGACACGGTTCGAAGCCCGTCTGTGCCAGACCGGCCCCGGCCATTAGCCCCGGCATTTGGCTGTCCGCCACAAGGGGAGGGGGGAGGGTGAGCCGGCACGAATTCTGAGAAATTTTTGAAAAATAGTGGCATCTACAAGGAAATGGGGCTTTAAGTAGAACAGGGGTGTCAAACTCAAATGGCTGCCAATGCACTACACCAGGTGATTTCACTAATTAGCTCACTTCTTCAACTGGGAGAAATCACCTAGAACAAAAACCTGCACACAGGCCCTCGATGGAACAGTTGCACTAGAACCAAGAGGACTACAGTTCCCAGCAGCCTGCAGTCCCGCACCTGAAGCAATCTGGGAGCTGATGTCAATCTGGGAGCTTTATAAATGACTGTTTTGTGTCATATTGGGAGAGGAGTAGGTTGGAGTATTGGTGAGTGGTGAGTGGTGAGTGGTGAGTGGTGAGTGGTGAGTGGTGAGTGATGAGTGGTGAGTGGTGAGTGGTGAGTGGTGAGTGATGAGTGGTGAGTGGTGAGTGGTGAGTGATGAGTGGTGAGTGGTGAGTGGTGAGTGGTGAGTGGTGAGTGATGAGTGGTGAGTGGTGAGTGGTGAGTGGTGAGTGGATTGTTTTGAGGACACTGTTTTGTTTTAAACTAACTTGAATTAGTTTAATGAAATTGTTGTTTTTGTTTGAAATACTGCCTCCTCTGGACTCTTCAAGTGCCTACACCCTCTGAAAAGGTATTTGAGTATCACCCCACCCCAAGGGACACTACAATATATATATATTGCAACACATTATATATTTTACCAGATATGGAAGATGCATGAATTATGTTTATGGTTTTTATATATATATTACACTACCATATAATATGATATGACTTATGATATGATATGACTCATGAGTGCCAGTACTCTGGCAGTCTGGGAGGCCCCCCCCTGGTCCTTGTGCACACCATTGCCTCCCCAGAGCAGACAACTCTGACGCACTTCAGCCTGGCTCTGCTTTGCCTCAGAAACGCGCCAACCAACACACCTCAAACATAAATCCTGAATCATATAAAGTTTAAACTGGTCTGGGAATGTTTTATGCCCATGCTGTGCACCGAGGCTGAAGTAATTTTGCAGAATTTGTCTTTGTTTGGGAGGGAATCAATGTAATGGGAATCAATTTTATGCTTTGTCCTTTGAGAAATGAATTTAAACAAGCAAGACCTTTTCTTCAGGTCTTACACAATGTTTGTCATTACAGTTACTGGCAAACATGCAATGGTGCATAAGAATACTAAATAGAAATAGTAAAGTCATATTTCCTTAAATGTGTTTCTCGTTGCCACACGCCATGTTACACAACAAGGATTGAAACAGAGCTGCAGGAGTTATCGGTCTGCAGACCAGGTTTTATTAGCTCTCCCACAGGGAGAAAGGGAGAGAGAACTTATCAATTAACAAAATTAACAAAATAAACTATGGCCCTCCCCCTCACAGGTTCCAGCTAAAACCAATAAATCAAAATAACAAACTAAACAAAAAGCGCCTTTCAGCAAAACACAAAACATTGACGTTCACAACTTTGCAGATGGCTTTCCTTTGCTCACAGGCACCTACTAAGAGAGCAGAGAAGTTTTAAGCACACAGGTACAATTAGATAATGCCGCACAGCTGCGTGCCCTATCTGCCCTGCCAGTAGGTGTGGCCGTTAATCACCCAAATTCCCCTAGACCACCGCCTTCCACACCCGTCTTGTAAAGTGTGCGGTTGAATCACCACTGTGGTTAGATTGAATGAGCACTACCCTTAAACCTGGGGGGGACTCCGTAGGGACCTTTGTAGTGAAAACAGGCAGGAGAGGGGCTTGTAAATGTGGGAGGGATTAATAGGCTCGGCCTCCGATTGGCATTGAAGGGAAGCTGGCATTGGAGAGCTGAGCAGTTCAGTGCTGGCATCACGGAATACTTTAAGAGCTGCACGAGCTGAACCTTAGTGGGAGGACAGGGTGAGATCTGTGTGCGTGTGTGTGCGTGAGAGAGAGAGAGAGAGAGAAAAATTGAGGGACAATTTATGACTGCTCATAGCGTGTAATAAGTTAATTAATGTCATATTGTGTGTTATGTCTAAAAATGTATACATTTCTGTGTCTAATGTATATCTATCGATGTGTTATGTCTGTAATTGTAAATGTGTGCTTTGGCAATATGAGAGTCAGCTTGTCATGCCAATAAAGTCATTTGAATTGAATTGAGAGAGAGAGAGAGAGAGAGAGAGAGAGAGGTTAATTGTTTAATTCAGTCATTCATATATTGTTTCCATGTTATAATTTTTTGGCAATATTTTATTTTAACAAATGATTTGCTTTGCCAATGTGATGCAATGTATTGCAATGCCAATGGAGAATATATGAATCTGAAACAGCCAGCTGCCATTGTGATGTTTTAGCAACAGTTCTCTTGTCATGATCTCGTCATGCACATAATGAATATTTGAATTTGAATTTGAATGTGCTAATGAGTGAAGATGCAGTTGACTTTGGCACATGAATATGTCCCAGCAGAGGTGGTGATTTATTTGTTTGTTTGTTTATTCGTCTGACACTCTCAACTTGGGAAACATACAATGTGATTATGGCAACAAAAACATAGAGTTCACATCATAACAGCAAGAAGTGTGAGGTACCGAACAGGGACCCAGACGCAGACCAGGATAAGGCAGTAAAGGAACATTTAATGATCAGGCAAGGTTCAAAAGCCGATAGTCAGAGTAAGGAAAAGTACAAAATCGAAATCCAAAAGAGAACTCAAAAAAGCAATACAAAAGTCAAAACCAAACAAACAAAATTGGAAGGCAAAACTCAAAGTCAAACAGAAGGGGTGTCTCGGAAAATACAAACAAACTCTGGCTTACACACAATTGGCACAGTGAATGATGATCAACGTTCTGACAAAGACTGAAAGCAAACAAGGAACTTAAATACAAACGGGTAAAGTGACACAATAGGAATCAGGTGTGACTGGGAGGGAAAAGGGCAAGAACACAGGTTAGAACGATTAAGGATAACTAATACAATAACGAGGGGAAATGAAAGACACAGACTGGGAAGCACATAGACACACTAAAAATACACGACCTGGAAGAGCAGGCAGACACGTGCACAGTTCTAAGGGGAGGAACGCATAGAAAGAAAATGCGTGCAGATAAAGCGATTAAGAGAGAAACGTACAGGGATAGGACAACGAGAGAGAGAATGATAGCAGTAGATAGAAACGTGAGAAAATTAGTAATTAGTAATGTTAGTAACGAAATCTAAACCCCTACTGTTAGTAGATTAGTTGGTTAGTACTATATACATCGAATTAATATGTACAGAGTGTTAGAAAGAAAGAAGGAAGTAAATGAGATAAGAAAATAAGACAGAAAACCCGTAAAGTCGAAATCACCCGAATAGTGCAATAACAAAGACGAGGAGTGGAATATCGAAAAACAAGGAACACAGACAGACGGGTGAATGAAACAAAATGATGAGAAAATAATAAAATACAAAAACAAACAGAACAAACGTTGCAAAACGTAACAAGAAGAGCATGGCCAGAGGGTCAGCACTGTGAATAATCTGTGATAAAGCATCAAACTATAAAACAATGTTGAGTTATGTGCAACCTAGCTGTTTTAAGCATATATACTGTATATATATTTATGCAGCAAATTTTACAAACCATATTTAAAATAATTAATTCAAAATGATCACTGAATACATTATGACAGTGTTATGATATCGGTCATAAACTGTAATACACTGTCATTTCTGGTTAGGATAGGTATCATGTTATGCTTATAACAGCATTGTGTGGGTCTTATGACCTATAGTTCCAGTAAAGTGCTACTGAAACAAGGCACCTGGTCAGAGTACCCGTAGCAGGTTTGTGTAATAGGGAAACCATGGACAATGCCATAATGTCTGGCGTCTTGAGATTGTCTCATAACAATAGTGTCTCTGGCCCAATCAGACAGGGCCCTGCGTCTCACCCCCCTGTCTGAATTAATGTACCTATTAGACTGTATAAAAGAGCTAAGACTGTGTTTGTAATATGCATGTGTTTCCGTGGTATAATGAAACTTTCCTGTCTTCTGTTACGGACTTCAGGTCTGTTGTCTCAGTATGGAGATTATTTAACTCTGATTCTGTATTTTGGATTGACCAATGGTACCTAACCATAATCCATAAGAACATCACATCACATATATGAGTTAGCATCTAGTACAGATAACATGACCATGAGCTAGCTGGCACCATTTCAGAAGGCTAACAGGACCGTGAGCTAGCTGCCACTGTTTCAGAAGGCTGACTGCCTGACAGCTGGGAACTCCCCCAATGCTTTGACCTCATCGCACAATGATTACTCACCTCAAACGCTGAATAACATGTCGCACCCCCGGGAGGAGGCTTCACATGTAGCTTTCCAATGTAATTCTTCTTCATACATTACACACATGGAGCAGATGCGCTTATCCAGAGCAACACATCTTGTAAGTCGCTCTGGATAATAGTGTCTGCTAAATGCTTAAAATGTAAAATGTAACTTAACAAGCAATCCATTTATACAACTTCATATTTGCAATTGATGTTAAGTACCCTGTTCAGGGTATGGTAGTGCCCCACCAAGCAATTCAACTTGCATCTCTGAGGTACAAGTCTAACCTAAGTTACCTAAACATTAGGTTAGACTGCCACCTTAATGCAATGTCTCCTTCAAGAGTGATGATGAATATCCCCTGGAGGGGAAACTTTTAGGGTCAGACAAAGGGCTCGGTCTTTGACCTGTGCTCTTTCAGGAGAGGTAAGGCCTGTCTGTACTTGCCTGCCAGTGGCCCTTAGTCTGTTTTACTCCGTAGGTGACAGGTAAACCACAATGTATTGGTTGGGTCAACGCAGCCCCCTCCCCGGATTCCTGGGTGGTGCTTCAGTTTAACGAGTTGTGTCCTCACAAGCTTGCAATGTGGAGGACCGGAGCCCTGCTCTGTCCTGAAAGCAGTTGCAGCACAGTCTCTCAGGTCAAACTCTCAAGAGCCCTTTCTCGTAGGCTAAAGGTTCCTGGGTTCATAGGTATACCAGTTTATCTTCTGAGGTCAGTAAGACCCAACACCAAGGTCTTCCTTTACATGCTATAGATTCCTTCACAGGTTTACAGGCTTGTCCCCTGTAACTGTAAGAGCTGTAACATTTCCAAGTTTCCCCAAATTCCTTGCATGTTACCCAGGTGAACGAGAGTGGTCATATCCATCACTCACGACTGAGGGGGATTAGGGATGTTTGAATGATTAATGCAGTTTCTCTGTTGTTCCTTTCCTCACCCCACTCCCCCGTCTTCTCCTCACCCCACCCCCACCTTCACCTCAACCCCCAACCCCACTCCCATCTTCTTCGCTGACCAGCCAGGGCTAAGAAAGCAGCTGAGAAGGAGGCTAAGGCTAAGAGGCAGAATGCACCTAAACCCACTAAAAAACCAAAGCTCCCAAAGCCAACCAAAAAGCCTAAAACTACCAAGGCCCCCAAAACAACCAAGAAGCCCAAGGCCCCCAAAACGACTAAGAAGCCCAAGGAGAACGTCACCAAGCGCCCAAAGGAGGGCGAGGGGGCGGAGCGGGTGGAGAGGCCCCGACCAGGCGGCCCAGCCTGGATGAGGAAGAGGAGAGGCTCCTGATTGAGCTGGGCTGGGGCAGACGTACGTACCACCCCTCTACCCCCTGAACCCATACACCCCCTGTACCCCTGTACTACCTGTCCTCCACCCCCAATATCCCTCCATCCCTCCACCCCTCTACCCCCTGTGCCCTTTCACCCCTCCTACTCCCATACTCCTCCACCCCTCTACCCCAACTGCTTCTCCACCCCTCCTACTCCCTCCTCCTATCCCTCAACCCCTTCACCTCTCCTCCACCCCTCTACTCAAACTACTCCTCTTATCCCTCCACCTCTCTTCCACCCCTCTACACAAACAACTCTGCTTATCCCTTCACCTCTCCTCCACCCCTCTACTCCTCCTATTCCTCTTACCCCTCCACCTCTGCTCTTACCCCTCTACTCAAACTACTCCTATTACCCCTCCACCCTCCATGGCTGTGGCGTGCCCCACAGTGCGCTCTGCAGGAGAGAGGTGATGTCACGCAGCAGCTGTGCCCATCTGTCCAAGCCAAGGCCTAAACCCTGGGCCAGCTCACACCTTCCCTGCCTAAAAACCACCCATTCCCCCTTCTTGATGGGAGTGACATCGTGTTTGGAGTACTGCTGATTTTTTTTTTTTACAAATAAAACATCCATTATAAACACAGTGCTGCCTGCTATATGTCAGGCCTGTTAGGATAATACATCTGACAGCTTGAAATGCATTCAAGATTTATGTTTTCCAAAAAAGACATTAATGTATATCACCATCACCTACAAAGCATCCTTTGTAGTTGACAGGTTAGAAAGTGTCTGGAATGCAGGTTGCTGTGTAAATGCACATGTACGTGTAGACAGACAGCAGGGGACAAGGTAGTCATGGTACATGTTGAAACTGAAGTTAATAATAATAATACATTTAATGAACAATCCAGCACGGAAAAACAGAAGTAAACAAAACAAGGTATAAAAATGCAGTAAGCAAAAGGAAAAAAGCTGTGTTAAAAGAAAAAGAGTTAGCAGGTTAAAAAAGATGTGCCTCTAACAAATGTTTGAAATTGGTGAGTGAGTCATGATGTTGGTTTCTGTTACGGGTGCAATCAAGAGGCCTTCATGCTTTTGTGACACATACTGCTTTGTCTCCGTAGCGATCCCCACAGTGATTCAAAAGGAACCAGAGGAGGAGAAGCCCTTTTTCCCAGATGAAACATATTACCCTGAGCCAGGTAAGAGATGCCTCGGTGCTTTATCCACTTTGTCTCCATAGCAGAGCGGACAGCAGTTGCAGGGGGTGAAAAAACATTTTTATGGAGATCTGGATTTACAGTTTCATTGTTTCCATTTTGGATCCCCGTACCATACTCTTGAGGGAACAAAGATAGGAACCATATTGTGCTGCCATCATATCCGTAATAGTGTGGCGAGTGGGAGCTGTCCAGTGACACTACCACAAAAGCCATGCCCCCTGGCAAGGAAGAATGTCCTGCTGCAATGCTCTTCCTCGCAAAGTGACCCTGCCCAACAGATGTGATCGCTACAATAGTAACATGTAGAGCACAAAATGCTTAAATCTGACTTCTGGCCGCAATTGCGTGCATCATTTGACTTTCCCTATTACCAAAGCCCCAAGGCCTCCTACGGCAGGGGTATTTTGCTCTGTTATGGTTACACGTGGTGCTACTGGTAAGCCCAGTTTGTTTGGTTTGCAGTGGAGCCAGCACCACCAGACGCTGTGAGCAAGAAGCAGAAAGAGGAAGATTCTGACTACTGGGATGGCAAATGCAAGTTTGAAACTATTAAACTTTTTAAAAACATAAACTTTATGAAGAAGAAGAGGGAGCAAAGTTGAAATATTTTATATACATTTTTTCCCAAAACATTCAAGCAAGTGAAACCAAGCCTTCCTCAAAACGTGGGCATCTTTTATCTGAGTTCACTGAGTTCACTTTTGAGTTCACATTTTGAGGGCTGCATATTTGTGACTTACCTGCAAAACTTCAGAAGTAGGGCTGCTCTGGATAAGAGCATCTACTAAATGGATGTAGTAAGTCAGGGGTAAGTCAGCCAATCTTATCTGAGAAAGGTCCATGTGGATGCAGGCCCAGCACTAAAACACCAGTTACATCGCAGTCACAATGTCGGAGCAGAAATGGTGCTGCAGGAGGAAGTCCATGTGGCCGTTTCACAATGTCCTGTTTTCCCTTCTGACAGATAAGGTGCCAGAACCCTTCCCTGACTACAAGGAGCCCTTCCCCACAGTGAACTGGCGCCAGCCTGTTCCAGGTGAGGGGCATTGTGGGAAGGGGGTGGGGGTCAGGTGAGGGGCATTGTGGGAAGGGGATTAGGGGGTCAGGTGAGGGGCATTGTGGGAAGGGGATTAGGGGGTCAGGTGAGGGGCATTGTGGGAAGGGGATTAGGGGGTCTTTGCTTGCCCCTTGGAACCTCATAATTTGAGAGAACAGTTGACTTTAAACATTCGCTAACCTTGTAGAATGTACATTGAATGGGGGTAGGTGTTCCGTGTGGGATTAGAGACCAAACTTGTTTACAAAGTCGGTGAAAGCGCAGTTGGGGAGAAGGGGGGAGAGTCGGTGGTTAGGGTGCTCCAAGGTCACATATTAAGGGGGGGTTCCCCCCCGAGGGACGAGGTAGGCGGTCTTGTCGAGCCACTGCACACATTGGGAACGAGGGTAAACCTGCTTGCGAAAAGGGAAAAAAAACTAAAACATGTAATCAAGCAAAGAAGGCGACTGACAATAACACAGCTGGGACGGAGTCACAGAAGGCGGCTGGAACCAAATCCTTATGCTGTGGTGGACCCAGCCAAACCCTCTAGGTACTGTTATGGAGCCTGTGGCATATTTGACTTACTGTATGACACTCATGGATAAACAAACTACTGGGGGGGGGGCTGAGGGAGGAGAGGGAGAGAATGCAGAGTCATAAACACATAATGGAGAGATGGTTTGCGAGTTATGTATAATGGTAGAAATTAAAAGGTTTGTGGCAGTTGAAGCCCTGTCCTTCCCTCTGGACTGTGATTGTAACTAACTCAGATAGTGTAGGGCTGGTTGCAGTGCTGGGCTGGAGAGGGTTGCACGTGAATCTCAGGTGGATCACTGCTGCCACATCCACGAGCAGAGCCATTTGCATCTTAATCAGGTATGCCTATCTTCTGTTGCTCTGGAAAGTTAGTATCCTTGGAAATCAACAATGTGATTTCTGATATCTTCAGTTACATTTTTTATGAACATTTTGGTGAGCACTGCCTGAATGCATTGCTATTTTGACAGGATAACTGATTATGCTAACGGCACAGTTGATTATAGCACTTCTTGTTGCACTGTCATTGGCTCTAAGAGTGTTAGTTATACTTTTCTCTGGGTACCGCTGCTCTTGTAAACCTACTGAATGGGCTTATGTACAGGTAACTGTGAAAATAAAGCAACCCTTTAGTGTCTTAAAGGGGCATCAGGCCACCGCAAGCTACCAGAAAAGCTTCAATGAGGCTTGACATAAATTCTACAAGTGTCTGGAACTCTATTGGAGGGATGCAACCAGGGTTGGGAGGGTTACTTTGTAAATGTAATTAGTGCCTGATTACTGATTACACGGCTCTGAAAGTAATCCGATACGAATACAGTTACATGTCTCAAAAAAGTAACGTATTCAGATAACTTTTAGAATACTTTTGGATTACTTACTTTTTCCATCACAGATGGGTATGTTTTGGGGTACAGGAGACATTGGGAAGCTGTTATATAGCCAAAGGTGGTGCTACTTTTGCACACGCCATGTTCACTTTTTTATAAAAACTTTATTAAAAACAAATTACCAGTAATGTTATAGACCTGAGAGCAGATTAACATAGTATACAGTAGGATGGCAGTCTAAGCACAATAAATTGTTTACTAGCTACCATTAGCTCAGCCTCACTTGTTGTCAGTCACTTGCCCCCAGTAGGCCTATATTATGCATTCAGCAGCAGTCTATTAACTTCGATTTTATCCCGTTTTGAAATGTTATTGTTTCAACAATAAAGAAAGCAGTATAAAATTAGCAGAGCAGTTATTGCGATGCCTCAAACCGTAGTGTGGGAGAATCAGATCTCAGCCAGGGCCAGATAGACTGAGTGATCCGAAACCACATTTAACACATTTCTTCAGAGTCAGATGTAATCGGGTTTTATTGTATGCGAAATCACCTACAAGAAAACATAGTATGCTCGCCGCGCAGCCTAAGAATGCTGGCAGTAAACTTGCGGGATCTCTAATACAAAGTTAGAAGTCTAAAGCATGGTGGGATTCACTTGCTTAATTGTTAGCCCACGTGCTCTCACCCCTCGTGCTGCAGAGCTGGAACTGGGCTCATAAATCCTAGTGACAGGGTGGACCAGGCCGTGTATAACGTGGGCTGCTGCTGGCCACACAAACTGACCCACCAGAAACACAGGGACAGAGCATGGGGCTCAAAACTTTTCCAAAAAATTCCCACAGTAGGCTAAGGTTAGGTAACAGCAAATTACTGCAGAACTGTGTTCAGTAAACTGAAGGTTAGCTAACGTTGACTTACCTCCAAGTGCTTTTTGAGATTCGACGTCGAGTCCTTTGATGCCGACAGTATCTTTACAACTGGAAGACACAAGGTACACTGGACCGACAGATTTTTCCCATGTTCTGATTTGGAAATGGTGTCGATAACGCCACGAACTAAAAGCTGCTTTTTCTTCCATCTTGCCGCTATCAATGTTTGTCTGAGTGCGGGCGCGCACTTTTTTTTAACACATTTTTTTTAACACAGTTTTTTGGTTCTGTGCAGCGGCTAGTTTTCATGAGCTGTGATGATAATCATGTAGGCGTGATAATTTCATGCTGTAGCTTTAGTAATGAATATTAGCTCATTAATGTTTGTAAGGAAAACTTTCCACCAAGAATTCCAATAAGTAATCCAAAATGTATTCACTTCAGGTTTATTAAAGTAACTGTATTCAGATTACTCGTTTTTCAAATGTAACGCGAGCTGAATACAGTTACTTGATTTTTGTATTCTGATTACGTAACGCTGTTACATGTATTCCGTTACAACCCAACCCTGGATGCAACATTATTCTACCATGAGGAATTCCATAATTTTGGTGTTTTATTGACAGTGGTGGAAAACACTGTCTCAGGCACTGCTCCAGAATCTCCCACAAGTGTTCAATTTGGTTCAGATCTGGTGACTGAGATGGCCATGGCATATGGTTTACATAGTTTTCATGCTCATCAAACCATTCAAGGACCACTCATGCCCTGTGGATGGGGGCATTGTCATCCTGGAAGAGATGCTTTACCGTAGGATGAAGTTGGCTTTGTATTTATTGGCGTTTACTTTGCAAGGGGTTGAGTGGACCTAGACTATGCCAGGAAAATGCACCCCATACCATAACAGAGCCACCAGAACCCTTCATTTACTCAAGTGTTTCCTTTATTTTGGCAGTTACCCGTACATTGTATTGTATGTTGTTTTGTAAGAGCGTCTGCTCAATGAATGAATGAATGTAATTTGATATATTACTTTTTTTCCATAAATGATAATGCCATGCTTTTGGTTTGATCCATCAGGGACAACTATTCCACCCTACATAGGCCCATGGTATGAAGAATATGACTATGGGGAAAGTATGTAGCTCACACCCACTCTCTACACTCTAGCTAACATCCCATGATACCCATATGATCACAGAAAACACCCACAACGAATCAAGTAGATAAAAGAAAATATTTATTTTTTGAATTAAAAAGTTGTAGCATGTGTATATATACTGTATATACATATATATGTAAAAAATAAACCATGACATGCTGTGCATAAACAAGCATATATTGCACAACAGAGGTTGAGGTTGACTCAAGGCTGAAAGCTAAGGCTGTTAACCACCCCTGAAGTGCCATATATTCTTGTAGGCCTACATGCACTGGCATGGAGTGGTATGTGTATTATTCTTATATTTTAGTTTTGTACATGATTATTGTATATTATGTTTTATTGAAAAATATGATTGTATTTTAATTGTAGTCATGATATAAGAGATGTAAACCACTCTCACTGCCAGTGCATAGAAGCAGTTTGTTTTAATGTTGTTGGTTAACAATCCACTAGACAGAGACATCTACTTTGGCTAACAACTACACAAAACTACACACAAAGTAGCTATTGATAGATGATCTCTGGATCATCATAATCTGGTTATAATACAAGCAGTCAACTTTTTAACAATGTGAGAGATCTCTACACATACATCATGCTTTGCTTGGCTGCAGATCAGCAGTCTGAGTTACAACTCCCGCTCTGCAGCAAAGTCATCCCAAGCGTCACTGCGTCATCTTTGCTGAGCAAAGATTTTGTAGTAACGACGAGATGTGCTTGCTCGGGAACTAAATTGATACCTGGTATGAAAGATACACGGATATCAGGAAGCTTATTTTTTTACACAGAGAATTGTCAATGTCTGGAACAGCTAGGAAATGATGAGCCTAGATGGGCTGAATGTCACGTTCTCGTCATTATGCATTCTTATGTTCTTATATACGGCACTTCAGGGGTGAAGGGGCTTTCAGCCTTGATCACTACCCCTGTCGTGCCATATATTCTTGTATAGGCACGGCATGATGTGGTTTATATGTTACATATATTTACTATGTAAAACTTTTTGGTAATTAGTTGGTTGACCTTGCTGGACAACCAACTGAATTTAAAAATAAAACGTACAGAGAGTATAGCGGTACTGCATGAAGGTGTTGAAAATGGGATTTGTAATGAATTAATCTCTTAAACACGAATGAATCCAAAACACATTTGTGAAGGTTTACCCTCCAAATTTTTCCTGATGTTCTCCACTGATCACACTGGTGCACAATGCATCTTTATACAATGGATTTCAATGGCAAAACATTTTCACATATGGCATGTCTACCACGCATGAGGTGCATTGACTGTCTTCCTGAATTGTTGTCTTGTGTTCTGAACATCAACCACAGCTTTTTGTTTCCACAGTACATGAAAAAAACTTGAACAAGAGAGAGAAAGGGCAAAGAAAGAAAAGATGGAAAGAGGTATGGGTCATTTATTTATCTTTCTGTCTATCTGTTTATTATTTTATACTAAATGGATATGTGTTGCGGTGGTGCAGTGGGGGGCCTCACAGCAAAAGGTCTTTTATACAGCCTTTCCATAGTTATAGTTTCCTCCCACAGTCCAAAGACCACTGACCCTCAGGAATGTTTGAGATGAGATGAGATGAGAATGTTTTAATGTTTTTATACAAAAAGCTCTGACCACTGATCTGTTTGGTGTGCTAATGTTTTAACTCAAAAAACCACATGCTTCGCTGCTTTGACATAACTCAACTGTAAGGGCTCAAGCTCAAGCGTTTGCTGAAGGTTGCCATGTTTGCTATTGACGCTAAATCTCCTCTGTGCCTGAATTGGAGATAAAACACCAAATCAACAGTGGTAGGTAGGTTGCTTGATAGGTTTGTTTTCTTTCTTGGCAAAGGAAAATAAATATATAAATAAAGGAAAATAAAAAGTTTAGTTTCTTCCCTTCTACCAGAGGTCTTTACATTACAGACATTTAGCAGATGCTCTTATCCAGAGCGACCTACACATTTCTTTACATACAATCCATTTATACAGCTGGATATTTACTGAAGCAATTCAGGTGAAGTACCTTACTCAAGGGTACAACGGCAGTGCCCCATCTGGGAATCAAACCTGCAACCTATTATACTACACCATTGAACCATGCTGTATCCACGTCAGTGTGATGTGAAGTACGCGATGCACTGTTTAGACTTGAACAGGGAACAAAAGTGAAAACACTGTCAATGAGGGAAAAACATCACAGTGTGTTAGTGGGAGTGAGGAACCATGGGGCAGAGGGAACAAGCTCTGGAATGTGGACCGATAAGGAATGTTTAAAAACTGGAAGAGTGAGAGAAAAGAGGTAAAGAGAGAAAGAGAGAGAGAGAGAGGGAGTGGGGGTGAGAAGGGCATGTGAGAGAGAATGAGGGAGGTATGGAGGGCGTACAGGCATGCTTGAAAGAGAAGGAGACATTTGGAGAGCAGGAGAGAGAGAGGAAGAAAGAGAGAGAGAGTATGGGTGAAAAGGGGATGTGAGAGAGGAAGAGGTGGGAGATACAGTAATACAGTATGGTGTGAGGGAGGGAGAGAAGGAGGGGGCAGCATTGTGCTTGAGACAGAGGGAGAATTGAGGGAGAGCAGGGGTGAGAAAGGGATGGGTGTGTGAAAGGGGGGGATACAGAATTGTGTGAGGGAGGGAGGGAGGAGGAGGGAGAGAGAGAGGGAGAGAGAGACAAATGAAAAAGAATGAGTTCACAAAAACACCAGCTGCTGCCACGTGTTGTGTCGTCGCAGCCGTGAGAGATGGCTCTCACTCCACCCGCACCATCAGTCAGCAGATACGACCTGGAGGAAGTGAGGCCACAAACCATACGCCGTCAAACACAGAGCAGATCCGCATGTGTATGCCAGACTCAACCTCAGCCGCTTCACGCAAAACAGTCTACGCGGACACCAAATAGTGTATATGTCTCTCGGCACCCCCGGCCACATGGTGATCAGCTCAGACGGTTCCTCTTTGGCTCTCGGCCGCAAAACATGTTTCTACTTCAGAGCGCATTGATGTTTTTCAATCTGCCGTACATTTATTGGGTAGCAGAACAAGTCCATTCAAGGACATTCCCAGGCTACTGAGCATGACCACGTTGGACAGGAGAGTGTTAAAGGAAGGGCACAACTTTGTTGTAAGAAATATACAGTATTTTTAATTATTGATTTAATGGTTTGTGCTTCTCTGTCCCACAACAAGCACAGTAAGCAATAAAATAAATTAGAAAAAAACACTGAAAACAACTATGATCAAATTGAGTTTGTCAGCATATTTCTGCTTCAGGGTTTATATATTTTTTGCCAATCTCTCTTACATCCTCTAACAATCCAAAGTGTTGGCCTAGACCGGCATTAATAATCGCCTAAAAAGTACTTCACACAATGGCTCTGAAACCTTCTACTGAAGTTCTCCCTCGTTAGACGTTTGAAATGAATGAATGATGGAATCCCACCTTTGAATGAAAGCACAGCCTCTAAACAGCAAACTCATTAAATTGATGGTTTTGTTGCAACATTCCAGGTGATTTTATAAATGCTTCCTTCTTACCAAGGAGGGGAACTAATTGAAATCAGCCCAAGTCTCCCGATGGAATGAAGTTCCTGCTCTAAATTGATGGACACATTCCATAATGTACCACAACAGCCCAAGTCTCCCGGAAGTTCCTGTAAGTCTCCCGAATTTAACCCTCAGCTCCCACATGCTCGATCTCCTGGGAATAGTCTGCTCTCATGAAAAGCCTCAGTTTTATTGAAATCTCCTGAAAGACTTGCCGGTTTGTCCAGCCACCCTGTTCTGCTAGTAATGAACAGGGGATATTGGCAGGCAGGAGATGATCTATGGTAGTATTAAGTACTGTGATTTGGGAAAGTCGCATCCTAGTTTTTGATTTTGAAATGAAATATTGCCACACAATATGAGTGATGTTGTGATTTTTGATGTGGAACTTCACTCAAATGTGGGGAAATTTAAGAGTCGCACATTTCGAGGTAGAAAATGTTCTTGGTTTAATAACTTTAAGCATGAAGTGAAACTTCATCACCATTGTATTGTTATGCAGTATCATGGAACCAGTATCGTGATGCAAATCATATTGAAGGAGAGTTATAGTGTAATTTCCTATCATATTAGGCATACAGGTAGTGGCCAAAAAGGTGAAAACACCAATATGATATGACCATGGTATCCAGATCTGTAGAGTTCCCGATAGACCATCTTGATTAAATTGCTGCTCACGCCCTAGAGTGGAATTTACAGTCAATTAATTTAGAGTTGCTTGCTTGTTTAGCCTTGCTCCTCGATCTAGTACATAGACATCACGATCCAGGAATATATGCTTCCGACCACAATTGTTGCTGATGTCTTTCCCTCAGGGTTCACATCACCTCGTGAAACATTGGCAAGTTGAGCCGTCTTCATCACTGAAGCCCTCTACACGCCCCAACAACCACCCTTCTTTCAAAGTCTCTGACATCTCTTCTCCTAGCCATGCTAGCCATAATTATAGGCAACCACACTTGCCCAGCATTTTTGTACATGACCCTGAGAATGCTGCTAATTGCTTAATTAACTCAGGAACAACACCTGTGTGGAAACACCTGTTTTCAACATACATAGTGCCACTATTTTGGCCACTACCAGTACATAAGGACATGGTTGAGTGATGGAAGGTCGGGGAACTTTTTAATTTAGATAGAGTTTGGGCTTAATCTGCTGAATAATCTAACTTTGATTGAAAAATCATTCTGAGAGTTTTGCGCAACATGTTGATCATTCTATACCAGGTCAACAGTGTGTCCTGGGATTGATCTATTGAATGTTAAAGCCCAGAGCTATGGCTTTTACTCACAGCTGTGCCAAAGCATGTGGAATCACATATTTCCTTCCTGTTGCATTTTACAGCCGAGAAACAGAGGAAGATGTGGGAGGAGGAGGAGCGAGAGAGAGAGAAACAGATCCCCGTCTTTACAGAGCCAAAGAGTAAGAGCTGAGCCCTTCCATTGCCCCCGGACATCACGTAGTGAAGGAGATGAGTGTTATGTTACCTGATACACAAGCACACAGGAAACTTGAGGCAGGAGTCAAACATGAATGAGAGTATGAGACTTCTCTAATCTCCACCTACAAAAGGAATGCAAAGGTATATGAATACTGACCTTTTTAAATTTTAAGTTTTTATACCGTATTTTTTGGGGGAATTTGAAATGCCCAATCGATTATATCAAATTTGAGAGAGTGCAGACTTGTGTCCTCAGAAGCACACCCTGCGCAGTCACTGAATTTGAGGCCTGCACTTCATGCACAGCTGGTGCAGGCAGAATGCATGCACCTGATTGGCCAGAGGAGTGTTTGAGTGAGCTGATGTGTGCTATCCCTGCTGATTAGATGGCCTCTCTGGATAATGCTATGGCCAATTATTGTGCATCCCTGTTGGAAACCCTGGCCACAGCAGACACTGGTACGGTCAGACTAGTGCCTTAGCTGGATGTGCCACCCACTAGGCTAATATTAATAACTGCCTTTGACCACAGAAGTTGAACTCTTACATATGGTATGTTCACAGCCATCAACCTCTACTTCTGGAGCAGCATGTGTTTCTCCCAGAACAGCTTCTGATTCACTGAGTCCTTACTGTGGAGACACTCTATCGTTCCCATCTCTGATTCACTGAGTCTTTACTGTGGAAATGCTATCATTCCCATCTCTGATTCACTGAGTCTTTACTGTGGAGACACTCTGTCGTTCCCAGCTCTGATTCACTGAGTCACTGAGTCGTTACTGTGGAGACACCCTTTTGTTCCCAGCTGTACTGCACATTCCAACTGTAAATAAAAAGGAAATCACTGAGTCATCCTAAACTAAGTTGTTTTTTTTGTGGGTGAGGCTCTGGTTTTTCCCCAGGCATATCAGTGATACTGGCGTCTCTGATGCAGCAGTATTTCCTGTATATATTTACAAGAGAGCTGTTTACAGAGCAGAGAATAATTGTGTAGGCAGGCTGGAATGGATCACAAATTGATGGGCTTCCAAGTCCCAAATCACCCCCACCCCCGGTACCCCAGTACTTAGAGAAACCACGTCTTTCTATCCGGGAGGATTGGAGCTCCAACAACATGGAGCTCTTCCAACTCTGGCTGGAAGCCCTGATCTGGGCGGCTTTTGGCTGTCCACCCCATGAGGTGGGGGGAAGGAAAGTCGGCGTGAATTTGCCGTGAAGTACTTAAGGGAGTCTCCAGAGCGTTGGTGGGCGAATTCCGTCTCAAAGGAAACAGAGTTTGCAGCCCTCTGAGAATTAGCTTGCCTAATAGAGACGGGCAGTGAGTTTGTGTGGGGAGGGCCAATCAAAACAAAGAGATGATATAATTGACCACTAAATTGGGAGAAAAACAGGAAAAAAGTGTTGTGCCCATGTAATGTTGACTGTTTGGAGACTATCTACTTTGGGAAGCACCTACAGCTAATTTGTGTGCAACAAGAAGTGACGACAGACAATGGCCCCACCAATAAAATGATAAATAATTTTGAGATGAATTACCTTACCTGAAGTCACACTTTTGAACTGTGATATCAGGGGTATAACAGTTTCCCTGGGTCAGTTTCAGCAGCTCGGGGCAGAATGGAGGTTATACTGCAGGGGTCAGAGCCCTTTAGGGTCTCTCGATCAGCATGTGTGGCTCCACGTGAAGCAACTGAAATTCTGTAGTGCCAAAGAGGGAAGGATAAAGACTTGGAAAGACTTACAGAGAGACAGAGAGACAGAGAGACAGAGTGATACATGAGGGGAAAGAGAGAGAGAGAGAGACAGAGAGACAGGGTGATACATGAGGGGAAAGAGAGAGAGAGAGAGAGAGAGAGAGAGAGAGAGAGAGAGAGAGACAGAGAGACAGAGAGACAGAGAGACAGAGAGACAGAGTGATACATGAGGGGGAAAGAGAGAGAGACAGAGAGACAGAGTGGTACATGAGGGGAAAGAGAGAGAGAGAAAGAGAATGACACAGAAAGAGGGAGAGCAGTATTCAGGGCCTCTAACGGTCAACACTGCAGCTGGGGTTTGGCAGAGCCTGCGTAGCCTTTGGCTCCAGTTGGTCTTGGCCATCTCTCCCCAGAACTTGTACTCCTTCCACAGTGGAAGTGTGCACCGTAAAACCCAACACAGCGAACATCCAACATGTTTTCAGCTGCTGCCACAAGATTTGGATGTCTGCGAGAGCCGTTTTATTGCCTTCACAAGCTCTTGTGGAGGGACAGACTGACATTCAGACACACTAAAGAGAGTTACAGCTGAACAACAAACCCACAGAATCACATGAGCTTAATTTCAGCTTCTGTCTGGTTCCCTTTGAAATGGCTTTTTTATACGTTGAGTAAGTAAGTAAACATTTTATTTGTGAAGTGCCTTTCCCACACTCCGGACACAGGGTACAGGACAGTCAGGAAGAATGTTAAGAGCTGTAGACCAATCAGAGCTACAATAACATGCCCTGCAAAATGTAGACAAATTATATACAAGCTGCATGAGCAAAAATAAAAACCAACAGTAAAGAGGTAAAGAAAAACACCAAATAATAAAAAACAGTTTTACAACACAAAGTTTAAAAATATATTTCAAATTGCTCCCAATTACACAAACTTAACGGCCAGTTAAACTTGACGAACAAGGTTATTAATTCCTTATATATTAACAGATTCTTTATGAGGGATATGAATATTTCTTGAAAAAAAAAAAGCATTTTGAAATGGGTCAGACATCAGTTTCTTTTCCCCTCCCCCCTTCCCCAGAATGCCCCCCCCTCGGATTGGAGTCCCACCGGGTGGAGAATGACCAGCTCCTGTCCTCCTCCATGTCCCATCATGGCCTTGGGCCCCAGAGAGGACGGCTGAACATGCAGGTACACAGCCGCACGCTCAGCCACTCTGCTTCCACCAATCACTCGGGCTCAATTAGCTAACAAACTGTGTACACCAATGACAGTTCACTTGTAGAGTAAAATAACATTTCTTACAGGGATTTTTTTTTTGTTTCAGATTTTTTCCAGTTTTTCACCCAATTTAGTGGCCAATTATACCCTCTATTTATTTAGATTCACCCTCCCCCACAAACTCGCCATCTGTCTCTATGGGGCAAGCTAATTCCCCGAGAGCATCGATCTCCGCCTCCTCCGAGACGGAACTCACCCACCCACTTTCTAGAGACACCATTTGCACTTCTCGACGAGTTCATGCCGGCTCACCCTCCCCCTTCCCCCTGGGGCAGACAGCCAAACGCCACCCCCGATCAGGGCTCCTGGCCAGGGCCGGTCTGGCACAGTTGGGTTTTGAACCGCGACCGCAGTAGATAGGGACTCTTATAGGATTAAGAG
Source organism: Aldrovandia affinis (assembly GCA_029706075.1). NCBI lineage: Eukaryota > Metazoa > Chordata > Actinopteri > Notacanthiformes > Halosauridae > Aldrovandia > Aldrovandia affinis. The sequence continues at coordinate 3,316,256 of JAINUG010000079.1, forward strand.
CAGCAGTTGGCATGAAATCCAGGAACAGGTATGGCCCTCCTTGCCCACCTCTGCAGGGTTCGGACGATGAGGATGACGTGTATGGGGGAGGCTGGTGTGCTGACTCTGAAGAGAGGGACCACTGGTTTGAAGTGGACGGTCGCCGGGAGGTGCAGTTCACTGGAGTCATTACCCAGGGCAGGGACTCCAAATTGCAGTAAGAACCCCTTTGTCCCCCTCCTCCCTCGTCCATTACAGTACGGGTCATCCGATGTGTCCCAGACCGAAGTTTGCCATTTTCAATCTTTAAGGAATGAATGTGTAACGAATAATTACAATGATAATAGTTAATTGCATTTATATAGCGCCTTTCAGGAGTGCTTTACTGTGCAGGGGGGGTGGAACCTCACATCAACCTCCACCACCAATGTGTAGCACCTACTTGGCGCTTATTATATTTGTTGAAATAATAAAATAAACATTATAAACATCAAGCCAGTGATGTTGAACACAATGCTGTATGTATGTATAGAGCTTATTCTTGGGGCGGGATCAGACATGGGATACTGGTGTATTAGTATGGGATAGTTTTTAGTATTGACCATGCGTTTGTCTCTGTTTAATTTAGCAATGATTTTGTCACCTCGTACCACGTGGCCTTCAGCAACGATAGCCGTGATTGGACGGTGCTCCATGACGGCTACGCTGAGTGGGTGAGTGTACAGCATCAACACCCCCTCATCATTGGCTTGTATTCAAGTGGCTCTCATCATACACCGCTCATGCCCATATATCAATTATATAATAGTATTATAAGTTATTGACTTTCTTATGTAATCCTCTGTCATTTTCATGCATATACCTTTACATTAATGTTAGATATTATTATTATTATTATTATTATTATTATTATAGATATATTAATGGTATGTGTACATTTAATGATCAAATAAACAAACAAACAAAATACCCTATAACCTTCAGGTTAAAAGTCAGCTGACTAACCACTCCACTCTACTCTATAAACCCTAACCCTAACCACTCCACTCTATAAACTCTAACCCTAACCTTAACCACTCCTCTCCACTCTATAAACTGAACTTGTGAATGTTTTAATTGGCAGAGGCCTTGGCAGTGCTAAGACAAATGTATACAAATTGGACGTTAAAAAAATGAAGGAAAAATCACCCTTGAAAATGTTTTAAAAAACAATAAAAAACTGGAAAAATACCTTATAGCCGTGTTGTCCAGGGTCATGTTATAGTCACATCACCTGGCAGAACAGTTTTTGTGTGCCAGGTAATGTCAAACCTCTGTCCCCTGTTAATTACAGGATTTGGTTCTCTCTGGTTTTGCATAATATGGCTTTAAAATATTTAGATCAATATTGACATTGTAATAAAATGTTCACATTCAGTAGATGACAAATGTTAATGTTATACTATTTTTACTATGCTATGCATATTTATATATAGAGGTGAAAATTGAATTATAATTTCAATATTGATGCAAATATTTATAACCATATCATGCTATTTAGAATTTCATCCTTTGTTTGCTCCTCTAGTTTGCAGCTTACGCCTGTTGTCATTCAGTACTGCACATATCTTTCTTATATTTGTGAAAAAAGATGGGAGACATTGATCAACACGATCTATATGGCCAGAAATATACTGTAACAACAATTTCAGAAATTGAAGCACCCCTACAGGGGGCGAGACTAGAGGCAGGAAGGATTCACAACTACGTTCCCCCACCCCTCCACAGCTGTTTTTCGGGAACGTGGACAAGGACACGCCGGTGATGTCCCAGTTTGCGGAGCCTGTCGTGGCGCGGTACATGCGCATCCTGCCGCAGAGCTGGAACGGCAGTCTGTGCATGAGGGTAGAAGTGATGGCTTGCCAGCTGCCCAGTGAGTGACTGCCCAATGAACAACCCCCTCACTGCCCAACTAGCACCCCCCCACTGCCCAACCATCACCCCCTCACTGCCCAACTAACACCCCCTCATCACACCCCCCACTGCCCAACTAGCACCCCCCCACTGCCCAACCATCACCCCCTCACTGCCCAACTAACACCCCCCACTGCCCAACTACCCCTCACGCCCAACTTCCCCACTGCCCAACCATCACCCCCTCACTGCCCAACTAACACACCCCCACTGCCCAACTAACACCCCCCACTGCCCAACTAACACCCCCACTGCACAACCAACACCCCCACTGCCCAACTGCCCCTGCCCAACCAACACCCCCCCACTGCCCAGCCAACACCCCACCCATTGCCTTGCCCACCCACAAACCTGACACATGCCCCCCTCTGCAGCTTTTCATAATATAATCATTTATATACACTACAAATGCCAATACTTATTACATACATACATGTATATTTATATACAATGGCCTGGAATTAATCAACATTTATCCTTAACTTTTTTCTTTCACAACAAAAGGCAGGTGTTCATGTTTATTTTCCCAAACAGCTTTGATGAGTCCTTAGCAATGGTGAAAAGCAACTTACCAAAAAGTTATATTTTAGTTTAATTGTCAAGTTTTTTTGTGTTATTTAATGTACATTCTATGCATACAATTTCTATATGGGAAATAACACAAATGTTTAAAGAACATGCAGTATATTTTGACACGAACGAAATGGAAATTAGTAGATTTTTCTCAGAGTTACCACGTTACCGTTAAACAGCAGCATTCAGGTGGTGTCAGCTCTGTTCAGTCACCTCCCCCATAAACATGTGTCCTCAAATCTGCAGGCTACTTTCAGAGTGAAAACGAAGTCACGCCCATGGACGATTTAGACTTCAGGCACCACAACTATAAAGAGATGAGACAGGTGAGGGAGATTTTGTTACCCCGAGAAGGATGCCTTGTTCAGTCTAATTGCAAATCGCTTTGTAACAGGCACAATATTTTATTTTTAGTTTAGTTTTTTGTAAACGAAACAACAGAGAAAAGTTCAGCATTGCCTGAAAACGAAACAATTAAAAAATGTTTTTTATTAAGGTCAGAGTTTGCTAATTTGTTATTAAAAGGGGTTAAAAGTACATAACATTTAGAATCAAAAGAAGATTTTTAAGCAAAGGGGAACCATGTTACTTCAAATGTTTTTCTTCAACCAATGTTAGAATTAGGGTCTCCAACATCTTTTTATCCAACATTTTTTATCTGTTCTTTTAGGCCTCACACCCCTTCCTTAGCTGAAGCAATGTATTCATTTCTCCAGCCATAGTTAGGGTAACATTACATGCATATTAGAGGGGGGTCACAGTCGAAGGTTGTAAAATTGGACAAATGAGAATTTGAAGGAAACGGTTGGAAACCACCACCGTAAGTGTTGGTTAAACTGAGATTCAGAGTAGGACTGCTCTAACATTCTCCTCCCCCCCCTCATCCGAACACCCCAGCTCATGAAGGTGGTTAACGAAGAGTGCCCCAACATCACCAGAATTTACAACATTGGCAAGAGTTCCCAGGGGCTGAAGATCTACGCCATGGAAATCTCAGACAACCCAGGAGAGCACGAAACAGGTGGCTGAACGGGAGCCCCGATTGGGGGCGAGCCGCCACAGGGGGAGGGGGGAGGGAGAGCCGGCATGAGCTCGCCGAGGAGTGGAAAGGTGTCTCTAGAAAGTGGGTGGGAGAGTTCCGTCTCAGAGGAGGCGGATCATCAGCGGCCTCGGGATATTAGCTTGACCTGTAATGATGGGTGGCTGGCTTGTGGGGGAGGGCAAATTGAAAGATATAGAAGGTACAATTGGCCACCAAATTGGCAACCAAAAAAATAAAAAAATGTAAAAAATGGCTGAAAAATATTCAGTTATAAAATTGTGTGTGGGCCCCCATGAACAACTCAGAACCACTCCCGTTCACAATTCTGAATAAACAGGTGCATGCCCCATTAAACATGACCCCCGTCAGCCCAATGTTATCATTTCATCCAGTGGATCAAGGTTAGGTTTGCTTGTTGACAACCATTGTCAGAAATCTGCAGGACTTTTTTGAAGTATTTGACCCAGGTCTGACTGAAACAGAGTGAAGTCACAGCTGAAGTCTTTAGTGAAGTGTATGACCCTGCTGCGACGGCGTTTGAGCAGTGTTTGTGACTCCTCCAGGCGAGCCGGAGTTCCGCTACACGGCCGGTCTCCATGGGAACGAGGCATTGGGGCGGGAGCTGCTGCTGATGCTGATGCAGTTCCTGTGTAAGGAGTACAACGACGACAACCCCAGAGTGCACCGCCTGGTGGCGGGAATACGAATACACCTGGTGCCCTCGCTGAACCCTGATGCCTATGAGCTGGCCTTCGAAATGGTCAGAGCATCTCCTGCCTGCTCATCTCAAAGCACATGCCTTCGTATGTCTGTGTGTGTGTGTGTGTGTGTGTTTTCCTGTGTGTGTGTGTGTGTGTGTGTGTGTGTTTTCCTGTGTGTGTGTGTGTGTGTGTGTGTGTGTGTGTTTTCCTGTGTGTGTGTGTGTGTGTTTTCCTGTGTGTGTGTGTGTGTGTTGTGTGTGTATTTATGTGCATGTGTGCGTGTGTGTGTGTGTGTGTACATGCATGCATATATTTTAGTGTATGTGTGTGTATGTTTGTGTGTGGTTTTGTGTGTCGTTGGGCTACTCTCAGGCCTTTTCTGTTCATCAGGGTTCAGAAATGGGGAACTGGGCCTTAGGCCACTGGACAGAAGAGGGATATGACATCTTCCAGAACTTCCCTGACCTCAACAGTGTCCTGTGGGGTGCGGAGGACAGGGGTTGGGTCCCACGCATCGTACCCAATCACCACATTCCCATCCCAGAGAACTTCCTGTCGGTTAACAGCTCGGTGAGTCAGACAGACCCTGGATCAGTTTGGGCTCTTTGTGCATCGCCCTAGTGCTTAGGTACATAGGGTTGTGTCAGCAGACACAGTGTCAGTGTGCAAGGAAGTGCAGCCAAAAGCTACAGCCACACTGCGAAACAGAGGTTTATTTAGAACAGGGCTGAAAACCACACCCACAGACCGCATGGCTCAGCTTTTCATCAAGTTACAATTTTCTGACATTTTGCGCATTGATTCAACTGATTTATTCTGAATTTCATTTAAAAACTCCACAAACAGTTTTCCTGTTATGCCATTTCTTTCATGGCTAAAGAGAAATGAAAACTTGTTTTGTATTCAGTTCTCAGAAAAACAAGGAAGCTGAAATTTGATAATTGAATCAATGATTTTAAACATTTGTGTGTGTGTGTGTGTGTGTGTGTGTGTGTTTGCATGTGTGTGTATGTGTTTGCGGTGTGTGTGTGTTTGCGTGTTTGCGTGTGTGCGTGTGTGTGTATGTGTGTGTATGTGTGTGTGTGTGTGTGTGTGTGTGTGTGTGTGTGTGTGTGTGTTTGTGTGCGCGGATGCATGTACCAGGTTGCCGTGGAGACCCGCGCCATCATTTCCTGGATGGAGAGGAACCCGTTTGTCCTGGGGGCCAACCTACAAGGGGGGGAGAAGGTGGTGGCGTACCCCTTCGACATGCAGCGGCAGGCCAAGGCTGGGACAGACAACCGGGGGGGGCGGCGGGGGCGCCAGGGGGAGGACTTTGACTTCAACGAGGAGACGTGGGCGCGCATCCAGCGGCAGAGCGAGAGCGAGCTGCGCGAGACGGCGGACGAGTCCATGTTCCGCTGGCTCGCCACGTCCTACGCCTTCAGCCACCTCACCATGACGGAGACCTACCGTGGCTCTTGCCACACCGACGACGTCACCGGGGGCCAGGGCATCATCAACCGTGCCACCTGGAAGCCAGTCGTGGGCAGTGAGTTCAGACAAGGGCCATTGTGGGCCACAAGGGGTGGGGGAGGGGGTGAAACCTTGTCAAAGTGCCTCTGGGAGGTTTTTTTCTCTCCTCATCAAAGATGGCCCCGCATTGGCCTCACACATCTCTCACAACAAACTAGATTCTGCCCAAAGTTATGATTTCATCTTTAAAATATGTCAGTGGTGGGGGGCCCAGGTAGCGTAGCAGTCTAACGCACTCCGCCGGGAGTGCAAACTGCCTACTGTAAACACGGTTCAAAACCTTGACTCTGGCTGGGAGCCCCAATCGGAGGCTGCACTTGGCTATCCGCCCCAGGGGGACAGGGGAGGGAAAGTCGGCACAAGCTCGCTGTTCCTAAAGAGCAGGTGGGCAAAGTTCTGTCTCGGAGGAGGCGGATAAACACTGGACTCGAGGTATTAGCTTGCCCTGTAGTGACAAGTTCATGGGGGAGGGCGAATCAAAAGAAATAGAAGGTATAATTGGCTACTAAATTGGGAGAAAAACCGGAAAAATCGGAAACAAATTGTAGAAAAAAAAAAAAAAAAACATGTCAGTGGTATGTTTGCGTTCAAAATGTTCACAAGTTCTTAAGTGTCAAAACTATATTCATAAGACAGCCATGGAAGAAACTTGAAAACAGTGTCTAAAAAAAAAATATTTTACAATGTTTAATGCAAAAAGCAGAAAATGTGCTTACCACATGTTGTTGAATGTTGCACACATTTTCTGTGTTTAGAATAAGCAGGGATTTTTTCAATTTAGTGAAAGTCTTTAACCAAAGAACAACCACAGAAAGTTAGGCGGTATATATGTCCGTGCAGACTTTTATGGCTCTGAATTCCGAACCGATGAGCGGATGTCTCTCACAGCTGTACTTCCACCGACGCTTTTTCCCTCACCACTCATCTTGAGTGTCTCCATCATAAGAACATAAGAATACATAACGGGCCGAGAAATACGAGTACAGGCCATTCAGCCCACCTAGGCTCTTCATTTACCTGCAGTCCAGAGCAGGGCTGTCAAACTCACTCTATCGAGGGTATGCAGTTGATTTAGCTAATTATCTGACTTCTTCAACCAAGGAGGGGGACTAATTGAAATCACCTGGTGTAGCTCACTGGTTGCAACAAAAACCTGCATCCACTGGGCCCTGGATGGAATGAGTTTGACCCCCCTGGTGCAGAGAGCATCCAGCACTGTATCAAGACTGGACTTGAACACCCCCAGGGTCTCTACCTCCATGACCTGGCAATTTCCATGCCTTGACAAATCTTTGTGTAAAAGTGACATGCTTCCTGATATCATCGTCCCGCAGGCATGAATGACTTCAGCTACCTGCACACCAACTGCTTTGAGCTGTCCATCTTCGTGGGCTGTGACAAGTTTCCACACGAGAGTGAGCTGGCGCTGGAGTGGGAGAACAACCGAGAGGCCATGCTGGGCTTCATGGAGCAGGTGAGCAAGACCCTCACCTGATCCCCAGCCCTCAGCTGATCCCCCAGCCCTCTCCCCACAACAGAGCATCACTCTCCCCTTACTACCTATCAGTCAACAATTAACAATTAACAATTAACATTAAAGCCATCTACTAAACGTCAAGACATCTATTAAATACAATTTGTATATTATAAATTGGTTATATATTATAAACATATTATATACTATAAATAATACAAAAATATATAATATATAAGCAATAAGACACAATTTCTATATTATTAATTATAGAAATGATAGACTTATTTCTCAAGGAAAATAATACTGACAAATAGCAATTCTTGTGCAGCAACTGACACCATGGCCATTGTTGCTAAGGCTCATGTACCCCCGATGTCTGTTCCGCCCTCTGCCAGGTGCATCGTGGGATCAAAGGAGTGGTGAGGGATGTGGAGGGGAACTACATTGCCAATGCCACTGTGTCTGTGGAGGGGATCAAGCATGATGTCAAAACAGGTGAGCGCCCCCTACAGGACTCAGGTAGGTAGGTACTGGCAGTGCACTGCTACGCACTGGGGGTGTCATTTCCATCCCTGTGTCTCAGTGGTGCCCAGTCTTTGTCCTGGGGGACTGCAGTTTAGAACCATAAAACCAGGTGAGGAGAGTTAATTGTGTGATCAAATTCTGTATTTGATCAATTAAGTTCTGAGTAATAATGAAAAGCAGCAGACCCTGCGGGCTGTAATAGGTACAATTAGCTTGTACCTATTACAGCCGAATGTGCTTTGAGATCGAGAGATCAACTTGAAATGTTCACAGTGGAGCTCTCTGTCCTTATTTCGCCGACCGACAGCAGATGGTGCAGTTATATGCCGGGGCCCTGGCCGCTCCTGGTTTTGATTCCCATTCCTCTGCTCTGCAGCTGCCGGCGGGGATTACTGGCGGCTGCTGAACCCAGGGGAGTACCGGGTCACGGTGCGGGCGGACGGCTACACTCCCCAGACCCGGCTGTGTATGGTGGGGTACGAGGTGGGGGCCACACCCTGCAGTTTCACACTGTCCAAGTCCAACTGGGACCGGATTCGGCAGATCATGGCGCTCAACGGCAAGAGGCCCATCCGCCTGGTGCCCCAGAACCGGGGTGGCGGCACCAGCAGTGGCGCTGGCACAGGAACCGCAAACGGCAAAGCTAATGGCAAAGCTAACAGCAACGCTAACAGCAACGCTAACAGCAACGCTAACGGCATCGGGGTCAGGACGGGCATCAGGACCGTGAGCGGCCTCAGCCCCCGCCAGGTCCGCCTTCGCCGTCTGCGCCTGTTCCGCCTGCGCCAGCAGAGACTGAGAGCCAACCTCACCACGACAACCATCGCCACGACCACCATCGCCACCACCACCATCGCCACGACCACCACGCCCCTCCCCACCACCACCAGCACCACGCCCCAACCGCTGCCCGAGACCACCTCCTCCTGGTACGACTCCTGGTTCCCTGTGGAGGACCCCATCAACACCGATGACACCGGCGACACCTTCCTCCCCGAAACCGAGCCCACGCAGGACTACAACTTTGAGTACAAGATAGACGATTACTAAACCCTCCCAAATAAGAACAGCAAGCGTTCAGGTCTCTAAACGGCCGCCCACATGTTCAACCGCCCTGTCTGTCTGTAGTGTCTTATAAGGTATCCTGCCTCTAGATCTTTGTCTGTACACACGCAAGCACGTTCTGAAGTTACTTTAAAGAGCTCATAGATGCACCTCCTCCTTTCTGCTGCGCGGAAAAGTGACAACTTACTTCCTACAGTTTCAGACATTGGCAAGAGTCCGCCTCTGAAGGATGTGCGGGAGCAGACTCTTTTTTTAAGGAAGTTTACAGAGGCCTAAACCATGAAAGTGGTTCATAAACACAAACACAACAGAGCTGACCGCAGGAGATCTGCCTGGAAATGGATAAGAGGAACTCTTGGAATTCATTTGAGAATCCCGCTTATTAGTAAATTAACTCCAAGCGATGCGAACAAGCAAAAAATCTTTAAATTAAGTGTAAATTTGCCATTCACCATTATTCTTTTTTTTAAATTCACCTTTTTGCTTCAAATTATTTTTCCATTATAATCCCTTTTGTAGGAAATGCCTGATCTACCAAAGAAGACAATGGAAGTGTTTGTTTAATAAATAGAAAAGCAGTGGTTTTAATTAAATTCATTTTATTTACCCTTTTTCTTGCTGCGTTGTTAGAAAAACTAACAAGGATATACATCTCAAGGAAGAAAAAAGTCAAAACCTTCTTTAACACTTCTTTCTCTGCGGTCACAATAAAAAGAAAATTGAGAATTTTATAATTCATTTAATAAAGGCTTTTTAGCTTTATGTGCTTTTGATTGAGTTATAATAAGTTATATGTGTTTGAAATGTACATGACACATGAAGTTCAGTTGCCCAGACTTCAGACAAATGGCTACAGCAACCTCCTGTGATCAGTATCCCTCCTGAGCACAGACACTCTGTCTCTACAGCAGGGGTGTCAAACTCATTCCATCGTGGGCCGAGTGTATGCAGGTTTTGTTGCATGCACAACACCAGGTGATTTCAATTAGTTCCCCTCCTTGGTTGAAGAAGGAAGCTAATTAGTGAAATCACCTGGTGTTGTGCACTGGTTGCAACAAAACCTGCATACACTCGGCCCACGATGGAATGAGTTTGACACCCTGCTCTACAGCCTCTGGAGAGTACAGCTACAGGGGGTTTCTGGTCAAAATCCTGCCATTTGCTTTAGCCAGTGTTGGGGGGTGGACAGGGGAAGGTGGGGCCTGCATGCTGTTGAATCATGGGAAGGCTGCTAGTCCCCCCCCCCCCATTTTTTCAGGTAAAACATTTTGCCCAATGTTTTATTTGCAGTCTTCACAAAAAGCAAAAAATACCAATCAGAACTCCAGGCTGTGTCCAGGTGAGTCTCGTTTCACTTCAGCTCTGTATGACCCTACTGGAATGAATTACTCAGTGACTGGACGTGTTTAAGATGTGCACTTGCTCCTATTAAGTTGGAAGTATGGAAGACACATTTCTGTTCCAAAGGAGGCCATCTGGAACACAGGTTCTCCTCCTGCTCAGGTCTCAGATCAGACTGAATGTGTGAGGAGGTGCTGAGAGCATCGGTCCCGTCCTCAGACCAAATATCCCCTCCCTCCAACGCCAGGGTCTGTGTTGTCATCACTTCCACACACACACACACACACACGTGCACACACACACACACACACACACACACACACACACACACACACACACACACACACACACTCTCTCACACACATGCACATACACCATTACACACACACTATTTTGGCTTAGGGTTGGGCCCACCCTGGTGCTGAAGGCTCTGCTGGTTTGTCAGTGAAAGCAGTTGATCACACAGTTGACTCACCTCACCTGTTCTCTCAGGTCTAAACTAGTTGCTGTATTTTAGTGTGAAAACAAAAACCAGCAGACTCTGTGACTCTCCAGAACCAGGGTTGTGCATCACGGCCTTAAGAACCAAGCACACACCGGTGAATGTTGCATTGCAGTTACAGTAAGCGACCTGAGAAACATGTATGCAAAGAGGACACCAGCAGGTTCAGGCCCAGTGAATGCGAAAGCACTTCAGTGCTATGGCACTGTCAAATTCACAAATGAGAAATTTACATTGCAACAATTTATAATTTCTCAAATGCATCACTTTTTGCAAGAAAATGCAATCAGGTTATTGCCCCCTTTAAAAGCATGGCTTGTATTTTGAATACATCAGAGGATTTTCCCCGCTAAAGCAGGTTTTGATTTTTATAAACCTGTACAACTCTGGTAAAAAGGCAAGAACTGCTCACTACGCAATGATACACAAGATACACAACATGGTAAATAACAGAAAGTATCAGCACGCTAGATGATTGAATCTGTTAGCCTAGATGATTGAATCTGTTAGCCTGTGTTTGACAGCTCTCTGAGTGTCCAAGTCCTCCTATGTCCTCAGTGTGGTGTACGATTTATTAAACTTTCTGCGACACTTAAGAATGCGGCTGACAGAGGTAAGGGAGTGATCTGCAGGCAAGAGAAGCTCCTGGTGAGACGCCGGTTACACAGTTAATCAGCGAAGTGCTCTGAGGCTCCCCCCAGTGGAAGGAGGCTGCAACAACATCCCCTTCACTGGTTGAGTATGCAGTCTGCCATCTTGTCGGCCACTGCAGAGATTAGCGCCGCCCAACGTCCACTCCCTTCCTCTGATTGGATGAAGGTGATGTCACAGTGAGGCGCCAGCTCACAAACTGTTTTGTGAAACTTGTCTTTGAAACTGAGGGGGGAAAAATGGAAAAGCATCAGTAGGAGACAGAAGCCAAATATTGAAATATACAGTCCCGGCCAAAAGTTTTGTCGCATGAGTGGACAAAAGTGACAATTGCTAATTACCCAACTCTTAATTAGCTAATAAAGTTCGGAAACAACACAAATTAATCATAAGTGTCTAAAGTTTATTTAGATACCATCAAAACAAAAATTTCATAGATGCTTATAAGGTTTATTGCTTGATAATGATGAACAAGCCAGTTTCTACCTGGACAAAAGTCTTGTCGCAAATCAAATTATAATCAAGAAATTGTATCTTTCTCAAAAAGTAAATAAAATAACAAATGAAAAATCAGTCTAGTATTTCATCATGGACTACAAGTTAAGAAATTAATATCTTGTATGGGTTCCTTTGGCCTGCAGAACAGTTGCCATCCGGTTTGGCAGAGAGTCGTAGAGCTTGTTGATGAAGTCGTCGGGGATGGCATGGAAGGCCATCCCAAAGCTCCTCCATGTTCTTCGGCTTGATCCTCCAAGCTTCCTCCTTCATTCTTCGACAGATATGCTCAATAATATTCATATCTGGAGACTGTGCTGGCCATCCCTGAAGGACATTGATCTTCTTCCCCTGAGAAACTTCATAGTGGAACCTGAGGTATGGCAAGGAGCTCCATCCTGTTGAAAAATCTGACCCCTTTTGTAGTTGGGAATGTACTGGGAGGCAAGAATCTGTTGATATTTGGCACTGTCAATGTTACCATCCACCTTCAGATCTCCCTGGCACCTCCGTATTGGACGTAACCCCAAACCATAATCTTTCCACCTCCAAATTTGACTGTCTTCTGGGTGAACCGTGGGTCCAGACGGGCCCCAGAGGGTCGTTGACAATATTGGCGGTGCTTGGGCTCCATGCTCAACTGACGATTCATCTGAAAAATCTATTTTTCGCCACTTTTCTGCTGTCCACCCTTCCGTCAGGCTATGGGCCTTGGCGTACGCAACATGATTTCTTAGCTGTCTCTTGTTTAGTGCTGGTTTCTGGGCAGCAATACGACCGTGGAGACCATTGCGAGCAAGAAACCGACGTACAGTTCTTGACGAAACAGGCATTGCTGGCGTCCACTCCTCCTGAAGCTGTGAGGCGGTTGACATGGGGGCTGGCTTTTTGACAGTCGGACAAGCAAGCTGTCATCAGATATGAATATTATTGAGCATATCTGGGGAAGAATGAAGGAGGAAGCTTGGAGGACCAAGCCGAAGAACTTGGAGGAGCTTTGGGATGCTGCAAGGTGGCCTTCCATGCCATCCCCGACGACTTCATCAACAAGCTCTACGACTCTCTGCCAAACCGGATGGCAACTGTTCTGCAGGCCAAAGGAACCCATACAAGATATTAATTTCTTAACTTATAGTCCATGATGAAATACTAGACTGATTTTTCATTTGTTATTTTATTTACTTTTTGAGAAAGATAACATTTCTTGATTATAATTTGATTTGCGACAAGACTTTTGTCCAGGTAGAAACTGGCTTGTTCATCATTATCAAGCAATAAACCTTATAAGCATCTATGAAAATTTTGTTTTGATGGTATCTAAATAAACTTTAGACACTTATGATTAATTTGTGTTGTTTCCTAACTTTATTAACTAATTAAGAGTTCGGTAATTAGCAATTGTCACCTTTGTCCACTCATGCGACAAAACTTTTGGCCAGGACTGTATAATATTATTCCTATGAGGATTTACATTTCTGCATAGCATAAGGGAAATGAGGCCTGATGGGAAAGGTTTAAAATATTAAAACTCAGCAAACAGGTGTGTTGGGAAAGGTGCAACAACAATAATTGGTCAAAAATAGCACTACTTAGGTGTCTGCTCTACGGTTTTATCCCTGTATTAACAATCAGGTATCCAGAAGAGACACTGGGGTGCTCAAGACCACCCTTGATACAGTGCTGGATTAACTCTAAACAGCAGACAAAATAACCAGCCAAGATGGGCTGAATAGGATTAGGAATAGGAATATACCTTATTAGCCATGTTACACAAGGTAATTGGAATGTCTTTTCGCATATCTCTCCTAGATACACACACACATAGACCACTATACACATGTATTCCATCAGAGAGGTCAGAGTGCAGGGTCAGCCATAGTACGGCACCCCTGGAGTAGTTTAGGGATTCAGTGCCTTGCTCAAAGTGCTCCATGAAGTGAACTAGCCTCCCTCCGGTTTCCAGTTCATTTTTCTTTTGTTGGCCTTCCTGGGATTCAAACCAGTGACCCTCCACTTGCCAGCCTGTGACGCTAAACACTGAGTCACTGCATAGTCTGCCCCCCTGCCCATCCACTCTCCTCCTCTCCCTCACCGTAGGTGTAGTTTGTAGACGGAGCCGTCGATTCCCACGGTGACCTTGAGCTCCCCCTGGCTGCGGCGCTCCATAATGCGGGCCGCCCCGGGCAGACACGCCCTCGCAAGCCAGACGCATGATGTCACAGTTCCGGTCCCAGGGCAGCAGCCCCAATCTCCACAGGACGGGGTACATCTGCTTCCTGTCCTCCGAATCGCTGCCGAGAGAGAGGGAGAACTTTTACACATCTCCGGGTTCGCAAAAGACCAGAGAAAGTGTTCAAAGACCAAATTGTTTTATGATAAACTGTTTAAATCCAGGTAATTTTACTATTTTTGCCTCCAAATGTTGTTTTTTTTTGCAGTCACTGTTAAGGGAATGGGGAACACGTCTCCAGCCCTAACCGAAAAGGGTCTGTGCTCACCTCTCTATCTGAGGCACGCAGCTGGTGTTTCAGCTGTTGGGAGGCACTGCATGGAAGCACTGGTCCTCCCTGGCCATCCTCAGTTCTATGTACTTCCAGCTGATCAGCTTCTTGTAGCTGTGGGGGGAGGGTGGTGGTGGGAGGTGGGGGAGGGGGGAGTTTTAGATTTATAATGTGGATCTGGGCCAGGCACCTGTAACCAGTGGGTGGATAGAGGCCTGGATCCGCCGCTATTTTGCTGTGTTAGTTTAGTGTGTCACTGGCAAAGATTGATGGTCTTCAGCTGCAACTCCTCGTCAACTTTGTGCTCCTATTCCATCCGGAACTCCTCCAGCTCACCGTGGTCCCCGAACACACCTCTAACACCTGACACCTGAGCCTGAGCCTGCCCCTGAGACAGAGACAGAGACAGAGATAGAGACAGAGATAGAGACAGAGATAGAGATAGAGACAGAGACAGAGACAGAGACAGAGACAGAGACAGAGACAGATTGAGATAGAGATAGAGATAGAGAGAGAGAGAGAGAGAGAGAGATAGAGAGAGAGAGAGAGAGAGAGAGAGAGAGAGAGAGAGAGAGAATGCATGTTATTCCGTTCATCATTATGTATGCCTTCTCATTGTAATTCATTTTGCTACTGCTTACTTGTTATTATTGTTTGTTATGATAGGTATGATAGGTAATATAGGTGTGTCCTTGCCATGCGAATAATGTCAGTGAAAGTTTCAGAGAGAGAGATACAAAACATATTCACAGAGTTTTGTATTTCAACTCACTCAATATTTATTATTGAAAACCATACAAATACAGGTGAAAAACAATGCCACCCTAACACCTCGCATGATTACATGCAAACTATATCCCTCACAAACTAAAATAAATTAAAAAAATAACAAAAGATAACAAATAAACAATACACATCAGCACAGGACATTATTAAGGGCAGTGGTTACTGCAGTACACCTCCTCCACCACAGACAGGCAGCCAGCAACAACCCCCCATCCCACGGACCATCTGGACCTCCTGACCAGTGGTCCCCCCGGAAGAGGGTTCACTGACCCCCATCCCCCACACACAGCTCTCTCCATTTTTCCATAGCGAGGTTGTCAGACAATAGGACAGAGGGAGCTCTCCCCTCACCCACAATCACTCCCACCTCACAGCTGCAGTCCCCGTGGAAACAGGAGATCATTTTACATTTACATTTTAAGCATTTAGCAGACGTTCTTATCCAGAGCGACTTACAAGATGTCATGGTGGCCACTGTGTCGTTCACCATGGCGACCACATCCACCTCGAAATCTGGATGTGGTCCATTTCCACCTGAAATCTGTGGCTCAGTTGGTAGAGCACGGCGTTAGCAACGCTTAGGTTGTGGGTTCAATGGGCACTGGGGCCACATATACTGAAAAAATGTATGCATTCGCTACTGTAAGTTGCTTTGGATAATAGCGTCTGCTAAATGGCATATATTATATTATATTAAATCAGATCCACACTGATCTGCTCTTCCATTCTTACCCCCCCCATCTCCAAACAGGTCATCGCAGAGCAGAGAGGATTTCACCTCGTTTACTAATAGTGCTCTTCCCCCTCACACCTGGTGTGAGCTCGTCAATGATTGGCCTGAGAGGCATTGGACAGTTCCGTCCTGGCCAGTCAGGGGAATCTGCACCTCGTGTTAGTAAAGAGAGGTCCCAGGATGTCATTTCAGCACACATGCGCACACGCCAGACAGACAAATGGACACACTGACCCCTCTCCTCCTGCAGTAGGCCCACCACATTGTTGCCCTCAGTGCCTGAGGCCTTGAACCCTTTGGTCCAATTTAGGAGGATTCCCTGGAAGGGTGACAGGATTTGAAACACTTTATTAAATGGCACCTCCAGCTTTCCTGCCCAGAAAAAAAAATTAAAACAATAAATGACCAGAAATTCACATTTTTAAAGAAGAGGCAGAAACAGGGAGACAAGCAAATTAAAACTAAAATTGTAATCTGCTGTTCTGCTACCTGCACTCTTCTGCCAGCGGCCAAGCAGCTTCTCCACCATTTCAGTGATTTACCTCAATTTCCCTTGAAATGCTGGCCTCGTCATGCGTGGCCACGCGCAGCCCCCAGTCCATCTCCAGATGAATCCTCCTCATCATCACCTCCCTCAGCTCCTCCATCTCCAGCTGGAATTCAGACAGGATCTGATCCACCTGTGGAGAACAGAGGGAGAGAGAGAGAAAGAGAGAACAGCACCAGATAATTCAATATTTGCATTATTTTATTGAGAGAGGGATAGAGGGACAGGTGACATGGTGTTACTGCAGGCATCGGTGAGCTCTGAATCTAGATATAGAAGTAAAAGACCATTCATAAACCTCTCACTCTGTTGAAAACACCAGATATAGTATGCTTCTCTGTCAGGAACGGTGTCGGAAAACCAGGCGCGGACCCAGAAATGCAATAATGTATTTTATTGCATAAACAGGCAATGGTCACACAGGAGCAATCAGGGCAATACAGGGATCCAGAGTGGTCGGGGACAGGCAAAGTTCGTTCCAGGCTTCAGTCATGTCAGAGGCAGGCAAGGCGTAGTCAATGGGCAGGCGGAGGTCGATAACGGGGAATCAGTCCAGGGAACACAGAGAGGAGCAGGGCAGGAACCACGAGGAGCACGAACAGGAGGATCGTGAACAAGACTGAGACAGGACTGAACACAGAAGCAAACAAAACAGAAGGTAAACAAAGAGACCGCTGGAAAGTTGTGTAGGCATAGGCAAAGCACAAGACAATCTGGCAACGAACATGGGAAAACGCACAGCTTATATACATTTAGACATAACGAGAAACAATCAGGAATTAACATGAATGCAGCTGCCACCGGAGACTGCAATCAGACACACGAGGAACAGGTGAAAACGATAATACAATGACGAGACAATCTGGTAACGAACATGGGAAAACACACAGCTAAATACATCAGACATAACAAGAAACAATCAGGAATTAACACGAATGCAGCTGACTGCAATCAGACACATGAGGAACAGGTGAAAACAATAATACAATGACAAGACTGGGAACAGGTAAGTGAAAGTGAAAACACGGACCAGACAGCCAGGAAAACATGGAATAAATGAAAACACCTAATTATGGGGAACAAGAACACGAGACGTGACACTTCTCCAGATTATCTGTGTTTTAATGTTACACTCTCTTGGCTCAGAATAAAGACTAATGTGTGAATATCACCAATCCATCAATCTCAAAATTCCTGAGCATTGCACAACCTCATCACCCTCTTCCAAATCTTAAAACTTTACATTCACAGCCAGGTTCACTCCTGTAACATGATTATTATTTTTTAAACTTTCAACTTCAAACAATCTTAAAACATTTATCTTACTGGAAGATGCTGATTCAAAAAGACAGTGGCTAACTGACACCACAATATTTACAAAGAAATACAGCTCATTTCTCATGCCCTCTGTGAGTTAATGCAGCTAGGGCTAGCGCTAGCTTAGGAGACTTTCTGTGTGTGCCTCAGCTGCCTGTCTAACAAGATTCTGAAGCACATTTTGCACAACCAGGATGTACACAGTAGCAACCGCAGCACTCGGGAGACAGAGAGGACCTTAAAAATCTTCACAAACAAAAAGGTGTGTGTGTCTTAGAGAGTGTGTGTGTGTGTGTTTCTACCACAGTTCAGTGTGAGTCAGTGAGAAGAGTGTATGTGTGTGTGTGTGTTCCTACCACAGTACAGTGTGAGCCAGTGAGGTGAACTATGATTGTTCCTCACTTAAGTTCATTTTGTCTTCTTATTTCAAATAAATGTTTTACTTTCTTTTGATCAGACAATGAGATAATCTATCAAGATCTATCAGGCTGGCCACGCCTGCTAAACATCAGCTGACGACGCATCCAAGCTGTCAGGTGACGCTTCTGAGGAAGACTGCAGTTGTCAGTCGAAACTGTCAGGTAAACTACAACTTTTTATCTCATTGTCTGATCAAAAGAAAGTAAAACATTTATATGATTGTTCCTACCATGTATTAATGCACATCTCGTAAGTTGCTCTGGATAAGAGTGTCTGCTAAATGCTTAAAATGTAATGTAAAATGAGAGTGTGTGTGTGTGTGTGTGTGTGTGTGGTGCAACTGCACAGGATGCTGTGCTGCCCTGTCTCTCCTCTCTCTCTCTCACACACACACACACACACACACACACACACACACACACACACACACACACACACACACACACACACACACACACACACACAGACTGCTCATCAAGGGGATCTCTTGTTGTACTGAATCTATTGGACTTGATCGCAGGTAGGACAGCCAGAGGTGAATGATACCAAGGCAAGAGAGATGTTTTAGAAAACACTATTGCATAATTATATAACTAAAAAATGTACAAAATATATAACAAAAAAAACAATTTCAAAAATAAATCCACAAAATTGGTTTGTGAATTATAATCTCTAAAACACTGTCTAAATCTGGATGCTAATATCATGCAAGAACAAAATAAAAAACAGAAAAAAACCTAAATGTATTTCATACTTTCCTTCTGTTAAAAACCAAAACTGAACAGACAAATCTGAAAAGTTATTACCATTACTTAACCTTTCTGCCAACTCTTGGCAATTCTCAATAACACCTCTCCTCAGCCTTGAACTAACTCGTAAGATTACAAATCAACTGAATTTTCTGTTTCAATGAAGGATTAAGAAGTTATGTACATCAACATTACTGTCAAGGTCATCTATCGTCAGAGTGTTCGCAGCTCTCGACACTATATCTGTATCAGTACAGTAATGCCTAAGCAGTTGTCACGGTTGTTCCCCTGAACCACCACCAGATGGCGGTGTTGCGCCTTCCTTGGGAGGGGTGTTCAGGTGGCTTCAATTATTAATCGCCTCCCTATAAACTCGCACCTGGCTTCGTTCAGTGCAAAATCGTAAGCCATTTTTACGATCAAGCCGGTAAGGTCTGTTGCGTCTTTTTAAAGATACAACTCAAGAAACTTACTATAGTAATAGAAACTTTCTCTTATCAAAACCTTTTCATCTTTAAGAACATCTTTATGATACCTATTTAGGAACCTACTAGCTTTAAGGAGTTCAGTTTGGGTTTCTTTCAAGCAGTCGGTCCGACTGTGTTTTGGGTTTTCATTTTCGTTCTTTTTGGCTCTACTAGCCTTCTATCATTTGTTTCGGACACTCGGTTGTCTTTGGTTTTGTTGTTTGTTTTCCCATTACCTTTGGGTATACCGGTGGAGGTATTTTACCACCGCGTTATTTTGTTTACTATTATCTTTATATAAGGTATTTTGTTTATCGGGTGTTTTTCGCTACCCTTACCTTATCTACTCTACGGAGTTTTTCTGTTCGTTTGTTTGTGTCTGTGTGACACTTCGTCACCCGTTGGGTGATATTTTCTGTTCCTCCTTATTTGTTCATTTCCCCCCTATTTCTCTGACCTTCAGAGCTAGTGGTTAGACTGTAGGGCAGTACAGTCCAACTTATTGATCCCCCGGGGTTCTGCAAATGGCACCAAGCACCAACCACCCTCACAGCAGTGGAATTAAATGTGTTATCAAGAGCGGCCTACTTTCAATTCCAATGGAATGAGAAATGACGGCTTGAAAACATTTCCCATTTGCAATATTTGTGCAAGAACGCGCTTTCCACGGTCATGTCAACACATACACTCTCAAACACCAAGCACATTTTCACAAAGAGCTTTCAAGTAAGAGTCTAAAAAAATCTAATAGCCTACCCCATACAAATGACAACGACCAGCTGACCAATCTATTGCTTACAAGGATGTGGTGAGACTCACATGCTATATAAGTCTAGGATGAACATCCGAAAAGTGAAATGAGCTGTTTGCATTGAAATACTGTGATGTATTGTAAAACTAAAATAAGTGGCACTGAATTGTGATGTATTGTAAAACTAAAATAAGTGGCACTGAATTCGTAACTGAAGTAAATCACAATAGAACAGCACCCCTAGAGCGAAAAGATTTTGACACCACACTGTAACTGTAACAATAAATTGGTTACCTAGGAAACATCTCACTTTCCTGGAAAGGAAAGAAATAATTTAACTGTGAGTGGGCAGATGAAATGATTAAATTAAGCAATGTTTACGTTTTGGCCAAATAGGCTAATTGCAAAGAAAACCTTCAAAACATGATCTTGGGAGGGATAATGTCTGACTGAGACACACACTTTTGAGAGGCTGGAAAAATCATGGAGTTTGGATCTGGGGGTTGGCAGAAAAATGGATTAGACTGGATTGTATTTACATACGTATGTTAGTACTGTACTACTCTTATAATATGACAAAGAAAAATGTCGTTTTTGTGAAGTATTTGCTAAACATTCTTACTGTCCCGGGCTGCCGAATGACCCGGAGTGGCCCCCTCTGTTAGCTGGGGGGTCTCTACCATCACATTTACCTTGATTGGCACTACAGGCAATATTGTTTCAGCTCGAGTTCTCCAAAGTATGGAAAAGTAAAATGAAAAAGTTGAGTCAGTCGGTGCCGCTCAGCCTAACCTCTAAAGCCGACCGCACACGACTCGTCTGGCAGGTCAGAAAACGCAAAGTCCTACGCTGCTGAGCCATGGACAAATACAGTTAACAACAGTCAAATATCACCTTCGATATTTCTGTCAATATTGTTTTTGGAAACACCCCCTTTAGAACCTGGAGGAAAGAGGACTGAGTAATGTTTTGAAAAAATCGATATTAGCTTATTTGTTCTTTTGTAGGTTTCGATGTGAATTTTGTAGTGCGCTACAGCCATGTTCACACCGACCACGGGGCCAAGCGGAGGTGTTCCAGTCGTCATGGAAACTGTTCTGAGGGTTTGACTCTTCCTGCGGTTTGCTCAGGGCTTACGCGAAAATCGACTGAATGGCGAAGACTGCAGCTTGGAGCCGGGAGCCGTGAAGACAGTGAGTACCGACCGGTCCGACACCCGCCTGTCCGGGCTTTAGCGCTGCGTGTCTTGTCTAGATGCCAATTTTTGTCGTGGTGATGTTGCGATGGTGTAGGCTGTACTGACTGCTGGAGGCTGGAGACAGTCTGTCCTCTGAGAAAACCCCCACTTACGTGCAAATCTGTCAAGGTTTCTTTTGAATTATTATAGAAATATATGGTTGCTCTTATCGTGTAATTTACAGTTGCTTGTGTTTTATTTTGTATTAATTGCTATTTTGCTGTTTAAAGTGGATGTACTTTTTTATAATGTGTTTGTGCATGTATTTTCTTTTGTTTGTTTTTATTCTTTGATAACAACTTTTCTTTTTCTGTAGTTTATTGGGGACGGGTGTTGCAAATTGCCTTTAAACACTTAATGCAATGCATATAATGCTTGTGTTTTTACATTGCAACAATTTTTTTTGCCATGTCCCTGACAAATGAACACATAAATAAAATAAGTAAGCAGGAGTTTGTGAGAGATAAATATGAAGAAAATAACTTATTGAGTATACTACACTTCCCACTGACATGTACTGAAACTCTGCACTGTACATGTAGTTGTTTTATGTTTGTGTTAAAATATTGTCGTAAATTATTTGCAGGGGGCATCTAAATGCAAGAACACAGAGGAGGCAGTAATATAAAAAAAAATGATAATTTATTATTACCACACGAACAAGGGCAACACGAAACAAAGGGTGGGGTCTTGGGGGAATACAAACAAAGTCCACAATCCTTATCGTTGTCCAAGTCCGTTCCAATGTCCAAAATCCAGTTCGTAGTCCGCAATCCAGTCCGTAGTCCAAAACAATCCGATTTCCAACAAACACACTCCAATACTCTCTTTGTATCCTGGCTGGTCAATGACCAGGTTTTTTTTTTCTCTCTCTCTCTCTCTCTCTCTCTCTCTCTCTCTCTCTCTCTCTCTCTCTCTCTCTCTCTCTCTCTCTCTCTCTCTCTCTCTCTCTCTCTCTCTCTCTCTCTCTCTCTCTCTCTCTCTCTCTCTCTCTCTCTCTCTCTCTCTCTCTCTCTCTCTCTCTCTCTCTCTCTCTCTCTCTCTCTCTCTCTCTCTCTCTCTCTCTCTCTCTCTCTCTCTCAAGAGACCTCTCCCAAGACTTATTATTCTCAAAGAAGCAAAAGCCACGATGTCACATCCAGAAATAAAAAGGCAAACAAACAACATTAATTAGTGTTTCCTTGGTGAGTAACTCGTTGTTAAAAAAATACCAAGTTGTCCTTTGTTTTTTGTTTTTAAGTACAAACTGAGGAAGCTAAGGAAAACACAAACTCCTGACAGAAACTACTCCATCTTGTTCATTTAAAAGTCAACGTTAATTATAAGTTCAAGTAATTGTGAGGGAGAAAAGAAAACCCCAGGATGCCAAGGATGCCAGTTGACTTTTCAGTCCCACCAGCCAGTGCAAAAACAGTGACGAGCAGGGATCGGGTCAATTCCATTTCAATTCAGGAAAATTCTAATAATACATTGAAAATCTCCCATAATGTTCTATAGGTTTAAAAAAATATATATATTAATTACATCTTAATTAATTTCTTGAAATAACTGAATTAAGATTGCATTTACCCCAACCCTGGTAATGACTCAATTTGGCTGAAATAGCCAGACCTTGGTGCCCTGGTGTCAGTATTGCTTGCGATTTATTCATCCCCCAAACCTCACATACAGATTTTCAAGACTATTCTCCCATATCTCATTTTTAAAATCCCCCATATACCGTTCACTTTCATACAGATGTACACGCATTAATTTTATACAACCATACATTTGGGAAAAATTACATTCTGGCAACCCTGTCTGGGATGAGCATTCTCTAACGTGAGCATTCTAGTGGAAGTTAACCATATTTACATCCCAAAGACCTTCACTCCCCTCTAGTGGCTCTTGAATCCCAAATATATGCCCATTCCTGCGAACTGGTCATGATATTCGCCCTTACGCCTGGTTGCAAGCCAATAATATTCTGAAATCATAGCGTTTTTCATGAACAAAATGACTGAGTTTCAGTTACTGCAAATGAACTTCCTTCGTTTATATGAAGGTGTGTCGGGGAACAATGTCTGTAAATTTGCCTGATCTAAACCTTTGGATTGAAATTCCGAAGGTGTGTACGTTTAGCTTTTGCACAATATGTTACTTATGTGTATTAAAATGAGCAATATAATTGTGAAAAAATTACAATACAATTTGTATAATCAAAGCATAAAAGGCAGATGTATAATTACATTTACATTTAAAGCTATTGAAATGTCAAACAAAACAGTGTTACTTCTGATGTTAACGCTGGAGTGTGTATGATCAAATCCGTCCATGTGGTGCTCCTCTTGCAACTTCATCACTGCCAGCAGGTGGCGCTCCTCTGATGTGTTCAACTCCACCTTTGCCTTGCACAGCTCAATCTGGGCACTCTGCTTCAGCTGCTGGACCTCACGGAGGGTGACACGCCATCGGTCCTCCACCATGGCTGCCCGTCTCTTCAGTCTCTGCATCTCTTCCGCTTTGCACCTGATCACCACTTGTGCCTCTCCTAACTCCACCTCTAAGCCAGCACACTTGTCTGCGACAGTTGTATGCTGCTTTTGCGGCTTACCCGGGACATTTTCGCTCTTCTCCCTAGGGGGCACCACAGAGCAGGAGTGGCCATCCTTCTTTAGGACTTTTCCCATCGGTCGTCCCTTCAGGGCTCTCAACACCCTCTCCATTTCACTGATGGCCTCAGCAACGTCAGGCGCCATTCCAGCCAAAAAGGAGCATTTGAGGGCTGGACTTGCTTTAAAGTAGACCTTGAGGGACCGTCGGTGCACTTTTGACAGGTGCTTGGGCCCCTCTGCCTCCAGCCAGGACTCCATGTTTGGATCCAGTGTCCAGTCCCCTTCCATAATCTGTATCGCTTTCAAAAATCAAAAATCAAAAATCCCACTCACTTGCACTACCTCCTCTTGCCTATCTGTGCTGCCCTCTGCCCGCATCCTCCACCATATGTGGCGTCCCCAAGGGTTGGGCGACACTCACGGACCTT
Organism: Aldrovandia affinis; assembly: GCA_029706075.1. Classification (NCBI taxonomy): domain Eukaryota; kingdom Metazoa; phylum Chordata; class Actinopteri; order Notacanthiformes; family Halosauridae; genus Aldrovandia; species Aldrovandia affinis. The sequence goes on from JAINUG010000079.1 coordinate 3,340,605, forward strand.
GCAGGGGGCGTAGGCAAGTGCAAGAACACAGAGGAGGCAGTAATATAACCAAAAATGATAATTTATTATTACCACACGAACAAGGGCAACACGAAACAAAGGGTGGGGTCTTCAGGGGAATACAAACAAAGTCCACAATCCTTATCGTTGTCCAAGTCCGTTCCAATGTCCAAAATCCAGTTCGTAGTCCGCAATCCAGTCCGTAGTCCAAAACAATCCGATTTCCAACAAACACACTCCAATACTCTCTTTGTATCCTGGCTGGTCAATGACTTCCACAGGTTTTTTTTCTTTTCTCTCTCTCTCTCTCTCTCTCTCTCTCTCTCTCTCTCTCTCTCTCTCTCTCTCTCTCTCTCTCTCTCTCTCTCTCTCTCTCTCTCTCTCTCTCTCTCTCTCTCTCTCTCTCTCTCTCTCTCTCTCTCTCTCTCTCTCTCTCTCTCTCTCTCTCTCTCTCTCTCTCTCTCTCTCTCTCTCTCTCTCTCTCTCTCTCTCTCTCTCTCTACACACCTCTCCCAGAGAGACTTCAAGTTATTCTCAAAGAAGCAAAAGCCACGATGTCACATCCAGAAATAAAAAGGCAAACAAACAACATTAATTAGTGTTTCCTTGGTGAGTAACTCGTTGTTAAAAAAATACCAAGTTGTCCTTTGTTTTTGTTTTTAAGTACAAACTGAGGAAGCTAAGGAAAACACAAACTCCTGACAGAAACTACTCCATCTTGTTCATTTAAAAGTCAACGTTAATTATAAGTTCAAGTAATTGTGAGGAGAAAAGAAAACCCCAGGATGCCAAGGATGCCAGTTGACTTTTCAGTCCCACCAGCCAGTGCAAAAACAGTGACGAGCAGGGATCGGGTCAATTCCATTTCAATTCAGGAAAATTCTAATAATACATTGAAAATCTCCCATAATGTTCTATAGGTTTAAAAAAAATATATATATTAATTACATCTTAATTAATTTCTTGAAATAACTGAATTAAGATTGCATTTACCCCAACCCTGGTAATGACTCAATTTGGCTGAAATAGCCAGACCTTGGTGCCCTGGTGTCAGTATTGCTTGCGATTTATTCATCCCCCAAACCTCACATACAGATTTTCAAGACTATTCTCCCATATCTCATTTTTAAAATCCCCCATATACCGTTCACTTTCATACAGATGTACACGCATTAATTTTATACAACCATACATTTGGGAAAAATTACATTCTGGCAACCCTGTCTGGGATGAGCATTCTCTAACGTGAGCATTCTAGTGGAAGTTAACCATATTTACATCCCAAAGACCTTCACTCCCCTCTAGTGGCTCTTGAATCCCAAATATATGCCCATTCCTGCGAACTGGTCATGATATTCGCCCTTACGCCTGGTTGCAAGCCAATAATATTCTGAAATCATAGCGTTTTTCATGAACAAAATGACTGAGTTTCAGTTACTGCAAATGAACTTCCTTCGTTTATATGAAGGTGTGTCGGGAACAATGTCTGTAAATTTGCCTGATCTAAACCTTTGGATTGAAATTCCGAAGGTGTGTACGTTTAGCTTTTGCACAATATGTTACTTATGTGTATTAAAATGAGCAATATAATTGTGAAAAAATTACAATACAATTTGTATAATCAAAGCATAAAAGGCAGATGTATAATTACATTTACATTTAAAGCTATTGAAATGTCAAACAAAACAGTGTTACTTCTGATGTTAACGCTGGAGTGTGTATGATCAAATCCGTCCATGTGGTGCTCCTCTTGCAACTTCATCACTGCCAGCAGGTGGCGCTCCTCTGATGTGTTCAACTCCACCTTTGCCTTGCACAGCTCAATCTGGGCACTCTGCTTCAGCTGCTGGACCTCACGGAGGGTGACACGCCATCGGTCCTCCACCATGGCTGCCCGTCTCTTCAGTCTCTGCATCTCTTCCGCTTTGCACCTGATCACCACTTGTGCCTCTCCTAACTCCACCTCTAAGCCAGCACACTTGTCTGCGACAGTTGTATGCTGCTTTTGCGGCTTACCCGGGACATTTTCGCTCTTCTCCCTAGGGGGCACCACAGAGCAGGAGTGGCCATCCTTCTTTAGGACTTTTCCCATCGGTCGTCCCTTCAGGGCTCTCAACACCCTCTCCATTTCACTGATGGCCTCAGCAACGTCAGGCGCCATTCCAGCCAAAAAGGAGCATTTGAGGGCTGGACTTGCTTTAAAGTAGACCTTGAGGGACCGTCGGTGCACTTTTGACAGGTGCTTGGGCCCCTCTGCCTCCAGCCAGGACTCCATGTTTGGATCCAGTGTCCAGTCCCCTTCCATAATCTGTATCGCTTTCAAAAATCAAAAATCAAAAATCCCACTCACTTGCACTACCTCCTCTTGCCTATCTGTGCTGCCCTCTGCCCGCATCCTCCACCATATGTGGCGTCCCCAAGGGTTGGGCGACACTCACGGACCTTGCAGGGGGCGTAGGCAAGTGCAAGAACACAGAGGAGGCAGTAATATAACCAAAAATGATAATTTATTATTACCACACGAACAAGGGCAACACGAAACAAAGGGTGGGGTCTTCAGGGGAATACAAACAAAGTCCACAATCCTTATCGTTGTCCAAGTCCGTTCCAATGTCCAAAATCCAGTTCGTAGTCCGCAATCCAGTCCGTAGTCCAAAACAATCCGATTTCCAACAAACACACTCCAATACTCTCTTTGTATCCTGGCTGGTACACCTCTCCCAGAGAGACTTCAAGTTATTCTCAAAGAAGCCAAAAGCCACGATGTCACATCCAGAAATAAAAAGGCAAACAAACAACATTAATTAGTGTTTCCTTGGTGAGTAACTCGTTGTTAAAAAAATACCAAGTTGTCCTTTGTTTTTGTTTTTAAGTACAAACTGAGGAAGCTAAGGAAAACACAAACTCCTGACAGAAACTACTCCATCTTGTTCGTTTAAAAGTCAACGTTAATTATAAGTTCAAGTAATTGTGAGGGAGAAAAGAAAACCCCAGGATGCCAAGGATGCCAGTTGACTTTTCAGTCCCACCAGCCAGTGCAAAAACAGTGACGAGCAGGGATCGGGTCAATTCCATTTCAATTCAGGAAAATTCTAATAATACATTGAAAATCTCCCATAATGTTCTATAGGTTTAAAAAAAATATATATATTAATTACATCTTAATTAATTTCTTGAAATAACTGAATTAAGATTGAATTTACCCAACCCTGGTAATGACTCAATTTGGCTGAAATAGCCAGACCTTGGTGCCCTGGTGTCAGTATTGCTTGCGATTTATTCATCCCCCAAACCTCACATACAGATTTTCAAGACTATTCTCCCATATCTCATTTTTAAAATCCCCCATATACCGTTCACTTTCATACAGATGTACACGCATTAATTTTATACAACCATACATTTGGGAAAAATTACATTCTGGCAACCCTGTCTGGGATGAGCATTCTCTAACGTGAGCATTCTAGTGGAAGTTAACCCTATTTACATCCCAAAGACCTTCACTCCCCTCTAGTGGCTCTTGAATCCCAAATATATGCCCATTCCTGCGAACTGGTCATGATATTCGCCCTTACGCCTGGTTGCAAGCCAATAATATTCTGAAATCATAGCGTTTTTCATGAACAAAATGACTGAGTTTCAGTTACTGCAAATTAACTTCCTTCGTTTATATGAAGGTGTGTCGGGGAACAGTGTCTGTAAATTTGCCTGATCTAAACCAATTTGGATTGAAATTCCGAAGGTGTGTACGTTTAGCTTTTGCACAATATGTTACTTATGTGTATTAAAATGAGCAATATAATTGTGAAAAAAATAAACAATTTGTATAATCAAAGCATAAAAGGCAGATGTATAATTACATTTACATTTAAAGCTATTGAAATGTCAAACAAAACAGTGTTACTTCTGATGTTAACGCTGGAGTGTGTATGATCAAATCCGTTTACAAACCTCCCTGGTATGCATATTTGTGTGACAAGGTTTACTAATGACCAAACTTAGTGAAACTGACAGAATTGTGTGTGTGTGTATACTGTACAATGACCAAACTTACATTCCAAGAGGGCAACGATTAAGGCGGTTGAACGGCCATTAGGGATAAGGGGGTGGGAATGCCGTAATATATATATATATTTATATATATATAAAATTAAAAATGGTAACCTTTCATTCTTACGTTGTAACTAAGCTACCTGGATTTTCATAAATCGATGTGGATCGTTACGCGGGCCAACGAAATAAGAACAAGTAGTGTCACCACACGGTTTATGTGGAACGCCACACGCAGAAACCATGGCTGTGGTCGAAACCGTTCCCTATTCCCTAAATGGTGCACTATATAGTGCGTTGAACAAATTGGCGAACACACTATATAGTGCACTATCTAGGGAATAGGGAACGGTTTCGAACACAGCCCATGACCACGGTGTCAGTCGGTACTTTCTGGGGTAGGACTCACTTCCGCCAGTGACGTGGTGTCGAAGAAGAGAAAAGGGAGTTTCTGTGTTCAACTGGTTTCGTTGTGTTTGAAGGACTCTACCTCGTCAGTCTGTGGTCACCCTGCATCATCACCTTACTCTTATCTTCTCCATCAACCCAAGCCCGTTCAAAACCCAGAAATACGATTCTTTCGGGGTTGGCGCGGAGTTAAATCGTGGACGGCTACAGAAAGATTGGTCTTGAGGCTGTGTATTGTAGCTAACGTTGGTTAGCTAGCTACTGTCAAGAAGGCATCAAGGCAAGTACGGTTCGTGGTAATGTTAGCTAGATACTGTCCCGTGGATCAGACTGTTACATGTCAACAAGTAGAAAATATGCTATTTTAAGAGAAGACAACAGCATTATATTCAAGGATAGCAACCCTAAGTTAGTTAGTTAGCTAACCTAACGTAGTAAGCTTAACATCGTCCACAAACTACCAGCTAACGTTGTTAGCTAGCTACAATGATCAAATGCCTAGTTAGCCTAATGTTCACACTAGCACATTGTCAGCTAACATTGAATTAGCTACTAGTAGGGAGATCCTAGATTATAGATCGCAGTAACGCCAGTCTTGGAATTCGCCAGACGGTGTAGCTAACGTTAGTTACCATTTAGGACATTTGCACTTGGACACGCTGTCATAATACATGGAATGAAGATGACCACGTCCCCTAATGTTAGCGCCGTAGTTGATCGTTAGCTGTAATATTCTTGCTAATTAACTGGACTAACGACTAAGATCGATTCTTTGTCGACTAAACTGAATTTCAACGCTTCAGAGTAGTTAGGAAAACAGCGGAGACCAGTTGAGTGAAACGACACCAGCACCAATGTATAACTAGCTAAATTACTAAAGAGCGCGTAGAACCAGTACTGGACGTTACCCTGCACAATTGTACGGTGTCTGCTTTTAGCTCGTTAACTAACTAATGAGGAATAGCGTATTACGTTGTTGAGTCATGGTTCCTAGATACTCCCACGTAATGTAAACGTTACTATGATAGAAAAAGACCGTAGGTCTGTCTTCACGAATATATCGTAAAGTTATTTTACAAGCAGCGAGCTGCTTATGTAATTAGCACTATAAGGACTGTTTACATGGTTCTGCTTTACGTTTACGGCGTTTAGTGGCTGGCACGTCAATAGGCGCGTTTTCTTGGCCAGCCTTCAGTTGTAGCGGCTAGTCAGAGCATTTCCTTTACTCACACACCCCTCTGACACACCTGTCAAGCTAGACCAAAACAACACAAGGTGACAAAAAGCGAATGACGTTTGTATCTGAACCGTGCCTGGGTTTGGTTTGACCCAAGCAGCGTTGTTAAGATCTTTAGAGACCGCGCCCCTTCTATGCAGAAGGATTGTAAGACCTGCATGACAAAGGCCAGTCAGTGGTGTGATTTAAAAGTGGTGTGAGTAACACATTTCGTTTTCCCCAGTTCTGGTCCTTGGTAACACTGTGGGTGCTGGTGTGTGTTTCCTTTATGGCTGAGCTCTCAATTAGGTTTTATTTTGTTGTTCATCATCTAGGCGTGCTGATCTTTATTTGAAATCACCACTTAATCTCTGAATTTATTTTGTTTAAAACGTAATACTATTCTTGTGGGTGTGTCCATGCTGATATGAAGGTGAAGTTATTTATACAGCACATGCTTTTTCCCCCATGTTACGAATTTACAGGCAGCTTTCTTAATTGCGTTTAGACGTTTGTTAAATTAACCCTTCCACGCCCCATTGAACTACAGTGTGAATTAGTCTTAATCTGTATGAACTGAGAAATTGAATACCCGTCGGCACTGCTAATTTAACGGCTTGAAATGAGCAGGCATTACTTGCAGAAAACCAACAAGGAACCAACACCAGATGCCTGTGTGAGTAATGCCCAAATCCTAACAGTTCATCCGAACCTGATTGACCGAGAGCCCAGCTAGAAGAGGAGGCAGTGGGGTTTGCAGTGCACTGTTTCAGAGGACCGGGGGTTGGGAGATGCCCTGGACATGTTGACCCTGTGGGGGGCGGGGTGGGTGTGTGCGTGTGTGTGCGTGCGCGTGCGCATGCGCATGTGAGCCATGCCGTTAGCTCTCTTGTGGCATTGCAGTGGCAGCCAAAACGCGTTGAGGGAGAGGTTACCCGCCCCCGATTCGCCATGAAGCTCTACAGCCTCAGCGTTCTTCACAAAAGCTCCACCAAAGCCAACCTGCTGAAAGCTGCCTACGACCTCTCCTCCTTCAGCTTCTTCCAGAGGTCCAGGTAATGGGGGTGGGGCCTCTGTGGCCATTTCATTCGGTGTCTTGTCTTTTTCTTGTCTTTGTCAACACATCTTAATTATGTCTAAAAATGCATTTCCAATGTTTGTGTTGATGTCTTATGCTGTGTAAGTTGCTCCGGATAAGGGCATCGCAAATAATAATAAGCAAATTAATAGTGTAAGGTAATGATGCAGAATTATTATTATTTTTTTTTTTACTGCAAAGCCAATAGGTTTCATTTTATGCTTGATCTAATAATGTTAGATTTATTTGTATAGGGCTATAACGATATTCCTACAAACTCATGACTTTGTATGTGTATGCTGTGGTTTTTGTTTGTGTGTGTTTGTGTTTGTGTTTGTGTGTGTGTGTGCGTGTGCGTGTGCGTGTGCGTGTTGTGTTTGTGTTTGTGTGTGCGTGCGGTGTGTGTGTGTGTGTGTGTGTGTGTGTGTGTGTGTGTGTTTCCATCTCAGTGTGCAGGAGTTCATGACCTTCACCAGCGCCTTAATTGTGGAGCGCAGTTCACAAGGGAGTCGGGCTTCAATCAAAGAGCAAGGTGAGAGAGGAACACAGCGGAGGCCTGCAATGTTCATTACACACACACACACACACACACACACACACACACACACACACACACACATACACACGCACACAGCCACATACCAAGCATGCACACAGCCACACACCAAACACACACATGCACACAGGCACACACACACAGCAAACACAGGCGCACACTGATACACCAAACACACGCACAGATGGGATGACACATGCAGGTATAAACACAGATACACACATAAGCACTTACAACCATCCCCCCACACACACACACACACACACATGCACATGTTCACACATGTGGGTACACATACACACACATCCTGTAGGAGGTGCGTTCATGAGTAAGATTGCCTCTTGTCTGGGCCATAAAGAGCAGCTGAAGGCTGAGAGACTGCCTTCTCCATCAGAGGCCTTCAGCAAATCTGTAATTACAAGCCGTAATGAGGGGGTTCTGCTCAGGAAATAACACGCTGCTCCCTTGAAGGGCCGGGCCATTTGTTAATGACTGTTCATTGGACGTAATCTCTGTGTCCAGAGCTAATATGTCCTCTAACAGGTGCATACAGCTTCAACAAATGGAAACGTTTACTTAGTATAAAAACTGTATTAAAAAGTTTTTTTGTCTTTGACAGTCTATACTGTCGTAAGTTGTTATGACATTGTTTTTTTTCTTCCTGGTTTACCGCTGTTTCAGTCACAGTGCCTTTCTGGTCACAGTGCACACTCTCATTCGAGTCAGTCACGGTTCTTAGGGTTACCCCCTGCATTAGTTCCTCCCAATGACATGCTAGGAGCCGACAGGCTACCAGTTGTCGTCAGAGATATGCCTGTCCTTTGATCGGCGCTAGCTGTCCTGTAGAACTGCAGGGTGTAAATGAGCCACTGCCTGGTAGGCACACGCTTTAGCCGCACTGTTTCTGGCACCCGGGCGCGGGTTATATAGCTGGAGGCTCTGGAGGGTGAGTTGTATATCTGATGATGCCAGGGAATTGTATACTCAACAGTAAGTAATTATAATGCATTATTTTCTCAGGACAGCAAAAGTATAGACTTCCCTCAGAGGACAGGAAGTGATGGTCACTCAGATAACTGGAAGTGATGTGCACTCAGATGACAGGAAATGATGTGAAGGAGCTGATTGATGTGCCCTCCCCTCCAGAGTACCTGTGTCACGTGTACGTGCGGAACGACTCGCTGGGCGCGGTGGTGATAGCGGACAGTGAGTACCCCTCCAGGGTATGCTTCACATTACTCGACAAGGTGCGTCTCTCTTCCTTTAACGGACACCTCATCCAACGTTCACACACATTTCAAAACGCTTTAAAATAAGTTTCCTTACACTAAAATTTGGCTACAGTCGCAGTGAAACTAGGATTCTCTGTTTCTGTTTGTTTATATTGCCGGCATGGCAGATTCACAGCTGATGCCGACTTTGATTAATTTAGGATAACAGGGCAGGGGTGTAGCTTATCCTGTTAAAACGCAGGGTGTCGGTGTGTGATGTATCTCAGAGTCCTGGCTGTGTCGGTGCTGACTGCGGCTGGCAGCCCCATGGGGGTGGTGCGTAAATGGTCGTATTGTTGCCCAGGGAGGGAGGGTTTCGGTCTCTAGGGGTTTAGTCGTTTGTGACAGAGTGACACTTGCGGTCCATCGGGTGCCTGCAGTCTCTGCACCAGCTGTGCCTGACGTGCGCTCTTCTGGTGCAATGCCCAAAGACACTCAAATGTCCAGATGTTGTGTGTGCTGACCTCATCCCTGCGGAGACGCCTCTGTGTCTGTGTGACTTTCCAGAGCATGACTCGCACTGAGAGAAACTCACTGTGAAAGGCCTTGTTAATGTTTATTTTGTGTGTGTGTGTGGTGTGTGGTGTGTGGTGTGGTGTGGTGTGGTGTGGTGTGGTGTGGGGTGTGTGTGTGTGTGTGTGTGGCGTTCTACGTTCTGCATTTTCCATTCTGCCATGGTAGGTACTGGATGAATTCTCCAGACAAGTGGATAGCATAGACTGGCCCCATGGGTCTCCAGCCTCCATTCAGTACACGGCGTTGGACAGCTATCTCGCCAAGTACCAGGTGAGTATCATGGAGCGCCGTGTGGAAAAACACACCCCTGCGACCCGTTTCAGCCACTGTACCTGAATGAGTTTCAAAGCACCCATCGTCAGGGCGAATGCCCGCCTGCTGTCTGCTACGGTACGATTAAGGCTGATTATTGGCCAGTCTCTTACTGCTTCGACTGGGTATCCACTGAGACTGTTTGATGGGTTTGTTCCAGAATCCTCGGGAGGCAGACGCCATGAGCAAAGTGCAGGCGGAGCTGGATGAGACCAAAATCATTCTGGTGAGCCTGAGCAGCAACAGCCCCAAACACACCCCTTCCAGTTTGCCTCTGCTTTCCCCGAACACACTCCAGGAGCGTTTCCTCGTAGGATACGTGTGTTTGAGCCCTTCTGTTGTCTCCCCGACAGCACAACACCATGGAATCGCTTTTAGAGAGAGGAGAGAAGCTGGACGATTTGGTGCAGAAGTCCGAACACCTAGGAAACCAGTCCAAAGCCTTCTACAAGACCGTGAGCATTTGCACCCGGCCACACGTACACTCATACGTCTCCTTTCGTTCTCTGTCACAGTGTGAGCCAATCAGTCATAGTTGTTAATGGCAACGGGCAAAGGGTAGACTCGCAATCACAATCTGTGCTGCTGTTACTACGCTTTGTGTGTCATGTGCGCATTATTATCTCTGTGCGGCCCGAGGAGCTCATCAGTTGGCTCTGCTAAGACTGAAATGTCACTGGGCAGGAGCGCGTGTCTTGAAATTAAACCGCGAGGGAGGGAGGGAGGGAGGGGGGACAGGGGCCATCCGAACAGGCGACGGAAGAGCAAAGAGCGTGTGAATAAAGACTTATTGGTGTGCTCAAAGATTAGCGATAATGGACGCAGTGCTGCCCAACATTACTACGCACCGCGCCTGTTTGTGCCGGTACAGACCCAAGCATTGTTTTAGCCCGGTTTCATGTCTTTCTTTTGTTCATGGTATCTTTATTCGATTCCCAATGTGTAATATCAAGCACAAAGAAAAGAGAAGCGAAAAGAAAGGCGCTGAATTGCAGATGAGTGTGAAAGGAGGAAGGCTGTCTGAGGACAGACAAGCAGATGCTTCTGGGCTTAGTTTGTTATATTTTGAGGAAATGATTAGGGAAAAGCTGAGTAAAGTGGCCATCCTTTGAACAGACACATTACTGTGGAGGCAGTTGTTTGTGCTGAGTGTTTATTTGTGCTCAGATTTGATTATCTGCTTACCCTGTGTGCAGAATGGACAGAAGTGGAGAGCTCTCACAGTGCCGCCAGAAATCCTAAGGAACAGGAACAGAAACAGTCTTGTCATTATTACGCTGTGATGTAATGGGATTTATTATCGATATCATAATAGGATTACGTTATTTATGGTGGGACTTTCATTCTCATAAAAGCTACTTCACTTCCTTGTGTGGAGTCCCAGCCCTCTATATTATCTCTCTGTAGCTGTGGCATTGGATAGACATGGTGGGTTTTACGGCTCAAAGCATTTTCAGCTTTTATTGAAATCTAGGTGAGTCTCTGCTGCCATCTGTTGGTTACGAGAGTGAACTACAACACTGCAATGTAGAGATCATATTTCCTGGAGGTGAAGAAGGCTGTAGAATTGCCCATATGGATAGACCTGCATATAATTCATTAGACAAGTGGTCTAAGAACCATACTATTGGTTCATTCACAAATCTCACATATCATTAGATGCAAGAGTAAGGAGCCTGGGACACACATTGTGATGCGGATTTCATTTTCATTCATAATTTTTCTCATTAAATATCTCTGGTGTTGCTGAGGCTAATTTGCATTGTAATGAAATGTACATTTCCTAAAATAATTTCCATGAATGAAGGATATATTTAAATATTGTTTCTTTTTTATTATTTTAATGCTGATGATTCATTCAATTAAATTTATATTAGAGACACTTTCTAAAAATGTGTGTGTGTGTGTGTGTGTGTGTGTGTCCCCCTCAGGCCCGGAAACAGAACTCATGCTGTGAGGTGATGTGAGGATGGCAGACACACTGCTCCAGGACTCATCTCTCGGCCCTCTCCTTCACCACAAATCTGCCTCCAGAACACAGCCCTGGGGTGGGGGGGGTTTCTAGGGTAGAGGGGGGGTAATGCTCCATGGGAATGCTCATTTGAATATATATATTTTTTAAATCACAAGTTTTTTTTTTTTTTTTTGTATTTTTTAAAGATTTTGAAGGAGGCGGAGCTGATTTCCTGGACCGCACCACGCTATGGTGGTCATCTGTTTTGAACGCTCATGACTGTTTGCTCATTTCTGTGGATTCGGCTGGTGGCCTTGCGCTCAGGGTTATTTGGCTAAGCTGCTAGGAGATTTTGGCGGTGTTGAAGCAAGGCGATACATTCAAACATTTTGCATCTCGAGTATTTGTGCGTGTGCGTGCGTGTATGCGCACACACCTGCAGAAATCTGTGTGCAATCCACCTGAATATCTCCTTTTGACTTTTTCATATTTGGTCTGTTTGTGACCGCTAGATGGCGCTATATCCTCATTGGCAGTTTTTTTTAAATGAACTGTTTAGTGGGGGGGAACAGTGAGGATCTCTGAGCTCCCACCCTAAGTCGTTAAACCTTGAGAGGGTTAAGGCTGTGTCCTTCACACCAGCTTTGGGTGATGGTGTGAGGAGGTTAGTTTTCCGTGTTCTATGATGGTGAAGGTTCATCAGTGAACTTGTCAGTTGGGGATTCAAAAATATAAACTCTTCACTTTGGACCTTGGTCACAACAGCCCTGTGGGAGTTATACAATTTATTAAAAATATACATTTATTAATAGTGTATGTTGGAGACGGGCTAATTTTTGTGCGTTTTTACTAATAAATACTAACATGTGAAAACATTCCTAGTTGTCCTTTACTGTTCTTAAACGGCGTTGGTGAAAAGATGGCATGTACAGCCAATATTGGAGTAAGAAAGAGGCCTTTAAGAAAGAAAAGAGTAAGAAGTAAGGAAGAGTATTTTGGGACGTGAGGTGGGTGGGTGGGGGGGGGGGCGGTGGCGCGTTTATTATCTCGTTTGAGATTATATTGTATGAGGCCTTATTAGCAGAGTGTGTGTTTGTTCACGGAAATCAGCCCCTCTCTGTGGTGTCTGTAACAGCAGGCGTCTGGGACGTCCCCATTTGCAGCAGCAGCTTGTTCCTTTCCGGTCAGTCTCACTGTTTCCTGTCTCACATTTCCCTGTCTCACTGTTTCCTGTCTCACACTTCCCTGTCTCACTCTTCTCAGTCTCACTGTTTCCTGTCTGTTTCCTGTCTCACTGTTTCCTCTCTCACTCTAACCTCACATTGATGCGCTTCGCCATTAGCCATGCAAAAGTCCAAATGAAAACTCATCCATTTGTGGAGAGGAAGGTAGATGGTTGGTTAGTAGCAGCCTAAAGCAAGTGTCGTGTTAATGTAGTTGGGTCGTTGCTCAGCTATATTTGAGTGAAATGGCTAGACCATTTAACACGCGGCTACTCTTTCTGCAAGCTACTTTCAGTGCGCAACACCGATTCTCATCCATGCTTCCTTCCCACTTTATTTGTGCACAAACTTAAGCTGGTACAAATGGGGACTTTTTGTATGCAGTCTTGCCACAATTCAACGTTTGCGTTTTTGGTCACGTTGAGCCAAACAATTTCTTGACCCAGACTAATTATTCAGTTCACTTTGTAGCGAACTTGAAAGGTGCTTAACTAATTTTTACTCATTTTAATGTTTCTCCTACCACAATAAAGTATGACATGCCTGTATAAATTTCCATTTTGAATATGAATGAAATGAAGATTCCATTTACATTTGTATTTATGTTGAGACTCCTTTCATAAAGGCTTGATGTCCACTCTTTAAGACTTATTGATGGTTAGTTACATAATGTATCTCACTGCCCCCTACTGGAGATGTTGATCCTGAGATACTTAAATAACCTGCAGGGTCACAGGCGTATCTGATTGATTGGAGTTGGACAGTGTTATTGTGATGAGAAGGGGAAACGCATCTCAAGTGTTGGTCATGAAAATAAACGTTGAATTCTGTCGGACTTAGCAATACAATTCTCTCAAGGTGGGTTTGATCAAGTATGTGCATGACTGTATTTTAAGAGGCACTTATTGCTGGAAAAAAAATGTTGTAATTTCCTTAATTTATCAATTTGTCTTGTGAAATTGTAACTTGAGATGGAATTGTATGTTTCCTGAAAAGTCATTGGAGTATGAAAGTGAACCCAGCATATGCACAATCAGTGGCCCCAAGCAAGGCAAAGACTGCCATCTTCTGTCTCTGAGCTACAGGGCCCTCAATCCCTGAGGAATGTGTTCCTCTGCTGTGTACAACCAGAGCATGTCCTGATTTTCCTGATACTAATCTGTGTGTTCATTTTCTGTGCCGTTTCTATGAGGAAATCACCATGGTAACGGTTCACATGTATCCTCTTTGTAAGCAAGCGGCGTTAATATTTCCACACAACCTTGAGCGTTCTCTTCTCTCCGCGGCGATAACGAATGCGTATCCTGTGAGAAATGGTGCTCCACATGGGGTAAGGTGTTGCGCTCAGGGGAAAAGGCTCAGATATGTGTTGTGGAATAATTCCAGCAAGACGTTTGGTGTGCCTCTGATGCCTTCAGTATATGCTTTGTGTTTCCATCTGTTATGAGTTCCTGTGGTTCGTTCGTGCGTGCGTGTGTGTGTGTGTGTGTTTGTTTCTGAGCGTGGTGTGTGCTTACTCTGGGCAGATGGCCTGTAGGACTGTGGATGGGTCCAGTTGCTGCTTAGTGGAATTTTCTCTCTGTGCAGTAGTGCTCCAGTCTTTACTTATTTGTGCTGGTTTGGGTTTGTGCTCTAAAGAAAGCAGGGCTAACAGATAGCTTTGGTTGTTTTATGTTTTTTTTAGCCAGGACAGGCCTTGACAGCTCTGGAAAAGAAACACTTGAGTTGCAGCTTTTCTCCAAAATCGCCCTCAAGGCTCAATTTTGCAGAGTCTGAAAAATGTATTTAAAAGACACTATCATGCATTAAGTATGCAGTTTTTATAATACTGTTGTCAAATGCATTCGTTGTTTTAGTACACTGTAATTATAGAGGTTTAAATTGGGCCATAATTTTATGATCAGTTCATAAAACATTCAGCTACCTTGTTGGGATGGACTGAATACAGCAATGCTTGCAAAATAGAACTTTTTTTGTGTTTGTTTTACCTATGGTAATTCGTCTCGAAATGGTAACCCATGTTATGAAAATGCGATAGTCTCATTTCTGTTGTAAAAGCTACATTTGGTTTGCAATATTTACTGCGAAATCAAGACCCATCATCCACACAGAAACATCATTTTGTTTTTTGTGGACTACAACGGGTTATTTTACTCAGTTTCTGAACATACTTTACACAAATCTGTCCCACCAGGACAACTTATCCCACCTCCCTCCTCGTTTTATTTATTTGTTTAACAGATGCCCAGTAGTCCGGTAGCACTTACATAAATTATTATTTGTTGGTTTTACAGTAATATCACTTGCAGCTGGTTGTTTACAGGGACACGTCAGGTTATGTACCCTGGGAGCGCCCTACCTGTGAGAATCACACCTGTGGCGTTCGGGCTGCAAGCCCAGCTGGCACACTGGCAAACTTGTAGGTCGTCATTAGCACACGCTGCTGCCCCACGCTAACAATGATGGCCCCCACTTCTGGAAGTACGGAGTTGTGACTGTGTTGCAAATGTAAACTGTTTTTATTGTGCGATTGTGTAACAAGACTTCGTTTGAATTAGAAATGTAACGGATATCACACGAAGGCGAACTTCTGCAATTGGAGTCCAATCGACTGCCCGTTCAGTTTCTTCGCCACTGAAAATGGAGGCGAAGTATGCACCCGTCGAGTTTCTCCGTGAGACGAGTGCTCTTATAGTAACATCCATTAGTGAAGTTTTTTTAGTGAAGTTAGTCCTGCTCTTTTGCTTTCTGTTCTGTCTTTTTTTGTATAATTAGTTATTTGTAAATGCAATTTTTCTGTCTTCTTTCCCATTTGGCTGACATCTTGTATCAATTTATGAAAAACCCTGATATAAATGTAAGAAAGATTGCTTAAAAACTTTTTTTTCTTCTCTTTTTTTAATTACTGTTTGCATAACTTGTAATTTTGCATATATAAAGTGTGTCAAATACATCTGATAACTTGGGTAATTGTTTTTTTGGGGCCCACTGCACATTCCTCAATACAGTACAATCACTAACACTAACGGTAAAATGTAAGTTTATGCCCAAAGTATTTAAGTAGTGTATTGAAAGGAAAAACGGAAAATGTATTTTAAGAGAATACATAGTGATATTCGCCTATATAATGCAGGTGTACCCAATTTCACACAAAATTCATTAGTCTACATAATTTGTAAACGTATTTATTTATGATAACATGCATTTAATTTATTCCAACAATAACCATCACCTTTATTTTACCCAAATAGATTGGTAACATGCTGCAACTGTGGCTGTCACAATCAGTAAATAGTAAAAGTGCATTTCAATCCGATTACTGAACTCTTGGGGTAATACAATTGATTCTGCTAATTGACTTTTTTATTACAAACGTTATGGCAGTCTGGACCTGCTCGTCATACCTTTATACTTAAAGTTATTTGTAAGAATAGCAAACGTAATACGTCTAAAAAAACAAACAGAATAGTAGTCATTATGCCCAGCTTCGATGGAATGAACGGCTATATGCAATTGGCTATATTTGTACAGACCACGCCCCTAACACCTATTGACCCAAATACAGGTCAACTCGTCCGGTTCGCTCAACTCTGGGTTACGGGTTGTAGTTCTGGAATACGTCAGATTGATTAAATTGTGTCTCTTTCGGCTTGTCTGTAGGGACACTCGTGTCTAGGTTATTAGTATAAACTAACTCAATCAGGGATGAGTCTCAGGGAACTGCGTTTCCAGACGTTTTAAGACTGCTCAGTCATGTGGGAAGAGCTCAAAAACAACAGCGACTTAATCTGGCACGACGGAAACTCCTCGCAGGTAAAATGAACCTACATATGGCTGTGGGAAAATGTTTTAACTAAGAGGGAGCATTTTCTCTTCGACGAGATTAGGTATGACACGATTCACGTCGTGCGCGTTTCTTGTAGAGGTCCGCACAAATTCACCAATTTGTGGAATTGTTCTGAGAGAAATTGGCGATGAATTTAGATCGTATAGTAAGTTATATACGATACCTAATCCACCCTTATGTTGGCAAATGGTTGTTTAAGTGGAACATTAATTATGTGGTGCATGCACTGCGCTAGAAAGCGAAATAAAGTTGGACACTGGTCTGGGGGGAGAATATTCACATATGTCGAATGTCGAACATTAAATGAAACACTTGCTCTAAACTACTACATAGCTAAAAGACAATTTAGACTGATAAACACTGGAATGTTCGAAAAAGGTGCAGCTTTGAGCTACAAAATTATTATTTTTTCCAGAGAAAGTGACTTATTGGCGTCACAAGTGGTCGGAAAAGTACCGTTCACAGTATGGCTCGAGTGCATGTTTTGGAAACTTTACGAGTCACTGCATACTTTATCAGACTTAAAAAGACACCAGAGGAAGATCTGTTCTTTCTGCCGATAAGACGCGGCAAGTAGCCTATGTTGTTGGGCTCCCTCAACGTCTAAAAAGTGCTCCATGCAGCCTGGTTTTTGTTTTTCTCCAATTCACTTTATTTATTTATTTTTCACCTCGTGATACAATATTATTATGCGTAATTGCGTCACAATTACTTTAACATATTTTGCAGTAGCCTACCTGCCATTTTGATTTGTCGCAATTTTAAAGCACAATACGTTACCAAAACCTCAACAATACCCCCTCTCCACCAAGGAGAAATACATAAACATTGCTCCTTATCTTCTGAAATGAACAGTAATAATGTGCACTTATGTATTTTTCTCTATCTATCCTATTGGGTGCAATACACGGGGAATGGTGAAATCCGAAAGTAGGCTAAAGGCGCAACAACATTCCCCTGCTGCTGGTCGCGTGCTGTGTATGCAAGTCGCTGTGGGTGTAAATTCACGGAATTGTCACTGACCCAGATTGCGTTCACGTGACTCCCCGGCCCGCTTGGACATCAATCAGTCAGCGGACTTTGTTTCCGCATATTTCATTTAAAATGGGCCCTATTTTCTCCTCCAGGAGCGCGCACAGAATACGTTCAAAATAATAGTGTCCGCATTTGAACCCAATGAACTACCCTTTTGGACAGGATTTGAAATTGAGTTTCATGGTTGTTGTCGTTTTTCTTAAAAGTATAGGCCTAAGAATAATTTTGACCTATGCAACAACCAAAAAGTTGTCTGCATTTGCAGTGCTACTCTCGGTCTCGTGTTGGATTGTGTGCTTATGTATATACCATGCATCATCGTTTCGAAGTGTACTGCCCTCTTGGCAACAGTCACGTGCAGTGTAAACTGTGCTTCTGATAAATGATATAGCCATTGATAAAATTGTATGGGTGTTAAGAGCCCAGAAGATAAGAGCAGTAGATTGTTGTTGATTTTTCCATGCCTGTTTTCAAGCCTCTGTTGATTTGAGTATGGAAGTCTTGTCCTAAAGAACGTAGCACGGTTTTCAGTTTGGGTGGTGGGGTTGAGGTTGGGGGTTCTCTGCTGGTCATTACAGTGCTTAGTCCATTCTCCCATGGTGTGACCTCTCCTCATTACAGCATGCTGTCTGGCAGTGGTGGGGTGAAGGGGGGTGTAGAAAAATGCAGTGCATGGTCTCACACTGTCACCTGTGCTCATTTCCGAGAGGGGCGGAGTGACCTGCCTGTACCCCAGTGTCCAGTGTGATCTGGTCTGATGCACCCTCTTTGTTCCTGTCTTTCAGGAGGTTCTCCAAGAGCTGCCATGGGGCTCCGTCATTGCGGCGGACAGGAATGGTGAGAGAGACACTGCAGGAACAGGGACTCCATGAACGAACGGCGCGATAGTCTCAGGAGTGCCAGGCTTGACACAGTGCTGGCTGCTCTCTAGACAATAGCCCTTTATTTTCTCATAGCAAAATGTTGTTATGTGAGCCATAGTCTTGACTCTTTCAGAGATTGAGCATCTGGATAGCTTTAAAAAAGCTCAACTTTTCAGGCCTAGGCTTCCTGCAATCTTATTGGTGGCAGCAGATTTCTGAGGGTGGATTTGGTTGGTTTAGGCGGATTGTCATTTCACACATTACACCCCCGAGACTCGAGATTCATCAAAAGTAATACCTGACCATTGGCTTGTTAGCAAGCAAGCCTGGATGTTATACTGCATTGGAGTGAGAAACCAGTGAATCATTAGTAGATTCAATGTGCTAAAAGCCCAAAACAGTCAAAAGCAAGATAACCGATGACAAAAAGTGTGCACAGAGAACAGTGGATGTTTTTACTGGCCAAGTTGTTATGGTTTCTTGCATTTAGTCCTGGTGAAATGTGACGATTATTTTGAATCACTAATGTAACTGTAATTCTTACCCATATAATTGATTCTAAATGAAGATGAATGGGTTTCCTTGTTAAGTCCGATACTTGGGTGGCCCTGTGGCTAATTTCTGAAGTGCTCTGAAATCTGCATTGCTGGACCTCATATAGAGATATATATATATATATATATATATACATTTCAGGTGAAAAATCTTCAGCAGTTAAGACATAGATTTAAGTGGCAGGGAATTCTCCCAGTCATACTGATTGCATAGTTACCATTAAAAAATGATGATGAGGATGATGATTTGTCAATGGTCTAAATAAATGGATCTTGTTTTACAGGTGGGAATATGTTGCAAGGAATCCCCCCTACCCCCGTTTCCGGAAGAGCCCGTTTTTGACTCTTAAGTAAGGAAATAACCTTTGCACTTTACTTTTCTTTGTAGGATCCACAAGCACATCACACCCATCTCACACGGACCCCACAGCAGGCAGGGGGAGTGGCATCATACCAGGTAAGCCCTTCTGATTGCCCCCTACCTGGGCAGACACCAGTGAGACTTGTTTGGTAGAGTTTTAAGTACCCACAGGTTCTCAAATGGGACAGCTTAAATAATCAGCTTTCAGCTCCTGTGGAAACCCTGAACCTTCTGTGGAAACCCCTGACTGTGTAAGGTTGCTCACCTTGGTTGTTGTTGTTCTGGGCGATTCTATGAAGCCAGAAAGTGTGTGAAAGATGCCATTCATTTCTTTGTGTGTTTTCTAACCGCACAAAGGTTTCCAGTGTGGGGTTGTGTTCAGTTCAGCGCAGTGTCATCAGGCTGTTGTAACTGAATTCAAACTTGCTACACAGGTCCCAGAAAGGCATGCCTTGTTGAGCAGTGAAGCGGTACCTCGGTTTAGCGCTGTGAAAGAGGTGTTTGTGTGTCCTTGAAACACAAAGCCAGCCAAGTTACACTGATCTCTCTGGTACAATAAGCCAGGGTGATAAACTCTACCTGCTCCTTCCTCTGTGGGTTTATGCCTGCAGGCTGTTTACCTCCAGCCTTTGTTTTCGAGGTTGTTTTCTTTTCAGATATTTGGATATAAATACCCCGTTAACCCCTAACCCTAACCCTTAATACCCTGTTAACCCCTAACCCTTAATACCCCGTTAACCCCTAACCCTTAATACCCTGTTAACTCCTAACCTTAACCCTTAATACCCCGTTAACCCCTAACCTTAACCCTTAATACCCCGTTAACCCCTAACCCTTAATACCCTGTTAGCTCCTAACCTTAACCCTTAATACCCCGTTAACCCCTAACCTTAACCCTTAATACCCCGTTAACTCCTAACCCTTAATACCCTGTTAACTGATGGGATACATTTCTTATGTTCTGCCAGAAGCTTAAGGGGGAAAGGCTCACTAATACGTGGGCCACAACATAGTCCGGATGTGTATAACCAAATGCAACATTCCTTCTGCTAGTAATAGTGTGTGATTATGAGTCAATGGAGGTGGGGATGGGAGAGGGTGACTGGTTTTTGCACTCTACCCTCAGTAAATACGGTGTCCCTCATTTGACTCTTGCCGACTTTGCACAGTGTTATCAGGAATACATTGTTTTCCATTTCTGTCACGACATGGCTGGCTTCCATGGCATTGGCTGGGGAAAGCTTGGTCCTCGATTTTTCCCTCGATAAGCACTTTTTTTGGCGGGTACAATGTAAACATTCTTTGGCTGCTGTTAGATCGTTGCTCTATACTGCCATCTAGCAGTCTTTCGGTGACAGTGCACTCCCATAAGCCTCAGTGGAGAGCACAGATACTGCACAGTGTAATTGTACAAATGTATCATGCAGGATAATTTTGGGGGAGCTGGTGAAACTGTGGAAGGAGCTGTACTGGTTGAACTGTGTTGGTTAAACTGTGGATTGGGGCTGTACTGGTTGATGTTGAGCTGTGCTAATGGAACCATGTGTCTGTCTCCCCAGGTGCGATGGCGGCGGCTGTGTTCATCAGCTTCCTGTTGGTCCTGTATGCAGTGTTGTGGAAGTGCATGGGGAGCTCACCCCAGAGGTAAGATCACACACACACACACATACATTCACACACATGCACATACACACACACACACACATATACATATATATACACACACACACACATACACACACACACATATTCACACACAAATACACACACACACGTACGTATACGTCTGGGATCTTATCAAAGGTTTTGATAAAGACCGGATGCCTTAATTAATTAATAGAATTGTGTTTAATTAAAATGACTGCAGAATTAATGAAGGATTATGCAGCGTAGAGGCTTTAATGATAATTCGGCACACTTTCAGGAGGGAGAAGAGGAAGAAGAGGTCAAAGTCTCGTGAGCAGGCACAGCTGGTGTGCTGAAGGGCGGCGCTGCGGAGCTTTGGGGTGGTCCGAGAGCCCCTGGGAGGGGTGTTGCTGAGTGGGGGGGGGACCTGAAATCCTGACAAAAGGGGTCACCCTGTCTGCCCAGTTTACACACAGCACCAGCAGCTGCACCCACAAGGCAACAGTCTGAAGTCCTACACTGCTTTTGGGAGATTTCACCCCTTTCAAAGGAAATGACTTAACTTTCAAATTTAAAGAGGAGGGTCTAAGTCTGAGGAGCGTGTCAGAACATTGGGCATTGGGGAATGTGCTAAAACATAATTTATTTTCTTGTGTTTTGTTGAGATTTGCGGATGAACACAGACTGGTGAAGGTGACTGCGTTTTGTGACATGTTGTGAGTAAGACAGAGGCCTTGAGCTTCAATGTAAAATGCACAGGGATAGTTCTTCACAGCCAATTGCCGGTTCTGTATCAGTTATGCACAAGGGACTGCCTCAGAATGAGAAATTTTAACTGGGTCCTATTCAACAGCAAGACATTGTTACTGCAAAGTTGTAGATACGTCTGTGTAATACTTGGAAATATAGTGGCCAGGAACAATGGAGTGTATATGAGCATGGATGGATGTGTGTGTGTGTGATTGTGATTGTGTGGGGGGAAGGGGGTTGGTTTTACACAATTGAAACATAAAGGTGGAATTACCAAATCATTTTGTCTTATTTTTTTCTAGTCTGAACTGAAGTGATTTTTCTCAAATGACCGTGGTGATCAATTGCAATCTTTAAACTTCAGAACTTGTTTTCAAACATTTTTTAATTTATTTAAAAGCAGAGCAGTATATTGTTTCCCAAGATAACAGATTTCTAAAATAAAGTGTGACATGTATGCTTTTAAATAAAATAAAGAAGGAAGGACACATCTGCTGTGAAAGGAGAAATGTGTGGTGGTGCTGCCTGCGACCTTTGACCTCTCTTTTTGCCACCCTTCGGTGACAGTGTGATCACACAGGTTGGACATTAAAAGAAAACCATCGTTTGAATTTATGGAACTTGAAATGTAGTATATTACAGCAAAATGTATTATTTAAAAAAATATAGCACTGTTTCGGTGTGGTGTTGTGTGGCTGTAATGGGTGGTTCATTCTAGTCAGTCTAGCAGGCAAGACACAAAGGTAAAAAGATAAATAAGTTTAATATCCTATTTCAATCACTTACTTTAAGACAATACTGTCCTGATAATCAGCGCATCTTTCACTTCCTGGAAGCCTGAATAAAGGAGTGAGACCCCCCCACCCCTTATCTGGCAAATATTACATCATTTTTATTAAACATTTTCATAAACTGACACATGTATCAGGGCAGATTTGAGATATTACACAGCTGTGCTTCCCAATACTAAAACCATTGAGGTAAAGAACCTTGCCTAGGGCAGAGACAGGAGAGTGGGACTTCCTGAACCCAGCTGTGGGAGGAGCCAACATGCTGTCCATCACCTGACTCATATAAACCAATCAAATGTCCTTGCTCTCCATTGCAAAACATGACTGCTTCAGGTCAAGTTAGTCATTGATGTACAGCACTAGTTCTGGGGGTTCATGAAGCTTCACTCTTTCATTGCTAGCTCAACAATGTACAGCAGTGCAGCGTGAATCTACAAGTTAAGTTCCCTGGCCACCACCGGCAACATTTAACGAGTGGCCACCCATTAAACCTGGGGTTTCTCAACTCTGGTTTTGGAGTCACATGGGTGTGCTGGTCTTTGTTTTCACTTTAAAATCAGTCACCAATTAATTGAGACTAGAATCGAGGTGAGGTGATTTAACTGTAATCAACTGCTTTAATTGATCGATTAAGTGCTATGAGTAACCATGAAAACCAGCACAACCCAGCGGCCCTCCAGGACCAGGGTTGAAAACCCCTGCGGTAAATGGATGGCAACAACGTGCATCTCACCAAAGGGTTTGTGCTTACAATACCAGAAATACAATGAGAGAAGAGAGGGGGCAAGAACAGGTAACCCACTCAACCCTGTACGCACAGTGCGCCAACGCCGGGATTTCAGAGACAATAACCCCAGTCTGTGTCCTGAGTACGGCACATTCCCCAACACACTGATAGGCGTATGTGTCGTGTTTTCTGGGCCAAATGGTTGAAGGTGGAGTCAATTGGTGGAGTTCAGAAGGTGGTGCTTAAGAGCAAAGGGCTGGTGGGACGGTGGTGGGGGTGGTGGGACGGTCTCACCGCTGGCCTCTGGGCCTGTGTTTGGGGTGGGGGTCTCCTTGCTTTCCTCAAAGCTCAGGTTTGTGTACACATGGCTTTCCTTGAGCTTCATCTCCTGGGCTTTCCTCTGCTGCTGTAGGAGCACAGCCTTGTTCACATCAGGGCCTGAGAGAGAGATAGAGAGATAGAGAGAGGGGGCATGTAGGTTACCACTGAGAAAACACAGAGACCTACTGAGTGGCTTAGCCCATAGGCTGGGCCCTGTTGCCTATGACTATGAGTGGTGCATGATTGACTTCATCCCCAGGGGTGGGTGGGTTTATTTGTGTGTGGGTTCATAAGATTAATGCTGCATTATCTGCCCCTGGGGTGATGCCCCAGGAGCCTACGGGCTGTTTACACTTCCTGTTATTTTCATTTTACAGAACAGGAAAACCAACAGGAGAAACTGTAGTGCAGGTTGTTTTCATTATTTCTTTAAATCTGTTCTGGGTTCAGGGATTGTGATGCTGGTGAAGAGGTTTCTTAACTGGAGTCCTTTCATTTCCCTTTTCATAGAAGTAGAAAAAAATGTTGGTTTAACATCCTTTTCTTAGTTAAGCACCTGTTGTGTATTCAGTATTTTAACGGTGTTAAGCTAATTCAAGTTGCATGCTTAGTATACAGAACTATTGACATCCCTTTGAGAGCCATATCCCCAAATCCCTTGTATTACTTAATTAAATGTTTTCTAAGCACAGATTGTAGAACGCATGTAATGGCAAACTTTGGTTGGAATCTCTTTTAAGCTTTACAGGAACACTGTGGTAGATGTGGTTAGATTCAAAAAGCGATGCAAATATGGGTTTAAACCCAGAAATAAACCTTGCCCTGCCTGCCTGTGTTATGAAAAGATTATGATCTCAAAGTTATATTAGTGAATATATACAGTATATATATATATATATACACACTGTATAGTGCATATATATATATATATATATATATATACAGTGGAACCTCGGCCCGCGAACGCCCCTACTCACGAACAAATCGGCCCACGAACACACTTTCCGAACAAATTTTCACTCGGCCCGTGAACAAACCCTCGGTGCACGAACACACAAACACACAAACTCGCGGGCTTCTCGCCATAGCACGTCGTGGATAGCGTCAGTTGTGCTTAGTACTCAGCATTGTTTACATCGTTCGTCGTTGTGTTCTCCTTTGATACACGTTCTTTTTGTGCTATTTCCATTAAATTTGCCCTCATTATGGCTCCCAAGAAAGTGAAAAGTGCTACTGATAGTGGTGTTAAGAAGCCTAAGCGTATTACAGTAGAAACGAAGAAGGAAATAATAGCTAAACGTGAGACTGGTGTTCGTGTTTCCGATCTCACCAAGCAGTACGACATGGCTAAATCGACGATCTGTACTATCCTAAAGAACAAAGATGCGCTAAAGGCGGCTGATGTGGCTATTTTAGTATTAATGTGTTTTTCTATAATTAAGGTTATCTTTAATTCCTTTCTAT
The DNA here is from genome assembly GCA_029706075.1 of Aldrovandia affinis. Taxonomy (NCBI): domain Eukaryota; kingdom Metazoa; phylum Chordata; class Actinopteri; order Notacanthiformes; family Halosauridae; genus Aldrovandia; species Aldrovandia affinis. Next base: position 3,365,528 of record JAINUG010000079.1, read on the forward strand.
ATTTTTGCCACACATAAACCCATAAAAAAGTTTTAAAAAAGTGTTTCTGGGGCTGGAGAACGGATTAATTGGATTTACATTAATTTCAATGGGAAAAATTATTTCGGTTCGCGAACGGAGTCAACGAACGAATTAAGTTCGTGGGCCGAGGTGCCACTATATATATATATATATATATACACACACTGTATAGTACATCCTTTTTTTTGTTTTACAGTTGCAGCTTATAGACATCAAATACATTTTAGATATATTTTATCTCAATAAGATGCACACTTTGTATATAGCAGTGGTGGGCCGTCAGGGCCTGCAAGGCCTTCTCTGCCGGCCTAAAAAATATCTGAATCACAGACTGATGTTCATTATATTTTGTCCATGAATACTTATTAAATAATTCCAAATGGTCTGTTCGCTTCCTTTCATAGCTGTTCCCCTGGTTGCGCTGCTTCCAGATGTGTATTTTCATATTAAAGCATTTAACCAATCACATTTCAGCCATCATTTGTTGCCAGGGTCAAAGAAATCTGCCTGGAGGCCTTCACAATCAGTTCTGCAGGCCCTGTAGCATAAAATAAGTGTTGATCAAACTGTTGCTTCAACCAATCAGATTTTGAGTTGGGGACACGAAGGCCTTCTAGAAGGCCTAGGTAACGTCAGCGTATTCACACCCTTTGATTGGATAGTCAGAGAGTGTCTGACTATGATGTAATGTGATTGGTTAAATGCTTTAATATGAAAATACACGTCTGGATGCAGCGCAACCAGGGGAACAGCTATGAAAGGAAGCGAACAGACCATTTGGAATTATTTAATAAGTATTCATGGACAAAATATAATTAACATCAGTCTGTGATTCAGACATTTGAGCAGACATTTTCAGCCCTAAAGCGAATTCAAACTTATGCCAGAAATACGACAGGGCAGGCTCGACTTTCAGCATTAGCTTCGATGGCGATAGAAAAGGACTTCTTGATGGAACTGAAACACGGATAATCTGTACGACAGAGTAATTGAACTCTTTTGAGGAAAGAAAGGAGGATGGATTTTGTGTACAAATAATAAGGATTTTTGGTGAGTAAAATGTTGCTATTTTCCTAAATAATATTGCAATTTTATGAGGTTATTATTATTGATGCTTTTTTATGTGTGTCGCAGCTGTAGCACCCCGGGTTTGTTTCTTCAGTAAAGGCATTTATTCTGGATACACGAGTTATCTATCTGCGATGCAACAGCAACGGGTGCCTGTTCGGTTTGTTTTTGCACTTTGTTTATTTATCTTTCTTCAGTCATGTTTCATGAGAGAGAATGACAGCGATAGAGACGAGAGTGAATGACAGCGATAGTTAGAAGCGTGAGATAATTAGTGATTAGTAGTGTTAGTAACTTAATCTAAATCCCTAATGTTAGTAGATTAGTTGGTTAGTACTATACTATACATCTAACTAATATATACAAAGTGTAATTAGAAAGTAAGAAGGAAGTAAACGAGATTAGAAACGAAGACGGAAAACCGAAACATAGAATTTCCCGAAGTGCATGACAGAACAAGAATGAAACATGACTGAAGAAAGATAAATAAACAAAGTGCAAAAACAAACCGAGCAGACACTCAAAACATAACAATAAGATGGCTTTTATAGCCATAAAATAGTTATTGAGGGGTGGATTGATTCAGACGGAGCACTACTGAAGGCCTAGGTGCGAAATGCACGGCCCGCCACTGGTATATAGTGAATATTGTTATCTTTAAAAATAACTTTTTATAGGTATGAATGTTTATGGTACATGTGTGACTGATTCATGGACATGAATATCTGTGGTATCTGTGTACCCTTTATTTTATTTGATGGACTTAACCTAAATTGCTTCAATATATATCCAGCTGGATAAATGATTGTATGTAAAAAATTTAAGCTCTGGATAAGAATGTCTGCTAAATGTCTAAATGCAGTACAATATGTTGCTCTGATGCATGTGCATGAACGTCTGTGGTACCTGCGCTCTGATACAGGGGTATCTATGGTGTGCGGGTGTGTAGCTCTGATGTATGGACATGAACACCTGTGGATGAAGTTACGTGCTGTGCGTGGAGCCCATCTCACCGAAGAAGCTGAGCAGCACGGGCAGGAAGATGAGGCCGTGCACCATGCCGAGTAGAGTGATGACCAGATTCAGTCGGAAGAAGAAGATCTGGATGAGCTGTGCCTTGGCGAACGCCAGCACCACGATACCGGGCAGGTTCGTCATGGCAACACCTGCAAACACCTGGGTGGGGCGGAGGAGGGGGGCAAATACACAGACGCGCCTCTTTAGTTCTCAGGTTTCACAGGAACCACAGGATTCCTCACCTGCTTGCGCTCGCACAACTACTGTGGAACCCCACTTTGGAATACCCAGTTGTATTTGTAAATTCATTTAAAAACATTCCCTCACCCAAAACAAAGTGTCATTCCATAAAATGTAACACATATCAAGTTTAATGTACAGTATCTCAGTGATTAATGAGAAAGCAGTTTTGCTCTCAGTGTGAGGGGGTGGAGATTGCGCGCGAGGTGTTGTTGTACTCACAGCGCTGCCCATGTTAACGGTGGCCTCTTTGGCTCTCTCTACGTGGGTGGGGAGCGTGCTGAGGGCAAAGGAGCGCGTCAGGTGGGAAACAAACTCCACGGAGATGCCCACTGCCTGCGGGGGAAGAACCGACTTTCAGCATTGACCAAACATGTTGGAGACACCTTGCTCTTATATTCACCTTCATTTCCCCTCCCTCTCTCCCACCTTCCCCTTTTCAAGTCAAATCAAATGTATTTGTATAGCACATTTGTCACAATACGCTTTACAGCAGACCCTGGCCTGAACTCCCACAAAAGCAAGCCTAGGGCCACAGTTGCAAAGAAAACTCCCCAGGTTTTAGGAATAGGAAGAAACCTCAGGAGGAACCAGACTCAAGATGGGGAGCCCATCCTCCTCTGGCCGGCTCAGGGTGTGAGTTTGTAATGGCCAGCAGCGGTCAATCAGTCAATTGTTTCAATTGTTCAAAATGAGATATTGAACAAGATTGAACAGCTTTTCTCCCATTGGGAATCACCAATTGGGAATTGTCAACAGTAGGGCCTGCACACACACACACACACACACACACACAGGGAGCACTGCAGCTGAAACCCCTCTGACGCATTTGCCTGTGAGCCAGTGACTGTGGCTTTGGATCCAACTTAAATTTGTATTGAGTATTGATTTCAGCAATCTCGAAAAGTATCTCACCAAGGAGTATTCAAAGAAGTAATTCTAAGCTAAGTTAATGAAATGTTGATTGAAGCTCCTAATTCTACAGGAGGGCTTGTTTCTTAACTCTCAGAGACAAACATAGGGGGCAGTGGGCTTGGAACAGTGCCTCCCTCAATGGGGGAGGTCTCCACGTTTGTCTAAATGTCCCGCTGACGAGGGGTTGCGGAAAGCTCATAACCGGCGGTAACTGACCGTGACCAGGTTGATGAGGGACACGGCGTTGTAGTCGATGCCCCACAGGGTCATGACCCCCACGGTATCCACGGTGATCATGACGATGGTGAGCAGGTTGAGCAGGCCGGAGCGTAGGTCCATGCCCAGCAGGACGCAGCACACCACGAAGGTGGGCAGGAGGCACAGGGAGATGTTGAACAGGCCCTCCTGCACGATGGACAGGTACTGCTCGTAGAACACGTAGGTCACCCTGGGGGGACAGAACGATCATCAGGGCAGAGGGATGGGGCAGGATGGGGTGGGGCAGAATGGAGGGGGCAGGGCAGAGAGGGACAGGGTGGGGTGGTGGAGGGATGTAGCAGGATGGGGCAGGGAAGAAGAAGACACAAACCCTGTCCCTCAGAGCAGGGGTCCCAGAGCCTGACAAACAAAGCAGCTGGGACAAATAACAGACTTTTATTTATACATCACCTCTCACACAGCCACTCAAAACATCTCTCAAACAGCCACTCAAAAAACCTCTCACACAGCCACTCAAATCACCTCTCATACAGCCACTCAAATCACCTCTCACACAGCCACTCAAATCACCACTCAAATCACCTCTCACACAGCCACCCAAATCACCACTCAAACCACCACTCACACAGCCACCCAAATCACCACTCAAATCACCTCTCACACAGCCACTCAAATCACCACACAAACCACCTCTCACACAGCCACTCAAATCACCACTCACACAGCCACTCAAATCACCACTCAAATCACCTCTCACACAGCCACTCAAATCACCTCTCAAATCACCTCTCACACAGCCACTCAAATCACCTCTTATACCGCCACTGAAATCACATCTCATACCGCCACTCAAATCATCTCATACAGCCACTCAAATCACCAGTCAAATCACAGCCACTCAAATCACCACTTGTGTGTGTGTGTGTGTGTGTGTACTGGTTTGTCTGCTGGTGTGTCTGCTGGTGTGTGCTGGTTTGCGTGCTGTGTGTGTGTGTGTTGGTGTGTGCGCTGGTGTGTGTGTGTCTGCTGGTGTGTGTGAGTGTGTGTGCTGGTGTGTGTGTGCTGGTTTGTGTCCTAGTTTGTGTTCTGGTGTGCATGTTGGTGTATGTGCTTGTGTGTGTGTGCTGGTGTGTGCATGTGTGTGCTGGTGTGTGTGCTGGTTGTGTGTCCCAGATGCTTTGAATGAGCTCGGTTTGATTCAGCTGTGGCTGAGGGCTCATGCTGATGAAGACACTTCATTCACCTCTCAATATAGTATGCACTGCTAAAAGTAAAACAGGCCCCACTTTACATTCAGTGGCCCTAATACTTTAAATGTAAGCACAGTGTAATTACAGAGGTAGTTGCAGTTTTACTACAGTGTACATACACATTAAATAATACTTTCCATTCCAAAAATATTAAACAATTGAACATTGAAGTTCATATCATAGTTGTGGGGAAAAGGGAGAATAAATGACCTCGCTGGCGATTGTGATTGTGGAGAATTGTACACTGTACCTACCACTATTACACAAATATCAGGACCACTTAATGTGAAGCGGGACCATGGAATAAAAGTAAATATGTACTGTAATTGTTTACTCTGTACTTTGGACAGGCCTTAACAGCTGTACGATGCCGCTGGAGAGCGAAGGGCTTCTGTTTCAACGCGAAAGAGAAAAAACCAAGCCAGAGGAAGGAGTGCGGGTACGCACGTGTACGGGAAGACCTCAAAGTCGGGAGCAGTCCCGGGGACCTGCCGCATGCTGAGCGTGATGTTGGCGGCCAGCTCCCGGGCCTTCTGCAGCGCCGCGCTGAACTCCTGTGAGGTGGCGAGGGGGGTGTGGTAGGCCATGAAGCGCGAGGCTGCAGAAGGGGGAAGGGGGAAGAGGCTGGCGTCACACACAGATCCATTTTCAGATGCGCTCTCTCATGTGCGATGGGCTATCTCGGTGTAACAGAGTTGCTTCTGACTACAGCAAGTTTCGAACCGAGGATCCCAACGCAACAAGAGACACGATTAGCCTGCTGAGCTAAAGACCCGAGTCGCCAGCCAAGGGAACTAATCATGCTCTTATTGACGTCACGCTCTGTAGCGGACGCTCACGTGTTAACGCACATATCTGAGCTGCTCCGCTACATCGGCACTGTTCTGGTGGTTAGCTTCAGCCCGCAGTAACATGTCAACAGCATTGCACAGGAAGTTCATGCAGCAGCACAGGAAGTTCATGGGCTCATGCAACCAGGAGAGTAGATTTGACTTTGACCAAAGTCTTGTTCTGAAGCCGGCCATTACAGGACTCTTTTCTGTATGACGGACAGGCTGATTGTACCTATGATTTCACCAGTCTCATCCCTCACCACCGCCTTGTCATAGGCTCCAAGCCCCCTGTGGACAATAGAGAGAGACAAAGAGAGAGAGAGTGTGTGTGTGTGTGTGTGTGTGTGTGTGTGTGTGTGTGTGTGTGTGTGTGTGTGTGTGTGTGTGTGTGTGTGTGTGTGTGAGAGAGAGATACACCAAGTTCACTTCACTTGTACAACAGACAACAGCAACAGTTGTATGATTTATAAAGGTTCATGAATCTTCAGCAACCCTATGGCACTGAACTGCAGAGTGGGGAACACATTTAGTCTGACATTAAGTCATGTGTATGCACTATATGGTAGCATTTTGAAAAGCAGTGTGTGCTGCATCGCTGTGACACAGGTAAAGTGAGGAGGCTGTGACACAGATAATTAATTATGTTTAAATTTGGGCACCAACACCAGGCCAGTGTGTGTCTTACAGGTTTGTGCCGAGTCTGAAACAAAGTCAGAATTGGGATCAGATATTGATGCTGCTGCTGCAGCTTCACGTAGTGAGAATAATTCACTACCTAGCTATCACACAAGCAAATTGGGTGGATTTGTCATATTTCACAAATATTATGGGCACATTTTATTTCTGCTTTAAGATGTTACTAGTGTGTCAAGCGCCCCTTTAAAATATAGATTTTTGTTTGGGATAAAAGTGTATTCATTTACATTCTTCCAGACATACAGTATGCATGGGTATATTAGCCCCAGATCAGTGACCCATTGCTTCTAGATGGTGAGATGCTTTTGACTTCAGTGATGTCTATGAGGAGCGGTGCCCTTGGTGTCCAGCAGGGCGGCACCCTTACTCACCCTTTGGGACAGAGCAGATCAGGCCGGTTGCCCAGGAAGTGGGGCAGGTACTTGTTGAACTGTTCCATGGTGGGTCTCAGCACCCCATTTTGGGGGGCACCGACGCACCTCTTTCCACAGAAGAAGGCATCTGCGATCACCAAGGACAACAGCTCCACATGAGCAAACTGTGCGCACGCTTGTCATTTCAGCTTCACTGTGGGTGAACACACCTGCACCTTCAAACCCTCCATACACAGGAATTCCCCATATATTTTTAATGCATTACGATTAAGGAAATGCTCTTGTGTCCTTGAGCAAAGTACATTACCTAAATTGTGTAGTATCCATTTACTTTAATTTTCTTTTTTATTTGTTTCAGATTTTTTCCATGTTTTTCTCTCAATTTAGTGACCAATTATACCCTCTATTTCTTTCGATTCGCCCTCCCCCAGAAACTCGCCGCCCGTCTGTACAGGACAAGCTAATTCCCAGAGGCCGGCGATGATCCACCTCCTCCGAGACAGAACTCGCCCGCCTACTTTCTAGAGACACCCTCCGTGCTTCTCGGCGAGCTTGTGCTGGCTCACCCTCCCCCCTTCCCCTGGGGCGGACAGCCAATCGCCGCACCTGATGGGGCTCTCGGCCAGGGCCGGACTGGCACAGTCGGGTTTCAAACCGCTGCTGCAATGGGCAGCTTGCATTCCAGGTGAATGCTTTGACCGTTACGCTGCCCAAGGCCCCCATAGTATCCACTTTTAAAAATGCTGTGTACATGCACGTGTGGGTGCATTTGTGTGCATGTTTGTGTCTTGGGGTTCTTGCTGTGCTGTGCTATGAAGGCCTGACTGAGCCATGGCACCTACGCTGATTGGCTGGACAGAACTGCCCTGTGTTTGGTCCCAGGGTATACAAGCGACAGCATTTGGATCCAGGGTTCAGCCAGTCAATGAAGTCATCAACCCAAGAGGATGCTGGGATGGCCAGGTAGGATCTGACAACAGGGGTAAGTATAAAATGGTCAGACAGGTGGAAATCTATCCCCTTTGGACTATTGTTCAGAATAAATTATTAATATATGAAAAAGAAAACTGAGTAGAGCTGTATTTCTGCCCGTCTAACTTAATCAATTAGGCAGGTGCTTTTTGGATACCACTAATATGAAAAGATCAGTCAGCCTACGTTGGCCAGATTGGGCGGGGGCAGCGCTCACTTGTCGGGGTACTCAGTGGCGTACTGAATCTTCTGCGTGAGGGAGAAGGAGCTGCAGCCCACGCTGGAACACACCGCATCCATCCCGGGGACCGTGGTGAAGTTAAAGCCCCTCGTGGTGACAAAATACGTGGGGACGCCCACCTCAAAGTACTTATACAGGTACTTAAAATATTCCAGCATGTAAGAGTCCTGAGAGAGAGAGAGAGAGAGAGAGAGAGAGAGAAGGAAACATGTTGGAGAGAAAAAGCATTGAGCTAAACAAGGAGCAGACTGGTTAACGCAAGAGCGGAAAGAGTTTTGAATCAAATATGAGCTTGAAATATGAGTTATTTTAATTGAATTTAGTTTCGTTTAATTAACTGAAACAAATTTAGTTGAATTGATTTGATACTGAAATGCGAGAGCCATCGCTAATCTTGACCTGGGGTCAAGATGTGCACCACAGTGAGAAATGGTATGTTTATATTATATTATATTACAGATGTATGCACTTTCTGCATGTTATCAGTTGTATTGCTAATGTCCCCTTGAGGAAGAGTGCGCTGTGTCCCTGTGTGTATGCTGTATGTGTGTAAATGATGGGGTGCACTGTGTCCCTGTGCGTATGCTGTATGTGTGTAAATGATGGGGTGCACTGTGTCCCTGTGCGTATGCTGTATGTGTGTAAATGATGGGGTGCACTGTGTCCCTGTGTGTATGCTGTATGTGTGTAAATGATGGGGTACACTGTGTCCCTGTGTGTATGCTGTATGTGTGTAAATGATGGGGTACACTGTATCCCTGTGCGTATGCTGTATGTGTGTAAATGATGGGGTGCACTGTGTCCCTGTGTGTATGCTGTATGTGTGTAAATGATGGGGTACACTGTGTCCCTGTACGTATGCTGTATGTGTGTAAATGATGGGGTGCACTGTGTCCCTGTGTGTATGCAGTATGTGTGTAAATGATGGGGTACACTGTATCCCTGTGTGTATGCTGTATGTGTGTAAATGATGGGGTACACTGTATCCCTGTGTGTATGCTGTATGTGTGTAAATGATGGGGTGCGCTGTGTCCCTGTGTGTATGCTGTATGTGTGTAAATGATGGGGTGTGGGGAGACTCACCTTGGGCATGGCCAGCTCTTGGTCCAGACCCACCGTCACGTGGAACATCAGGAAGATGGAGGCACAGAACATGAAGAGGAACAACACCATCTGAGGGAGGAAGGAGAACAATGAGGGCAGGGCGGGGCAGGGTGGGCAGCAGATGCTGATTTAATCATTAAATCAGGATTACAAATCATTCTTGATGAGCAAAGTTCTGAAACCTACAGAACTGATGGTTCGGGATGGAAAGGAGTCATGATCGGACAATGAGACACACAATGGTTGTCCATGAGGCATGTGTAGAGCTGGGGCATGGCCCAGTTGTGTAGGGTTAGGGTTAGGATTAGTAGTAACCCTGTGCTATTAACGTCTGGGGTGAGTTTGCAACCACATTACCATATTTGGTCAAAGTAAGGAAAAAAGTGGAACAAACCGTCTTTTAAACGGTGTCCTTAAAGGCCAGCAGCATACTGTGTACTGTTGTATTGTTGGCGGGTGTTTCTCCTGGCATGTAAAAGAGGAAAGAGAAGGACTGAGAACTGAAAAAGAGGAACAGAAGATGTGGAAGAGAGAGAGAGAGAGAGAGAGAGAGAGAGAGAGAGAGAGAGAAAGAGACAAAGAGAGAGAAGGCAGCATGTTGGAAAGAAAAAAAAAAAGAGTGAAATGAGGAACAGACTGATTGCCAAACCAAAGGTGTGCATACCACGGTAACCCTGGTGATGGGATGCAGCAGGAAAGGGGCATAGTAGTGCTTCATGGCGGGCAGCAGAACGCCCTGGCCGTGTTTGGGCGAGCGAGGGGTGGACACAGTCACGCAGCAGGCCAGCTCACAGCGGCCGGCGTCCTGCCGCCGGGCGTCCAGCGACAGCAGCGCCACGAAGGCCGTCATCTGGAGCAGGAAGTCCATCAGCACGGCCAGTGCTGCGTACAGCGCAAAGGACTTCACTGCCGGCATGCTGCTCAGAGCCCCTGAAACAGAGCAGGAACACACACACATACACACACACACACACACGCACATACACATACAAACATACATACACACACACATACACATACATACAAACACACACACACACACACACACACACACACACACACACACACACACACACACATGCACATACACATACACACACATACATACATACAAACACACACACACACGCACACATACACACATACATACACACACACACACACACACACACACATACAAACACACACACACACACACATACATACATAAACACACACACACACACATACAAACACACACACACACACACACACACATACATACAAACATACACACACACACACATGCACAGACGCACACATACACGCATGCACACACAAACATGCATAGACACACACACACACACATGCACACACACACACACACACATGCAGACACAATTTAAGATACATTAAATTGTTTATGTATGCATTTCTTATACATTAAACCTGTATGCATTACACGTGCAAAACACACAAACACACAAACACACACACATATACATATATGTAACATGTATGATGCCGGTAGGGTGAGTCACGAGAGCTCACCCAGGAAGAAGCAGATGGACTCTGAGGCGCTACAGAGGAGCATGCTGGGAGCCACACTGCCCAGAACCCGGCCAATCTGTTCCTCTCTGCTCTCCCCCGATCTGCGCTCATCCCTCTGCGGAACAGAGGATTCAAAACTTTACAGAAAACTTACAACAAACTTTACAAAGCCTTTACAAAAACTTTACAAACATTTTACGCTCTGGGACTCTCAATGGAAATAGCCTGGGGAACATGCATGTTTCACCTAAAACCATTTCACCAAATTATTTGTCCTGCGTGTTAAACTATATTCAATTATAATAATTTTGTTCAAAATCTTTTTTTTAGGACAAATCTGCTCAAAAGTGGTATTTATTTATTTATAAATCTATATTTATTCTTTTGCTTCTAGTTATTTATCCAGATGATCCCATTGAGAGAAGAAATCATCATTTTCTTGAGAAACCTGACCAGCAGGGCAGGGCCCAAAAATACAAAACCAGAAGAAAGCTGCCAGATTGTGGCAAATAAACAAAGAGCAATAATACAAGATTTAAATGTCATATTGCAGAGGACCTTATGTTCTGAACTTGGGCCATTTCATCTCCAATGATTTCATTCCTTAATACTGAGATACTTGTTTCTCTGAAATCACACAGTTGAAATTGGTGGAGTTCTGAAAATATGTAACATTTTATTGCAAATGTCCCCCAGTGAATTGAGCCTGAAGGCTGGTGGGTTTTTCTAACCTGGTACTCGAGCACAAAGATGAAGATGTTGTCGGCTCCCACAGCCAGCACCAGGAAGGGCACCACCTGCAGGATCACCAGCGAGGAGGGCACCCCGATCCAGGCATAGAAGCCCATGGCAGATAGCACTGAGCAGACCACCACTAAGATCCCACCCAGGCCCACCAGGAACTTGGAATCCACCTGCAAACACCACAGCACCATCTATTGGCAGTCCTCCACCTTGCCTCAGCCACTGGTTGCCAGACTGGTTGTGTTGTTGCTAAGCGCAGAGTGTTGGGGCGTGGTTTGTGTTGTTGCTAAGCATACAGTGTGACATGGTGTGAGTGTTGTGGCGTGGTTTGTGTTGTTGCTAAGCTCACAGTGTGACATGGTGTGAGTGTTGTGGCGTGGTTTGTGTTGTTGCTAAGCGCACAGTGTTGGAGCGTCATTTGTTTTGTTGCTAAGCTCACAGTGTGACACAGTGTTGGGGCGTGGTTTGTGTTGTTGCTAAGTGCACAGTGTAACATGGTGTGAGTGTTGGGTTGTGGTTTGTGTTGTTGCTAAGCACACAGTGAAGGGCCATGGTTTGTGTTGTCACTAAGCACACAGCGTGACATGGTGCGAGTGTTGGGTTGTGGTTTGTGTTGTTGCTAAGCGCACAGTGTTGGGGTATGGTTTGTGTTGTTGCTAAGCACACAGCGTGACATGGTGCAAGTGTTAGGGCGTGGTTTGTGTTGTTGCTAAGCGCAGTGTTGGGGCGTGGTTTGTGTTGTTGCTAAGCATACAGTGTGACATGGTGTGAGTGTTGTGGCATGGTTTGTGTTGTTGCTAAGCGCACAGTGTTGGAGCGTGATTTGTTTTGTTGCTAAGCTCACAGTGTGACATGGTGCGAGTGTTGGGGCATGGTGTGTGTTGTTGCTAAGCGCACAGTGTTGGGCCGTGGTTTGTGTTGTTGCTAAGTGCACAGTGTTGGGGCGTGGCCTGTGTACCAGTATTCGTTTGAAGGAGGAGTACTCCCCCAGTGCCACTGCGATGTAGACGAAGATCACCGCGTAGCTTATCATGAAGATGGGGATGTCCTCTGCTGTCGTACGATTTATCTCGTCCTCCAGCGAGCGCTGGGGAAGGAGAAATCAGAGCCATGAGACCAGAACAGAGAGACCAGCGCAGGCGTGTCAGACCCAGTGGTCTGTGAACTGACCTGTCTCTAAAAGGCAGCTCCGAAGAGAACATTTCTTGTATGTACCATAACATTACAACATTTCCTATTCATGTATTGCTTGTCTCTTCCTGTCACCTCTTATTCTACCAGTCTATGTGTCTTGTTTTCCTTGGTTACCCTGTACAGCGTCTTACGTTTAATTAAAAGAGCTTTAAGTACAATCTATTATTATTATTATTATTATTATTATTATTATTATTATGAATAATAATAATAATAATAATAATATTACTATTACTATTATTACCATGTCCAGGTTGTTTCTGTTTCAATATCAATGAAACAATATCAATAACAAGCAGTCCCAGGCTGGCGTATATCTACCCGATATGTGACAGCTGTATGCAAACGACAGGCCTGATATTGGTGCAGCCTTATGTACCTCTGCCATGTAGGCGAATGTGAAGTTGGTGGCCGGGTTTCTCTGGTACTCCTGGATGAGGTCTAGGAACATCTGCTCCCACTTTTCCACCAGTTTAAATTCGGGGGACTCCCTCCCATAGTTGTTCAGGGAGAAGGTGAGGATCAGAGCTTCAGCAGTAGTGTATTCCTCATCTGGGGAAAAGCAAGTGAATTAAAATGTTTAGTGCCACAAAACCACATTAATCCCGAGAATAAATAAAGGGGAAAAAGTATGTTATAAAATTTCTGAAGTGTAGTGAAGTGAATGCATACATTTTTCAGTATATGAATTAACAGAGCACGGATGCCCAGAATTAACCAATATTGTGGTAGAGCTAGATACTGTGTTTACTGTGCTGAGTGATGGTGATTGTTCAGATTTATGGTGATGAGTGATGGTGATTGTTTTTTGTTTTTTGTTCAGTGTGCAAGTGAGGTTTAAGAGGAGTCCTGGTTGGAAAGTAGTTTCCATGGAAACCTCTCAGCATCTCACTCTCATATCCCCCCACCGCCAGGAAGGGGAAGACGGGCCCGCCGTAATCCGCCATGCAGCTCAGGCCCAGGTCCGTGATGTCCTTGAATGACAGTGGGGAGCTGAGGGAGAAAATGGACAGTGTCATATTTGAGATCAACATCACTTCAATACACTTCAAGTATTTTTATTTGCATTTCATTTAGTGGACACTTACACAGATTTACACACACTTTTTTTTTTTACATACAATACATTTATACAGCTGAATATTTATTTAAGAACATCAGGTAAGGTACCTTGGCTCAAGAGTACAATGGCAGTGCCCCACTTGGGAATCAAACCTGTAACCTCTGAGTTACAAGCCCAGTTCCCAAACCATATACCATACAACCCTATACTACACTCCAGCCTTTTGACTGGTGCTTTTGAAAAACATGTAAAAAATATATCAATTAAATGAAAATAATAAAATTCAAATGTTCATGAAGAAGAATTGAACATATAAGTGCTGGCCATCCTGACTTCATGAGAAAGTATTCTTGCTTCAGCTCCCTTAAGATCATTTACAAATCTTTTTTAAATCAGTTGTGTTCCTTTTTGTCACTTTAAAATCATGACAGACTTTGGATCTGAGAGGCCGTTGCTCAGCCACCTGCACTTACTTCACGCAGTAAATGAAATGGTCTCTCCAGTCCACCTCCTTGGTCACCCCCAGCTCAGTCATATTGACCTTGGAGTTCAGGTGGTCCAAGCTGTTCTGGAAGTACTGGGGAAGGCTGTTCACCGCGCAGTCCGTCAGAGACGGGTTCCCAGGGTTCAGCGGTGCAAAGCAGATGTCCTTGAGTGTGGCGGTGCGGTTCAGTTCGTCGGACCAGAACTCGATGGCCTGGATCCGGGTCTGCAGCTCCAGCAGCTGCTGGATCAGGTCCTTGGAGATGATGCCGCTGAAGTTGTGCTTCCCAAAGAGCAGGGAGTCGTAGGAGTGGCCGGGGCGACTGGGTGCCGTCAGGATCAGCTGGTTGGTGCGGAAGAAGGGGTCAAAGTGGCTGTCGTGGAAGTCCTTCTCCCGGCGGGCGCGGCTGTTGGGGGCGGACCACAGCTGCACAGGGTCGGTGGTCAACTCGATGTGGACCAGGCCCGCGCCGAAGGCTGGCCACCACGACCGCTGACGCCAGCAGCACCTTCAAGGGGTGCCGGGCCATCAGGGTGCCCCACGTGTGGAACAGGGAGCCCAGGACCTCCTGCGTGGCCAGGCTGTTCCTGTCCGTGCACGTCACTTCGCTGGGGTCGATGGCCCTGTCCTGGGCGCTGCTCACGTGGGTGCTGTTCTTGTCCTGGGCGCTGCTCACGTGGTTGCTGTTCCTGTCCGTGCCGTTAGCCTCCACCTCCTTCTTGCCGTTGCCGTGGCCACGGCCCTTGCCCTTGGGCTGGAAGTGCCGCATGGCCAGGAAGCTCAGGAAGGCCACGGAGACGGTGGCGAACGCCATCAGGCACAGCACCAGCACGCCGTCCAGCTCGCCAATCAGGAAAGGCGGGGGAGGGGGTGGGGGCGGGGCCATGGCGGGGCAGGACTCCGCGCAGTCCTGGCAGGAGCAGGCCTTGCCCCCGGTGACCGTGGTCTCGTTGCACCGCAGGGCCGTCCCGGCGTAGGGGACGATGCCCGGGGGCACGGGGGCGCCCTCGGCGATGATGCGGAAGTCGATGTCGAGGGGCGCCAGGCCGTTGCTGGTGTCCCCCTGGAAGTCGAGCCAGCGCTGCGGCGTGCAGAGTGTGGCGCCGTAGCGGCCGCACATGGTGGCGATGGCGAAGCCTCCCGTGGCGGGGATCCGCACGTTCTGGCACGACTTGAAGGAGGCGTCGATGAACTTCTGGCCCACGTAGGAGCGGTACGCCACCACGGCCTCCCGCGTCTGACCCAGCACGGTGACGTTGATGGTGCGGGTGATCTCCAGCCGCTGGCTCTGGTCGGGGCTGCAGGTGGTGATGCAGTGCAGGTGGCCGAAGTTGTCGGCGCAGGCCGGGCAGCGCACCAGGATGGCCTTGGACAGCGTCAGGCTGTCCTCCAGCGTGGCCAGCTGGCTCATGGAGCAGCAGGCCGTGGTGTTGCCCTCGCCGTGGGCCAGCATGGGGCACACCTTCTTCAGCCGCTGGTAGTGAGGGCCCTCGATCCTCTTGGCGCGGGTGTAGTTCAGGCAGGGGACGATGGGTTTGATCAGGCTCCCGTTGACTGACGGGTTCTTGCCGCACTCCTCGTAGAAAGCGCAGTAACCGGGCTGGTGCTGAGCCTCAGTCACTACCTGCAGAGACGAGAGCTGGCTCTTAACCGGGGAGAGCAGCACACACCTTCCTCACACACTTTAACTCATGAAAAGGACATTATTTATCTACTCTTTTATTTGACAGGGACAGTGTACAATTGATGTGATGTTATTGCAGCCGGTGTATTTTGCACCAGAGTTAGCTCAATGTCTGCTTTCATTCCTGGGCGGATTTGAACAATTCTACAGAAGTAAAACTGAGAAGAAAAGAAACGATGCTAAGCACATGACATGAATGAAAACAGCTGGTGTTATCAGTGAAGATCTGTGTGGCTCAGTAGGTAGAGCATGGCGTTGGCAACGCTTAGGTTGTGTGTTCGATTCCCACTGGGACCACATATACTGAAAAATGTATGCATTCACTACTGTAAGTCGCTTTGGATAAAAGCGTCTGCTAAAATGGCATATATAAGATGCTGTTTGGCCACTTTGCTGTTTTCAATATTGTAGTGCAGTTAACATTAAGTTGTCAATTGATGGGGTCTATAACAACTCTAAGGGGGATACTACACACTGGTGGTGGTTTAGATGAGTCAAAAAAAGCAGTTTGAGGAAAGAGCCTTGAAAAGGGGCCAAAGGAGACTGCTTTTAATGAATTGATTGATTTATTAATTAATTAATTAATTGAATTGATTAATGAATCCATTCCTTCATTCATTCCAACCTGGCCCATGGCAGACAGAGGCTTGGAGAGACAGGGAAGAGGTATGGAGAAAGGGAACCAGAAACACTTCAGCCCCTCTGTTCCCTAAGCAACGAAATCACAACACAAAATAGCCACGGTAACCATGGTGGGGCTCAACTCACTAAAAGAGGCTCAATTACCTGCATCATCAGCATGTTTGAGCACATGGCCAAACGCCTTATCACACAGCAGCCTTGCACATGGCACATGAGCAGACTTATCTAATCTCCAGCGCCGGTAATTGAATGATTACGGTGATCAGTATCGGCCATGTCAGTGCATTTACGGCCCTGCAGCACAGTTGGTAAATATCTCCGAGGCTCACAGGTGTGACACTGGCCAGATGGTTGTAGGGTCAATGGAAAAATCACTGTGCCTCAAACGCAGTCAAAAAAGTATGATATACCACATTTACTAAATTATTCACACTCTTCATAAAGATAAGCAAAATAGGCTGTATAAAATAAACAATACAGGTAATGAACTATATTGTATGCTCATATAAATGTTATACCAATGCCATTGCTCAGAGAAAAGGTTTTGTTTAACAAGTAATATATTTCCCCCAAAAAAGATCACAATTATTCACACCCCTGTTGTCAGTACTCTGTGCTGTCCCCTCGCAAGGATGACACTACTGAGTGATCTTCTACAGGGATTTATAAGATTGGTGAACATATTGGGTGGGATCTTTGACCATTCATCCATACAGAATGAGAATCAGATACTTAGGTCTGCCCTTGTGGACACAACGTTTTGTGAAAAAAAAGTAATAAACACATTTTTATTTCTCCGAGCAATTGTATTAGTATAAAAGAATATAATTTTCCTCATTACCTGTATTGTTTGTTTTATGCAGCCTTATTTGCTTATCTTTATCAAAGGTATAACTGCCAGTGGCTCAGTGGTTAGTCATGGCCATATCTAACATTGAGGACACAGAGATCATGACCTCTGTATTTTTTTTTTTTTTTCATGACCTCGATATTGAGTGTAATACTGAATAAAAGTGGTGAACTACTGCACATAAAATGACTTCACTTCGGTATAGCAAAGATTCGCTTGCTCACCTCGCTTCTGTGTGTGTGGTGGTGAAATGGACCCATCCCTAGCAGGCAGATCTCGTCGTTTCTATAAAGTCTTTGCTCAGCAATGACACAGTGACGCTTGGGGCGACTTTGCTGGCCCTGCACTTGGACCTCTCTTCGGAGAGGTATACGAAAATACACATTACAATTACCTCGTGTGTAACATGGCAATAAAGAATATTCTATTATATTCTATCATTTTGGAGATCATTTTGTATATATTATGGTAAACTACCCACAAAGAACTACCCAGAAAGAAGAAAAACATGAGACATTAATATTTTAATGCCCGCAAAAACAATTGCTTTATTATATGGTGAAGGGAAGTGACAGCTTTCATGCACTGATGATGATCCAAATTTCTGCACTTGCTGCGCAATATTTATTTATTTAATATTTTGTTTCTGATTTTAATTAGATTTTCTCCCAATTTAGTAGCCAATCACACCCACTATTTTATGTCAATCCCCCCTAGTAATGTGAGTTCGCTGCCGTAGTCCTGCGACTGGTAGTGACGAAGGCAAAGTAACGTCTCCTCCGAGACGGCACTCGCCAGGCTGTTGACCGTTCCCCGGTACTACAGGGCCACTCTTATGCGCAGCGAACGTCATGTCGGCTTCCCTCCCCACTCCCTGGGGCAGACAGCCAATCGCCGCCCCTCGTGGCACTCCCGGCCAGAGCCGACTCTGGCGAGATGGGGAATCGAACCCCGGTCTCCATGGCCAGTGTCGAACGTTGTAACCACTGGACCACGCGGGAGACCACAATATTTATTTTTTGAGGGTGTTAAAATTTTAGTATTAATAAGTCTTATTTATCTCTCATCTACAGTAACAGTCAAAGTTGGAGTATACCTTTCATCTGGATTACGGCTAATCGAGCACTCCTTCATTCTTCAGCAAGATAACAACCCGAAACACGCATTGAAGTTGTGCAAGAACTATCTGGTGAAGGAAGAATGTGAAGGACAACTCAAACTAATGACCTGGCCTGCCCTGTTCTCAATCCCATAGAACAGGGGTGGGCAATTCCGGTCCTGGAGGGCCGGTGCGTATGCAGGTTTTTGTTACCCTGGCTCAATTAGCTAATTAGTTGGATACGCTAATGCTGGTTCACTTGTAGATTAGACCACAGTAACATGTTTCATATGGGAATGCAAGAACAGTCTTCAGCTGGCATCCATGGGCTTATCAAGAAATGTAGCTAAAATGTCAGATCATGTAAATTATTGGGCTAATTAAATAATTAAGAGTAGAAGTTGGCATGAAATCCAGAAACGGATATGGCCCTCCTTGCCCACCCCTGCCATAGGACTTGTATGGGATGAACTGGACAGAAGAGTCAAAGCACAGCAACCCACAAGTGTCTCTGGGAATTGCTGCAGGAGAGCTGGGAAGACATGTCAGGTGATTTCCTGCTGAAACTTAACCAAACATGTAACCGAAACTTAAGCCATTAACCGAATGGCTCAAGTTTGTTTTCAATTTCATTTTCTTTTTGCATTTAGAGATTGCAATTAGCAGTCCTAATGCAGTGACAGTACTGTGCAGTACTTTCCAGTGGCACATGCTGTCTTCAAATGATTTTGTGTTTCACTATTCCTCTCAGAACATCTCTGAAGAAAACCAAATACATTGCCTGGATATTTTACCTCAGTTTTAAGTTTATTCAGTGATTCATGAAGGCTGAACACAATGATGGAAGGTGGCTTTTCAGTCTGAGTTGCCAATTCACAATATGTAAAAGCTCCCTGAGATAATCAGCGACAGAAATTTACAGGTGTTGACAGCTATCTAATTGAATTCATTTTAGTCCCATTTTACATTAAGTGCCTCTAATTTCTGTGCAATTACAGCATATACAAGTGCTATGTAACTGCTGTGGACATACTGTGTGTAAGGGATTTAAACATTTACATAAATCAAGGTTAACCATGATGGATTCATTCTTTAAGGGCTGTTATCTGAGTAATTGATTACTTTTATGGTGAGATAACAGATCATTCTTTTGGTATTTTTTGCTGTTCTTTCAGGTACATTTAAACAGTACAGTACGAAGAATCCCGGTTTGTTTGGGGCTTTTTTTTGGATGTACTGTAAGAAGAAGTATATCTTGCTACAAAATATTTTTGTGATCACCAACGAGGACTGAAAATGTCGGTGAGGAGAACATTTGCCTGGAAAATAAACATTTCCGATCTGAAGATGTATGAGCTATCATACATTATAACTGAACTTTACTTTGTGATTTCAGGTCTATTGCATGGAGCCTCTTTAACTGCACATTTGCCATCTTATTGCCCTGTATCTCACTGGTTCTCGGGGTCTCTAGACATAACTTTGCCCAACACATGCCACAACATTCTCCCTGGTAGCCATGTCACATGCCAAACACACACAGAAGAGTCAATCATTGAGCCAATAAATGGGCAAACAGCTTGTCCTGAATTTCAAAAACATGACATGACGTAATAAAGTTGTTATAAGGCCATAATAAGATGCGTATAACAGTAGTAGGCAAGAATTACGTTTAGAGTTAGAGTAAGAACAGCAATACTTAGGGCACTTTTGTTTGACTGTTGTGTGTGGTGTGAATTAAAATGTTGGAACAGCAGCTGATACAGAGCTGTGGTAAGGACTGCTTGCAACTGAGCTCAATACGTTTGCTTTGTGGTCTATCAAAGATTTGTTCAATCATGAAATCAGACATGTTCAAGTTCAACCTGAATGGAACTGCAAAATAAATTGGAGGTGAGGGTTCCTTTAGTGCTGTATTTGCCTCTCGTTCTCCAGATGTCGCTCTCGAATTTTGTCCAAAAAGGAACGTCTTCCACTGATGGATTTGAACCCCATTTGACACTAATGGGAGATTCCGGAGTGGCGCCTGAGACAGTGTTTTCTACCGCTATCAACAAAACACCAAATGATGGAATTTCTTGTGGTAGAATTGGCATCCCTCCAATAGAGTTCCAGACACTTGTAGAAACTATGCCAAGGCGCACTGAAGCTGCTCTGGCAGCTCATGGTGGCCTAACGGCCTATTAAGACACTCTCATTTAGTGTTTCCTTTGTTTAGGGAAATGAATGCTGAACACTGAATGCTAAGACAGTCGAACATCAGTGTCTCACGGCTGTGCATGGCTGCAATTCAAAGATAGCTTACCCAGCAGGTGAAAAGGGACATCAAGACGAAGGCGAGGGTGCGGCTCCTTTTAGGGGGGCCCATGCCGTGATCCCACAGTTACTGTCTCCTGGGGTGATGTGTGATCCCACAGTTACTGTCTCCTGGGGTGATGAGTGACCAGTGGAAAGCAACGGAGCAATGGAGAGGCTGTCACCGGGGGCTGAGACTGGAGGTCAGCGCGTCTGCGAGAGGGTGATCAAACGAGAGAGGTCTCGTCACTCAGTCCGTCCTTAGATGCATGAGGGAGAGCAAGAGAGGGAGAAAGAGAGAGACGCACATCTACATAAAGGGATCCCTGAACCATCGGTATCCACATTATTAATGTCAGACATCTCTTATCTGGCCTGATGGCGGGAGCACCAATCGCTGTGAGTAAAACGGGAGAGGCGTCACTAATGATTAACCCCCGTGACAGTGGTGACACCTCGTCAGGATCTCTAGGCATGAGAAACAAGACAACCAATCTCCTCCCCATTGCCCAGAGTCAACACAGTGGAAAATAGTTCCAGTTAAACTCTCTCTGCCTCCTTATCGATCAGTTAATTGGGTCATGCCACTTTTTAACTTTGCATTTCTGTAACATGTCTGAATGCCAGTGTCTACTTATTCTTACTATTCATTGTAACTTTGCACTGCAATTGTACACAGTCTATCTTGCCCCCACGTGTAGTGAGATGGATGGTTCGAGAGGCAAAGGGGCACAGTTAAAGATTTCCAAAACAACCTGGCATCTTGGGTTTACAAGGTGTCTAAAGCTACCATTCGACAATGCCTACATGACAATGGCCTTTATGGCAGAGTTGCAAGAAGGAAGCCTCTTTTGAAGACAATTCACCAAAATTGAAAGAGACACATGTTCGGGTGTCTTTAGGTTTTGTTAAGCCTTTCCGTTTGAACGTTTTCTTTCTGAATTTCATATTAATAAGCATCACAATGCACATTTTCTGTGAACCTTAAAAGCCACACATGAGAAGAAGAAGTCCAGGGAAAATCCACAAGCTTCTTTGTGGAAGTTTTAAAGGAGGACACGATAAAATATTCACATTTTTATCATCTGCAATGTTCATATACATTTCCAATCCACAATTATGGTTTAGTCCAGGTTTGCCTTGGGCCAATCATATTCAATATGACGTGGCTCTGGTTGCACACAACTTTGCGGGGAAGGAGACATAATGCTGTTTTGCTCGAGCTGGAGTGAGTAAAAGACAGTAAAATTCAGAAAAGGTTGTTTATCTTATCAGACACTGAGCAAGGTCAGAATTCAGGCTGTAAACTTTGGACCACCCCCTGCAGGACGTTCAAGGTCCCCTCTCTGTTCTCTCTCTCCCGCAGTGTGTGAGATCCTTTTTGGATGATCATGTTTTGGTTTTTTTTGGGAGAGGGATTCAAATTCAGATGAAAACAGTGGTGGCAGATTAATGTGGGATGGCGGGAGAAAATGCTTGCTTTGACGACAGCTGAGATCGTCTTCATGTGTTTAGCTTTTCTAATAAGTTTTTGTTTTCAAAATTGAGTGTTGCACATTTGGGGACAAAATCTTTGTAACACTTTATTTAAAATGGTCATTTATGACATGAAAATGACAGTGCCATTACCATGGAATAATACCTGTAATACGGTGTAATGTCCATTCACAACTAGGACATGTCCTTGTTATGATACCAGTTGCAGTATGTCACAACTGGCATAACAACCTGCATAGAAGGCTCATTATAACAGGGGTGTCATAACACTGCATTCACCATGTCATATGAAAATGACTATGTTGTGACTGTGAGGTGCAAGACAGTGTCCTGACATAATTTACACCATGTAAAATAAAGGGACACCATTTTACGTCATTAATATGTAATTAGTAGCTGTGATGACAATGGTGTAGGCAGCAGGGGAGACTGCTCAGCTTCAGTTTTACAGGAAAACCACTTTTCAATAGAACAACACATTTAATTAACAGTCAAATAGCAATTGTACTAAGCTACCTAGCTAGCTAGCAATTATAAATGAAACCACAATCTCATATTATCACATACAAAAAAAGGAAATTATATTTATAAAACACAAAACTGTTATATAAACGTATATAAACCATTTAACTAACAGGGAGCACAAATTGTAGAAAAACTTTCAGTTGTAAATTCCACTCAGAACCAAGATTACAAAATTATTCATAATAAAAATTTAAAAAACAAATAAAAAGACCTGAAAGTCTCTATACATTTCTATTTCTTTTTTATGACAAAATACAGTTCCACTCAGACCTTGAGTCTCACAGACCACACTGTGAGAGCATCAGTGCCAACTCCCAACAGAATGGGGAAACAGACCCACTCAGTGTAGACTGATGAAGAGAAACATGTTAAAGCATTTTCAGCAGTGTCTCTCAAGATTAAAATGCCCCTGTCCACAGAGCTCAATGAGTCATTTAGTGGTTTGTGGATAACACTGATGTTATCCATATGTCTAGGCCTTCTTGGGCACCTGAATTCAATCAAGCATTTATGAGATATTCTGTATAGGCATGATATAGCATTTCCTACTTCCATCAAGCATGAGTTGATTTATTTTCCTGTGGAAGAATGGCATCATATTCCTCTTGCAGAATTCTAGATGCTGGTAGACTCTATGCCAAGGGTCCATGCAGGCTGTAGTGGTGTAGTGGTGCCCAACACCCTATTACATTTCTTTACATTGGCGTTTATATTTTTATTTTCTCTACGTGTATCTCTTCTGCTCTTCAAACCCACCTTGATAACAGACAGATTATGTGATTAGACAGGAGAGAACTAGTGATAAGATATGGGGAGACTCTACAGGTTTAATCCTGTTCTCAGAATAGGAGTGCTGATCTAGGATCAGGCTTCCCCTGCCCATATACTAACCTCATCCACTATGAGCTAAAGGCCAAACTGATCCGAGATCAGCATTCCTATTCTGAGACTCTATGAATACGGGCCATGATCTTGCAGGTGGCAGTGTAGTGTAATGGTTAGGAAACTGGGCTTGTAACTGAGAGGTTGCTGGTTCGAATCCCACGTGGGACACTGCTGTTGTACCCTTAAGCAAGGTACCTAACCTGAATTGCTTCAGTAACATATCCAGCTGTATAAATGGATTGTATGTAAAGAAATGTAAACTGTGTAAGTTGCTCTGGATAAGAGCATCTGCAAAATGCCTAAAATAAATATTAAAAATACTTGGCACTGTTCTCCTTCCTCAATGAATTAATTAACCAGTCCCATTAATATATTCTAGTTCTCCTTTTTCTTAGTCACTCCTTGAGTGTGTTTTAATCACAGAGGGTTAAACCAATTAAAATTGAGAGTTACAGAAAACTGAAGATTAGCAGAGATGTAGGCACATAAACACCAATATCGTTCTTATAGTCCCCCCATGTGGTTGCTTCAGGAAATTAGTAACTGTATTAATGATTTACCAGAGTCCTGGACAAACTTAGGAAGCTCCTGTTTAGAAAGAATTATTCAATTTTTGCACTTGGGAATGGGAATGTGTTCATTACATATATCTACTCAATAGAGTGAGTCAACTGAGGACACAGTGCACTATTTTGCATTACTGTTAAAGTAATATTCTGAAGGTTCATCCCCAAAATGTCTTCAGGGGGAACTTTATGTTTTCAATTTTTTTATAATTTCATAATAATTTAAATTTTGCGTGGACGAGACCAGAAAAGCACCATTGCCTACATGGGTAATAAAATAGGGTTGTGAATAAATGCACCTGCTTAGTCCCAGTTTGGCACAATTTACAATTTAGTTATTTGGCAGATGCTTTAATCCAAAGATAATTACAAGAGTGCATCAATATGGCTATAGATAATCGCTACAGCTATCGAACAGTGAGCTTAGTCTAGTCATTGCTGAAGTTCATGCCACAAAACCTGCAAAAGATGAGTCAAAGGTTTTGTGGCATGAACTTCAGCAATGATTAGACTGTAAGCTTACTGTACGATAGATGTAGTGATGATCTATAGCCATCTTAAGGCACTCTTGTAAGTCGTGAGTTTTCAGTCTTTTGCGGAAGATGGCTAGGAATTCATGTTTTTGCCAAAACGTTAGGGATTTGCAGTTTCAATTTTTAAGTCTAGATTTAAAACATATCTTTTCAGCCTGGCCTACTGCCAAACATAGTCTAGGTGTAGAAATGGAGAAGACCATGCCCTAGTGTCTTATGGAGTGACGTTCCATACTGTCACCTCCTCAACATGTCACCACCACTGTTATCCTTGTAACCCTGTTATCCTAGGCTGATTCTCCTTGATCGGGTGTGGATGGTTTGGAACTCCCTCATAGCTGCGTATGTTCTCTGTTCCTCTCCTAGTAGGTATGCTGCCATAGTTTACACCTGTCGAGGCTATCTGTATATATCCTCTGCTTGTGCTCCCCTGCTCTCACATAATGCTACTGGCTATAGCACTTTTTTTTTTTTTCTGACTCCATGTTCTCCTCTGCCTCGGCCTCTGACACCCACCCCCGAGCCCTAGATCCTGCGAGAAGTGTGAGCTACCCCCATCAACTCTCACCCCCACGCTTACCCCAGTCCCTGGATCTGGACCCCCTTCACGTGGTTTATCCTCCCTCCCCCACTGACTACCTAACTCGGATGCGCAAAGTCAGCCAGCCCTGAGTCACGTTTGGACTGACCATGAGTCTTTTTTGGACACACCCTGTGCCGGCCAGAAGATGGGCTCACCCCCCTTTTAGTCTGGTTCCTCCCAAGGGACTTTTTCCTTGCCAATGTCGCCTTAGGCTTGCTTTTGGGGGGTCTAGGCCTGGGTTCCCTTTTGTTAAGCATTTTGTGGCAATGCATTTGTCTTTCCACCATCTAAGGACGAGGGCAGGGAGGAGGCGGGGCCGTGAGGGGTGGCTACTAGGTGTGTGGAGAGACGGGTCAGTCAGCTGGCCAGAGGAGGGTGATAAGAGAGATCTGGAGGGGCTAAAGGATGTGATCAGTGACTGAAGGTAGGAGGGAGCAGTCCCCCTCGTGGCCCAGTACACCAGCACCAATGGCTTGAAAAGCTAGAGGACACGTCACAGTACCATGTTTTACTAACTGTGGTTGCCTTTCCCGAGAGGAGTACTCTACACCGTACAGCTGCAAATAAGACCACTTTAGATCATCTCTTTGTCTCAGTCACCCTTCACCATAAACATAAGCACATCATAAAAACAAAACGTTTTATTGCAAAAAGAAAAGTACTTCCCCCGCTCTCTCATTGGCTGGTGAGCAAGGTTAGGTGAGGTGCTCCCACCCCCACTGTGTGTTAAAGCTAAAGCACCACTTTCTGCATTCCTGTACTTCTGTGTTCTGTACCTGCCCAATTCCTGGGGAGGCCTGGAGTCTGCACGTTTTTGTGCTTTCCTTTCAATCAGCAATCAATTTAGGCCTTGGGAACAAGGTGTGTGGACTTACATCTTAATCCAGACACTGCAGCCATCCAGGATTACAATCTTACACCCCTGCCCAAGACATACTTAATTGAAAGAAAAACATTATTATAAACTACCAAGTTATTGTTTTTAGTCACCCTGGTCACCCTGCACATTCCTTAAGGGTTTGTACAGCATCTGGTATGATAGGTAATTTTTTTCTTAAAAGCACATGAATATTTTACACCATTCTTTTTTTTTTTTTTTAAGTATAAACTCTATATTTTGACTTTCAGGCCTTCACAGAATTCCCCAGCTTACTGAGAAACAGCAGAGGAGAACGTTTTGACAATTCAAACCTTTCAGCTGTCCTTTTCAATGGGCTGAATGAACATTGCTCCCATAACTGAAAGACTGCTCCCATTGGTCGATTTGTCATTTGACCACTCTTTGAGTGGTCTTGATTGGTTGACGTGTTGCCACAAGCCACTTTTTAGATCTGGTTGGGTATTACAGATCTATCCGTCTGTACAATCAGATGTGTGGAGTGGCTGGGAAGCTGGGCAGGGGAAAACCTGTGTAGTGTTTACTGGTCGCTGTGGCCCTCAATGAAACAGGAAGGAGGCCTCTGTTCGGGGAGTCCATCTCCAGACTGCAGCCTGTTATCTCTGAGATAGGACCACCAATCGCATTCTCCGAAACACCTGTCACGCGCAAACCCGCAGGAACCACGGCGAGATAAACAGGGCATTCTTAACCAAATGAGCGCTCCATAAAAAGCCACTGATGAGCTGACGGATGGCCTTGAGAAAGGGGCTGATGGGTAGAAGGGCGTATCTTAGTGTGATCTTAGATAGGTACGGTAGATATCGCTGAAGGTGGTCTGTGGCAGGAGCCTTGACAAGACTGGGAAATGTTGGCGCAAACCGGCGACGCAATCAGTTTGCGCAACAATGTTCATCAATGTCATGACATTTATGAAATGTGATTTATGAAAGTTTAGGGCATGTACTTGTGCCTTGAGACATCTGATATGAATCGCGCTATATGCAATAAAGGTTATTATTATTATTATTATTATTGTGGCATCATGATGTTTTACCATTGTGTAAATTGACAGAAATACCAGAATCAGCCTGAACAAAGGATCCATCTCGATTTTACCTGTTAAAAGGATCTTACCCCTCTGAAAATCACCATAATGGAAAAAAAACAAGACAAATGAACAACAGTACATGCTTGTATGACATGATATATGGCGTTATTATTTTACACAGAGGAAAAAAACATCGATATAAGTCCAACACATTGCAAGAGGGACAGTTCCCATGGTAGTTGTATATCGCCCCCTGCAGGCTGCAGCAGGGAGAGCAGAGTGCATAACAAGGATTCACTTCAGCACATTGCATCCCAGCTCTCAGAATGCTGTGTGATGACGTGTTAGCAAGCACACCTTATCCAGCTGTTACCCAGCGAAGGCCAAAAAAATACCTCTCTTTTCAAACACTACAATCAAAATCGGGAAAACCTGGTTACCTTGAGGACAGAGGAACACTTTTCAGTTCAGAGAACGCAGACATTAGAATGGTCAACATCAGCATGACAACAGTGTCATGACTGAAATGTTCTCAAAATCCCAATTCAATTCAGTATAAAACAAAAACAAAGATATTATCTAAAGGGAGCAGGGTTGGGCTTCCCTGTTGAGTTTCTGAGATTCAGTCAGTTCGCCTCAGGATGGCCAAAGTGAATCACACCACTGGTGTAACATTAGCAGTTTGGGTCCTTATACCTACGGTTATGTGTCCATGTGCCAATGCCCTGATATTTATGAATCGACCGGCTCTTTTGAAAGCTCACAGCCTAAAAGCTCACAGCTGATACCAACAGATGACCAAGAAAAGCTGTGTGTGCCAATCCAAGAGGGTGGCGCTGGATGGAACCTTGTTCCAGCGGAGTCTGTGATTGGTCTGGGGTGAGGTCACAGCGTTATGATTGGGCAGCCTTGCTGGCCCCTCCCTTGCCCTTCCTGTCTGTGACACGGAAGGTCTTCAGGGGGTTCCTGCCTCTGTGTTGATGCTGCGAGAACAGGAAACGGACCCGTCAACCACTGACACAACAGGAAATGACCTCACATACTTGGAGTACTACAGTGTTCCTTATTGCATGGGGGGGAAAAAAGTAATGCGTCAAGATATTTGAATAGATTATTATCAAAGCAATCCTTCAACATCTGTACTACAGAACATAAAGCTGTACCTTAGACGATGTATCAAGACGAACGCACAGAAATGAGCAGGCAAGTGTTCCTCACCTTCAAATTATTTCTAACAACACCGGCTGGTGCAGCTTTCCCTGGTCTCCACCGCTTCTTCCTTCCGCTGAAGGGATTGGCTAAACCTTTGAGGGCCGACGGGACTGCAAAACACCCACTCATCATCACTCACATGACTAAACCACAATGCCAGCACATTCCACAGGACACCACTTTGCATGTACATGCATGCGTGTATGCATGGAATCGTTATGCATGCATGTGTGTGTGTGTGTGTGTGTGTGTGTGTGTGTGTGTGTGCGTGTGCAAGTGTATTGTGTTGTGTCTGTGTGCGTATTTGTGCGTGTGTGTGTGCATGCGTGCGTGCGTATTTGCGCCTGTATGTGTGTGTATGTGTGTTTACGTGTGTCAGTCTATAACAGCAACACGGGGTCATGTGGCCCAGTTGGGCTGCTCACTCAGGTATTCGGGAACATTCTTCAGGTGGGGCTTGATGACGGCTGGGTGCAGGTCCCGGTCGTGACGCAGAAGCTGCAGGTCGCGGGGGTTGTCCTCAAAATATGTCTGAGGAGGAGCAAACGCCCGGGTCAATAAAGGGACATGCCTGACACTTTATCTTGATCTTCACTTACATTTATTCATTTAGCGGACGGTCTTGCGTGCGGAATCACTTCCAATCTTCCGCAAGAGACTCAAAACCCACCTCTTCAGACTCCACTACCACTGAACACTGTCCATCTAGTCAATCTGTCATCACCACTGTTTACTTGTTCAAAAAAAAAAAAAAAAAAAAAACCCACTAACCTTTTCTTTCCCAATGTTACAGGTATGATACGCAGATGCCTGCAATGATGTCTTTTGCCGTTTTACTGCACTGATCTTGTACGCTAACTTTGATTGTTCTCACCTTGTATTAATGCACATCTTGTAAGTCGCTCTGGATAAGAGCGTCTGCTAAATGCTTAAAATGTAAAATGTAAAATGTCTTATCCAGCTGGCCTAACGAGGCCTGTCGTGGAAGGAAATGACAATGCGGTTTGAGCTGCTCCAGGCCTTACTGGGTGCAGGTGAATGCTCCTTTCTAGTGGATTCAACTCTGTGCACTGACCTGCCTCTAGTAAGACCTGCAATGGCAGTTTCCATCTCAGGAATATATGTTCTCATAAGAGTGGTGGGAACAAGGCTGTGAATAGCAGGCACCCGGTCACCGATAAGGCATTAAGGTGAAACACCAGGCAAGATGAGCACAGAACCAACTCCATAAGTGTATCCATGGCGGTTAAAATAACCATAAAATAAACACTGCTCTTATCTCATACCAGTGAAAGTGCCTAATCAATAACCATAACACAGGGCTCCAACAGTATTTAAAATGCTAAATTCAAGGACTTTTCAAAGACCTTTAAAAGCTATTTTTCCATGTTTTCAAGGAAAGTATTTGTAAATGAATAATCTTACAACACCCTTTAGTAAAAGCTTTTTTGTTATTGTAACCAGTTTATCTAAGAATTGATTTAATGTTGACACATTTAATGCACATAATGTTTTTGTACAGTAGCCTGATGTAGGGCTACAGAAAAGACCAAGCTTCATATAAGCCCACAGAAAACCGAGCACTTCCAAACACTTCAGGAATGTTCACAATCTTGGTTTTCTATTTCCAAAATCAAGCACGTTCAAGGTTTTGAAGGACCAATGGTAACCCTGCAATAAAAACTGCGTAAACCCTACACCACAATAACATGCACATACTGGCCGATCTATCACACTGCATATAATAACTGACCTATGTGCATGCTAGTGTGGTGAAGTGTTCTGGATCAGTTATTAGATGCAGTGTGATAGGTCAGTTATTAGATGCAGGGCTAACTAGGTTTCACTCCAGGTGTGGGATGCTGAAGTGTGGGACACATACTGGTTCTGGGAACCACGGTGATTTAAAAAGGCGAGAGTCCCTGCTCCACGCAAAAATGGAAGAAAAATATAATGCAAAAATGGAAGAAAAAGTCCTTACCCCATAACGTCTGCTAAGAGACACTGAACCGCGAAGTAAAGAAAGCAGGGCGTACACACAAATAAAAGACTGTGTTAGTTATTCAAAGTTCACATTTATGGATATCGATAATTTAACACCATTCACAAGGGAATCTGGTAAGACGATTGAACCTTTCCAGAAAGTGCTATTGTAACACACTTGGTTTTGTAAAGTGCCCTGTGTAAGACCGTCTGCTAAGCGAATGTGACGTGATGAATGCGCGCCCTGGGGGAGTCCAGCCTCACCTGGAGTTTCTCTGAGTTGAGCAGCTCCCTTTTGATCTCCTTCAGCCTCGCCTCTTTCACGGCCTGCTTGGTGACGGACCGCATGGCATCCTGCAAACACACACACAGGGATGTGACAGGCCGCATGTCGTCCTGCAAGCAAACGCCCACACCACACACGCACACGCACGCACGCACACACACACACACACACACACACACACACACACACACACACACACACACACACACACACACACACACACACACACACACACACACACACACGCACACACACACACACGTCCAAATATCCACACTTCACACTTCCCTGCAAGAGAAACCAATATAACAGGTTCTGTTCTTACCCGACACCTGTAGCGGAATCCTTCAATCTCCTCCATTTTAAAGCCGTACGGCTTCAGGGCACAGTCAGAGTTATCTGTAAACAGACACAGCATTACCAGCTGACCCATTTCTGAGAGGCTGCCACTCAGCAGGAGGGCACTAAAACAGCTGGTAATATTAACAACCTGCAGAGATGTGAAAAACACACCAATCACAACATTTCAAAGTAATATGGCGCTCTGTAAGATCCCATCACAAAGAGCAGAGGGCTTCTTCCAGTGCCCTGGACAAATTCCCAACCCAGCTCTCTCAACCTGCCACCTAATCACCCCCGGTTTAACTGGCTCAATGGTTTCCTCCCTTTCCACCTCAGCTGATGTGTGGTGTGCGATTTGGCACAAAATGGCCACCGTGCATCACCCAGGTGGGTGTTACACATTAGCTGTGGTTTTGGGAAGTTTTCCCCATTCACTGTATAGTGCTTTGAGTTCCTTGAAAGGTGCTACATAAACACAATCCATAATATAATAATAATAATCATCATCATTATTACTATTATTACTATTACATTACAATGTTATACATAATAATAATAATAATAAACATTGGCGGTGGTTGAGGTGAGCTTCCCAACCATTCACTGCTTTGAGATCCTGAGATGAAAGGCGCTATATAAATGCAATCCATTAACATCATCATTATTGTGATCACTGAATGATCATGATTGGCCCAGCAGGCAGTACTGACCTCCTGTGAGCGCATCCTGGATGTCGGCCAGCAGGGGGAGCTCTGTGTGAGACACGAAGGTGAGGGCCGTGCCGGGGTTGTCTGCTCGGGCCGTTCTGGAGGAGACAAAGAGCGCAACCGTGTGAACGTGCGACGGGTTGGCTTTTCTCCTGTGGATTTCCACGCGAGTCAGAACCAGTGGATGGGGCTCACCTGCCAACACGGTGGATGTAGGACTCCACACTGGTGGGGAGGTCGAAATTAATCACATTCGACACGTTCTGGAAGTCAATGCCCCTGGACACTCCGTACTCCTTATCTTTACCTCTGAGGGCACACACGGACACGCACACACACACACACACACACACATAAATGATCTGTATCCATATGCATGTAAACCACCCTCGAGACAATTCCTAACTCCCAGATCTCAAACCAATCCTATTCATAACATACTTGGAACTCGAGGTTTACAATTAGCTACAATTAAGGTACTTTCTTTCTGTCTTAACCTACTTGATTTAAACTCCTTTGTTTTTTACTGTAGTGTTGATTATTAAGGGAACCATGTAAAGGATTTGTGCAATTAATATGCCATTTCTACTTACTTGTCTAGTGGCTGAATGTGATCAATTTGCACTAAATATCTACGTTACTAAATATCTACGTGTTCTGTTCTGGTGCCTGCCATTATCCTAAACCTGGATCCTTAAAAAGAGAAAATAATTATGCACTTGTGCATTTATTTGTAAGTCAAAGTTAAAGACAAATGTTGCTTGAATCCAGACCCTGGTTTTATGAACTTGTGTTGTTTGCAATAATGGCCTCGGAAGTTGCTTAGGACAAATAGTCTGCTAAATTCTAGATCCCTGTTTCCTCGCCCCCCGGCTCACTCACCCCTCTCCTTTCCCCGCGGTCTTCCTCTTCCTCTTCTTCTGGCCCGCACCCCCGTCCACCTTCGGTGGCGCGCTGGGGTTGGCCAGGACCTGCTCGTCTGTTGCGATGATGTAATCGTAGAAGCCTTGGTTGAACTGAGTGATGATGTGGCACCTTGTGGGGGAGGGGCGGCAGGGTGAGTCAACATCACAGCTCCTCATCCACTCAAAATGGGGGTGGGCCACAGAATCCACTAATCAGCCTCACACATGACCTCCCATAAACTCAAAAATACCCCCCGCCTCACTCTTTTCCTGTCAATGCACTCCCCCGCCAGCCCCCAATTTCAGATTGTGTATCATCTGTTTATGGGTTCTCTGATTACATAATAAATACAACAAAGGAACAACCAGGACAACACAAGCATTACAAGCAATGCTTGTTGAACCACTGCTGCAAAAAAATTAATAAGAAAAGCTCTGGATCTTACTGGATCTGGAGGGGTACTGGATCCATCCCAATTAGGGATACTAATTTTAATAAGGTTCCTTGATCGATCGTCGCCCACATTAACAAACAATTAATCGATTAATCTTAAAAAAAACCAAAAAAACCCAGCAAAATGCAGCGTATGACAGGGAATACAAAATGCACGTTATTTTCCCCCTCAATCAAAGTTTTACTCAAATTTTTGAGACACGGGCCTATTTGATCAGTATAAAACAATAAGAATTATGAAGGAAATTAAACACCATTCAGTAGACCTAACAATAAAATATATTGCTTTTGAAATGAAAAGGGCTGTCTGGCAGCGGAGGCTTGGCAACTTGAAAAAAAATAAAAAATAAAAGCCTGCCTCCTAACTCATCCCTTTACTGGTTTTTGTTTAAGAATATAAGCATATCCACGTGTTGAGGGGTGAGCCACATGCGCAGCCTGTTTACAGTAAGACCAGCCGATGAGAACACCCGTTCCGACGGAAACGATGTCCCGGGAATGCATGAATACTGTAGTGCCAAAAGGTTTTAACTGCTGTTTCAAAGCAATATTATTACACTCACTAGAGTTTGTGTTATCGGATAACTCCGCAGTGCTGTGATACACAATCGCATTAATTTGATATGCTTGATCGATCAAGTTCTTAACGGCGATGAATCGATCATCGATTAACCATTAACATCCCTAATCCCAATCGATGACGATAATGAACAGGGCAGACTCTGCTCCTCACCAAATAAGGTCCATTGTTACCTGGAGTGTACGGGGAGCTCAGAGTTGAGCACACAGGCGGGGATGCTGAACTGTTCCAGGAACAGCTTGAGGCGGTAGCATCGGTCCACGGCGTTGACGAACAGCAGGGTCTTCCCGCGCACCAGGCTGAGCTTCAGGAGCGTGTAGACGAGCAGGAACTTGTCCTCCTCCTCGCACTGTACGCTGTACTGCTGCAGCTGGTTGCTGTCCGGGAGCTGCGAGCCCTGCAGCTTCAGCGTCACCTGGGAGACACCGCGGCAACGGGATGCTGTCATCGACGTACAATCAGCCCAACCCAAAATCACAGACTTTACCCCCAACGCTAGAACTGCTCACGGCTTCCGCCCTTACAGCCCCCAGAATGCACCTCGGCACCACGATCACCCAAGCGCTGCCTCGCGCGTCCCACTCACTATAAACACCAGAAAACAGCTGAAGGCTTTCCCAACAAAAACTGCATTCCCACACACTATTTATTTTCTCCGCTCAGGGAAAGTTAAAGAGCGGACATTTTGAATGATTTTAGTATTGCGCACATATGCTGCTGGAAGGTTGCGGAAGCACGATGCTTAGGTGCATCCGAGCAACATCCTTGCCCTGCCTGTGATCTGAACTTACAATCTCATGATTACAAGGCCAGTTTCTTACCAGTGATGCTACGGTGCGTGACTGTGCTACTTACAGGGTTGTGCAGAACCAGCGCCTTGAGGGCCTGCACGTCTTCGTTCAGAGTCGCAGACATCAGGAAGGCCTGGTAGATCTTAGGCAAGTGGCTGCAAACAACGACACATGATGGGATATAAAGTGGCACTCGGGTCTGTGCGTTCTGTATGTGCTGCGCAAGCGACAGCGTGTTCATATGCGTTTGTCATGTGAATATTTTTTTTTACTATGTTTACTTCAGAAAACAGCAATAAGAATTGGCTGGCAGTCTAGTGTAATGGTTAGGGAACTGGACTGAGAGGTTGCAGGTTCGATTCCCAGGTGGGGGCACTGCCGTTGTACCCTTAAGCACGGTACTTAACCTGAATTGCTTCAGTAAAATATCCAGCTGTATAACTGGATTGTATATAAAGAAATGTAAACTGTGTAAGTCGCTCTGGACAAGAATATCTGCTAAATGCCTAAAATGTAAATGTAGAATATGTAGCATAAATAACTGCACTGTAGAAAATGCACTGATACTGTACATTTCTTGCTGTAAAAATATGCATTTTTACATTTTAAGCATTTAGCAGACGCTCTTATCCAGAGCGACTTACAAGATGTGCATTAATACATGGTAGGAACAATCATAGTTAGCGCACGAATATGCACATGTAGTAGCTGTCTCGTCCGATTCTGAACTGCACCAAGTGTAGTGAGTGTGTGACAGCGCCCCAGGCCTTAAACAGGGCCTCTTACCACAGCAGGCTCTTCAGGTCACTCTCAAAGCCGAAGGAGAAGATCAGGTCGGCCTCGTCGATGACCAGCATTTCCAGTGATGACCGCAGGACCATATTCTGAGCGGTGAGGTGGGCCAGAACACGCGAGGGTGTGCCCACCACAACATCCGGCTTCTCCATCAGGATGGGCCTGGGCAGGACATGACACATTTAACACACGCACGCACAGATAACACACATGCTCACACACTCTTTTGGTACAGGACTCGTTATTGATTTATGTAACTCTGATGTCTCTATCCATGAGTAAGTATTTGGCGGACACTCCACTCCATAATGACATAATGATATTGAGATGCATAAAGCTACATTATCACGCAAAACGCACCTAATGCATCAGCTACCACTGATCTCATACATTATCTCAGCTCCAATGTTTTTGTTGGTATGGCAAGCAGATGCTTGGTAGGATGCCAAGTTGTTATCTTAATGGTTCACTGACCTCTGTGCGGACAGGTCAGCCTTGCCGGAGATGTCAGCCACTCTCACATCCCTGGCGCAGAACGCCGTCAGCTGGCGCACCATGGCCTGCACCTGCTGGCCCAGCTCTTTGGTGGGCACGAGGATCAGCGCCCTCACCGCCTGCTCGCGCACTGTCTGCACGTATCACACACACACACACACACACATCAACAATCTGCAATTCTCTCAAGGGGAAAGAACGATATTACTTAAAACATATCACCTAGGATAGAAAGCATGCATTATAAATCAGTGGCATGGTAAAAGATATTCTAAGAAATACAGGTTATACAAATATATGATTTGTAGGTACGCTGTCCATCTCTAACCCAGTGGTTCCGCAGCGGAAAGGTGTACGGCCATAGATGGCAAACAACTTTTTTTCGTCAACAATACATTCTATAAAACATCAGTCAAAATATATTCCTGCTTGTTTCATTAAGATAGTGGTGCTATCTATGTGATAGTGGTGCTATCTATGTGATAGTGTTGCGTCTTAGCGGTCCTATAAACTCTACCTGTTTGGAGGTAAGGATGCGTTGGATCATTGGTACAGCGTAAGCGGCGGTTTTACCCGAGCCGGTCCTAGCCCGGGCCACTATATCCTTCCCGTCCAACGAAAAGGGGATCGCTTTCTCTTGGATCAGGGTGGGTTGCGCCCAACCCAAGTCTGCCAGCGCCTAGAAAGACACGATCATCACTAAACAACAAAGAGCGAATTTAAGAAAAATCTCATTAGTACCTGACGTAGCTACTCGTCAGTCAGTGAGACGCACACAAACTAGCAACTAGCTAGCTAGAGTGGAAAGTTGTTATGGTTTGGTGGATAGCTCACTAGCTAACATGCTAACTACTTAGTTCTCTGGAGAGGCAACTCTTTCCGTTATGTGTCATTTAGCAGACGCTTTTATCCAAAGAGACTTACAGTAGTGAATGCATACATTTTTCAGTATATGTGGCCCAATGGGAACTGAACCCACAACCTAAGCGTTGTCAACGCCATGCTCGACCTACTGAGCCACACAGAACCAGATCAGCTTTCGCAAGTAACTGACGCGTCCGGTATATCTGCAGGCTGGCAACTCGCTACTCACACGGACACAGTAACATTTTAGTACCTTTAGAAGGCGATCATCCAGTCCCATCTCATGAAACTGCAGCCTGTCAGAAGCCATTGCTCCCACGTGTGTCTCTGTGCCTGTGGGGTCAGACGCAATGGAAAGCCTTCTATCCAGCTACCGTGCAGGGGAGCAGCGCCACCTAACGTTTGGGAGGACCACACAAATCAATATCACTGAATGCAAGTTTATAGTGATTAGTTAGGTGACTATCAATTTACTGAGTAAATTATATTCTACAGGGAGGACAGATAAATTATAGATACGCCCTAAACTGATTTAATGGCTAAATGTGTGATCGATTTTATTTCGAACACCTGCATTCTAAATAACTTCACATGCCCGAACACTGACAAGCAAAACCATTAACAATATTTCAAATTTAACAGCAATTCGAACATTAGTTGTATTTATCTCTCTCTTGGAGATAGTAGCCGGACAAATAGATAAAGGCGACAGTATTGTATAATTGTATTTTTCTTAAAGTATCAATTAGTGACTGAATATGTTCATGCAGTGAATCTCCGCGGTCGGAACAACAACGCTTGAAACATGAAGCTTATCAGCAGCATTGCATATTTCGAAAAACCTGATGTAGCTAAAGGTATTTGTTTTAACCCATAGTCTTTGCGTGGCAGTTAATTCCTAAATAGTAATAATACAGCTATAGCCCATAAGTATCCAAGGTTGTGTATTATATGCACGCCTGTACTCATACAATGAATTGGTTAATACGAAAGGGCTGATTTTTGAATATTGAAATAGAATATTGTCCAGGGTTTTATTTGGGTCTTATTGTTTTTCATATGCGGTAGATAGTGGCGCTATTTTGGGCGGTAGATGGCGGTGCTGCTTTTTGGATCGGCCCGCTGCCTCCGCTCTCTCACCCGACACACAAAAGCGACGGGCAGGAAAAGGAAGCAGAAGCGGATTTAGAAGCGATTGAAAAGTAAGCTGCATGCGTTAAATTGTAAACTTGTTAGTTGAATGAAACAGCGCTGCATTTGTGTGCAACTCCTCGCTCATGTTTCAGCAACTGATTGGGCAATTTGAAATAAAAAAGATAGTGTTGCTGATTGGAGTCTGCTCACGTTAGCTCGCTCGGTATATTTAAAGTAAGTTAAGACCTCCGTCTACTGTAGTGTTGTTCTGGCGGAAGCAAGCTAACGCTCGTTAGATGCACAATAGATCATAACTGTGTAGGGTAGCATTAACTCTTTGTGTTCCTGTGGCTCATCGAAACGTTTAGACTGACTGCTGTATAGTTAGATAGACGTCTGTAACGCAGTAGCTTGTAAACCAGTTAGCGATCACAGTCCATTGATTGTACTGAAGTCATCTCGACATGAACGTTAGCTGTGTGTGTTGGCTAACAAGCAAAACATGCATTGCATACGTTACAGCATAGTTAGCTGGCTAGCTAATTAGAATGGTTTAATTTGTCTCCCACTCCACGTTTTTACTTTTGATTTTATTTTCACTTAACTGTTAACGATGTTGACATTGCAGGTGTTGCACAGTAACGTTATTTCTCAACTTTTTTCATTTGTGGTTACACCAGAGAAATGTCGAGGGACGCCATTTATTTCGGCCGTTTGAGAGTTGTCAACTACAAATGTAGCATTTATATTGTGTTGTTCTCTTCCCAGGCCAAAACGCAAAGCTCAAGCGGTTACCGTTTTTGGTCGGAAGAGTGGTGATGCCACTGTGAACCGGTCGCAGGTTAGGTGGGTACGTTCTGGGGCCGTATGCACACAGCACACAGTGCTGATCCAGGATAAGGTTTCCCCTGTCCATATCCTAACTATATCCATTATGAGCTAAAAGTGAACTGATCCTATTTGGATATGCTTTGTACATACGGGCCCTGGTATACAACGTTACGCGTCTAACTATAGCGCTCTGATAGTAGTCGCACAGTCTAATATTGGAGAACATAATCAAGACTTAAGACCGAATGACCCACAGGCTAAAGCCACTCCCAGTGCCTCACCCACCCCCTATCCCCGTGCTCCAGGATTCCCTGCCTTTTTTGTGAAAGTTCGCTTAAAGGACCCCTAGGACTATTTCCTGAAAACCTGTACTTTAGATTAAGATTAGCGCTCAACACGCATATCGCATATCGACTTCAACTACATTTGAACGAGTCTGGTTAAAGTCAACGTGTGTTTAAAAACGAATAGCAGGGACAGAGTTTAGCTGGGCAAAGCAATACCAAACCAGTAGCCCTTAAAAAGCTTGCTTGCTTATTGTTTTGTCATAGCCAAACAAACACTAGGACAGCTAGTGTCCTAGTGCATCAGGGTGTCATCTGGTCAGAGAACCACCCTGATGCCCTCGGGCTTAAATATACTTCACTGCCAGCAGTGTTTCCTCCTCTTGGTTTGTAGTTTTTATTTGAACTGCAGTCAGGAAGATTAATGCTGCCAACACATTACTTCTCTTGAAGTCTTGACTGTCCTGAAATGTCATGACTGTCTCCCTCAGAATATGATCTTGCCTCACATGGCTCCCCATTGGGCAGATTCAGAGTTTCTCTTGTTGTTCTCATTTTTCATTGATTGTTTGGCAGCCCGCTTGTGAAATCCACACGGAAGATTTATGACCTGGTCAACGTTTCTTTCCTGAGGATTTTATTTTGCTGAGATGATAATTGTGGCTTGTGAGATTGGCTGCATTACGCAACCAACAGGTGTGTCATTAAAGGGCAAAGCAGGATGCAGAGTCAATAGCCATCGCCAGGCACTGTCTGAGCAGTGTAGAACTGTGTAGTGTGTTCAGAAGGCATAATCTGTAAAAAGTGATGCGTGTTCTCGCAGGTCACTTGGTTGTGATCCTCTGTGTTTCACAGACGCCAGCTCTTCTCGAACTGACCTTCTTGTGTAGGGATCTACGCTGTCAGGATGGATCCTCAGGTCAGTGCCTTTTTGTTAAAGGAGTATTGCAGATTTATTAAACATAATTGACCTTTGACCTACCCACAATGTTGATATTCGGTCCAGGTGCTTTTGTGGTTTTTTCCCCGTTATCCCCACGTTTTTGTTTGGACATATCCAGCCAGTGGCAAACACAGTCTGTGTGATTCTGCAGTCTGCACACTGAGCCTACAGGCCAATGTATACATGAAAAGTCTGTTAGTCTCAGCAAAATCACCAGCAAAATTTATTGTAACATTTATTCTAATAATTGATAAAAACAATTATTGAGCAACAATGTTACTTCTAACATATAAATCTTAAGGCATTATAATGATGTTGTATGGTTTTTTGAGTTTGTTTGCGGTCGTTTTCATACATTTTGGAGTATGCTGAAATGTTCTTTACCCGCTCTCGTTCTGGCCAAGGTGGCTATTGCTAAAGAAAAATAAACCAGCCGTATTTTCACCAAATAGTGGGAAAATGCACAAAAAACATCAGGATTGATCAACAACCTTGTGGGTGAGTCAAAAATCAACAATTAAAAAAAAAAAAAAAAATGCCTGAACACTTATAAATGACGGTTTTGTTTAACATTAATCCCTAAATGCAAGTGTTTATCAAAACAGTTTGACATTAACAAGCAAACATAGGACACTGGTTCCCACTTTTATATCTGTGTTATTCACAGTCTTCATTTAAAGGCAGAGTCTGTGTTGTGTTTCTCTTAGTCAAAGCAGCGCGTCTTCACGGGGGTAGTTTCCCAGCTGCAGGATAATTATGGGATGGTTGACCAGGAAGTTCACTTTCAGACAAGGTATGGCACTTTGGGGAATATGAAGATGACAGGAACTCTGTTATTCTCTCTGTATTTCTGTCTTGTCTCTCTTTCTCTCTGTATGGCGTTCTTGCTGTTTAACAGATTCATATTACAACATCAAGTGTTTGTGTTCTTTCCACACAATATCAAACAGAGTGAAGGAAAATAGTTGTTTGTGGGAAATCAGGGATAGAATGGCCCGTACTGTGTGTGTGCCATTCTGTGGTCATCATTCAAGCAACATTTTGTCCTTGGCTGTGACTCAATGATCTTTTAAGTGTTTCATTTTTGTCTTCACAAACACAGGCCGGTTTAGCAATCACCAAATTTAACTTGCCACACCGTATTTGTGAAGAAAAATTAACACTGAAATGTAATTGTACTGTAAGTCAAAGTTTTGGACAAAATGCTGATTGAATATGTGTGTGTTTTAGTAAGACCATTTAGTCATTTGGAAGCAGAACATGTTGAATTGACATCTTGGTTATGGATATTCTTTTTGCAGATAAGCACATAGTTTCAAAAAGTACACAAGAAAAGAGTTGCTACTTCAAATAGAAAGTAGTCTGCTTTCAGCATACTCTTCTAAGCTCCAATTAAAATATCATCTGTATTATAATCATGTTCAACTTCCAAACGAAGCGCATGGCTGAGTGACTTGGTTAGATGTTACTGGGAGGTGTATTGATTTTGGGTACAGTGCCACTGTGAGCCCTCCCCTCTGTTCCCTCCCCCCAGTGTGGTGATAGGGAGGATTCCCCAGGTGGGGGAGAAGGTTTTGGTCAAGGCAGTGTGGGATCCCTCCGTCTCTGCCAGCTGGACAGCCCAGAGAGTGCAGTCTCTGAACAGCCAGGTGGGGGCACCACACACACAAAGGGCTGCATACCACACGCACGCCACACACAGGGCTACACACACCACACACAGGGCTGCACACGCACCGCACACACACACACACACACACACACACGCAAACATACACACACAGGGGCCCACACACACACACACACACACACACACACCACACACACAGGGCTGCACACCACACACACATACACACACAAAAACATACACACACAGGGCCCACACCACACACACACCGGGGTGCGCACCACACACACACACATCACACACAGGGCTGCACACACACACACACACCACAAATTTACACACACTACAGGCTGCAACGCAGTGCATGTTTTAACGTGACATGCGAAAGAATGTCTAAAACAGGACATCAGTGATTTATTTATTTATTTATTTGTCAGGGACATATAAAAAGCATTAATCTAAATCATATGCATTTAGTACAATATAAATATGTAATAGTACAGTGATAAGAATATTACCAAGGAGGGATGTAAACCAGACTTTAGACCTTGTATCTGTGTCTAAAATATGTTGTGTTGATCTCTCCCCCCCAGCCGTTCAAATCTCCCCCTCCGCTGTTGCCCTCGATGGCACCCAGCCAGAAGCCAGGAATTCTGGGAAGCAAGCCGCAGCCGCTTCTGAAGTCTCCGAAGATCCCCCCCCTCATTCCCTGCATGCTCCAGAACCCCCCAAAACGTGAGTGTGGAACAGAGCCCCCCTAATTGTGCGTGTGCGCCCGTGCGTGCGTGTGTGTGCGTGTCTGTGGGTGGGGCAGAACCCCCCTCTCTGTGACTCTGCTCAATGCTCTTCTGCACCGCTTCCATGGGAACGAGATGCTTTTCAGCAAATTAAGGCAAAACTGGAAGTTCTGACTGTCAGAATTATTCCACCTACTAATATTACATCACGTTTGATGCACAACAGGCACGATGTACTTAAGCAGCGTGGAAAGGTGGCATGTTTAAAAGCACTGTGCTTCATTCATAAATATTTGATTTACGTGACATTTGGAGTTGCGCTGGTTTCTTAGCGGAAGCTTTTGTGGAGATGTAAATCTTTTCTTAACGTTTTTGTGGTTTTGTTTTGGTGCAAGCTGCTGTGCAGTGCAGATTAAAATGTTGTGTTCTAGACTGTCACACCGTTTATTCCCCCCCTCTCTCTCTCTCTCTCCCTCCCTCCCTTCCTCTCTCTCTCTCTCTCTCTCTCTCTCTCTCAGCGGGTTTGCTCCAGACGCCCCCCCACCTCCAGGGGACCTGGGGGGGGCAGTTCGACGGGTGGGGCGGGGCGAACAGGAAGAGACACAACGAGGGCATGGGCGGGCGCAGGGGCGGGGGTCGCTGGTGAGTTCACACGCCTCTCTCTCCGATCTCAACGACAAGCGTGGCTTTTCCGGGACGATCTGTGTGAAAGGGTTCACTCGCATGCTGTGAGCCTTTCTGTCTGTGCCTCTGTATGTGTGACTCTATTCTCTCTCTCTCTCTCTCTCTCTCTCTCTCTCTCTCTCTCTCTCTGTCTCTCTCTGTCTCTCTCTGTCTCTCTCTGTCTCTCTCTGTCTCTGTCTCCCTCCCTCTCTCTCTTTCAGGGAGGACCCTGGGTCCTGGGGTGGTGATGGGCTGAACCAGAAGAGGAGGAGGTGGAGAGGGGCATTGGAGGAGGGCCAGAAGAAGAGCAGCCCTCTGCCCCCTCAGAGTCTGCCCCTGTTCTCCCGCTTCCCCCGGGACAGGTACGTCACCACAAACAGCACGCGTGCAAAAGCTGCTACTTGATTGGAGTTTCCCCACATGACCAATGGGGGGCCATGGAACCTCATGTGGCACGATGGATTTTTATAGCCCTTTTTTCATCTTAAAATCGGAAAAAATCACAGTTGGGTGCCAGGGGCTTGTCCAGCGAACTCATGTCTCCAACAAAATTGCAGGAGAAGTGCATGAAATGATGTCTCTGAGGTGACCCAAAGCAGGGGGTGCGATTCACCTCGACAGTACAAACTGGGGTCATCACAGAGGACCTGCGGGCGGGAGCCAGTATGAGTTTAA
The DNA here is from genome assembly GCA_029706075.1 of Aldrovandia affinis. Taxonomy (NCBI): domain Eukaryota; kingdom Metazoa; phylum Chordata; class Actinopteri; order Notacanthiformes; family Halosauridae; genus Aldrovandia; species Aldrovandia affinis. The sequence continues at coordinate 3,408,888 of JAINUG010000079.1, forward strand.
ATGAGTTGAGTTCCATAACGTTTCAAACAAGCTGCAGCATGGAGGAGGGTAGTAGTGGGGTCAGTAGGGGGGGGCAGTAGAGCGCTCCGGTATTGGGGGCAGAACTGACGATGTGTGCTCCCCTCTCTGCCCCCAGCTCGGCGTGTGACAGTTTGGAGGCCCAGCGCCGCTACCCCCACCTCTCCCTGCCCGAATCCTTCTTCCACCTGCAGCTGAGCTGGACTGAGAGCTTCCCTCCCGCCCAGCCCCTCTCCCTCCGCGGGCCCTGCCCCTTCCACCTGGGCCCCACCCAGCCTCTCAATGAGACCACGCCCACCGCCGGCCCTGGCTCCGCCTACACTGCCAAGGTAACACACTCAACGAGACCACCTCCACACACCTGTCTCTGAAGTCACAGCACAGGTGAATATAAAAGCTCTCTCTCTATTTCTCTCTCTCTCTCTCTCTCTCCATCTCTCTTTCTCTGTCTCTCTCATGCCTGTAGGTGATGCTGCTGTCCATTCCCACTGCAGAGGACCTGTATCAGCGTTGCTGTGGCCTGTCCCAAGACCAGCAGGAGCCACAAGGGGGCACTGTGCACCCGACAACGCTAATCAAGGTCAGGAGTTTTGGTGCTCTCGTCTCGCCCTCTGCAGACATGCTGCATCATAATGTTCCTTTTATATCATAACACGTGTGTGTGCGTGTGTGTTTGTGTCTGTGTGTATATGTGTGTGTTTGTATGTGTGTGTGTCTCTGTGTATGTGTGTGTGTGGGTGCAGTTCCTTCTGGCAGTAAAGGGGGCTGAGCTGCAGCTGCTGGGGGGGCGCTGGTGTCCCCAGGCCGACGGCTCAAACCCAGAAAAAGACCCACTGGTTCTGATCCGCACGGCTGTGCGCTGTGTCAAAGAGCAGACCGGACTGGACCTGGCCCACTGCTCCCAGTGGTTAGTACACAATACTACACAACATTACCCAATTAACTCACAAACTGGATAAGAGTGTGTCAAATAAATAAATGATTGTAGGGAACCCTGGCAGTGCTAGTAATGTTTCTGATGAGTGAGAGAGAGAGGAGACAGATAAAGAGAGAGACAGACAGACAGAGAGTGAGTGTGAGTAAAGGCGTTTGTGAAGTTCTGTGGGTTTGTTGTATGGTAGCTTGTGTGATTGTGCCCCTCTCTCCGTCTATCTCTCTCTCTCTCAGGCACAAGATGGCGGAGGTGCGGTACCTGTGTGGGGGAGAGGTGGAGACGGTGGTGTTCTACCTGCCCGATGTGTGGCGCACTCTCCCTACTGAGGAGGAGTGGGCAGAGCAGAGGGCCAGCGCTCAGGAGGAGCATGACGAGGTGCGTGGTGTGTGTGGTGTGTGTGTGATGAGCTGAGATCCAAGCACATTACTTTTCTGTTTTTCTGTTTTTAATAACCCTTGAATGTATCCCTTGAAAATAAAAAAATAATTTTGTTTTGTCTTATTACATTTCTCAAAACTTGCATGTTTTATTTTTGTTTTTCTTTAAAGTTTAAGTTATGATATAGTTGCTGTCTCTCTTTGCATTGGGTTGCCCTCTTGTGGACATAACGTGCAACAAAAGTGCCTGCAAGTTGATCAAATTTTGACATGCAAATTAACATTTAGATATTCGGCTGTATTTGAACATGGGTGAAAGTTATTTTTGGTCAAAGTTGGAAGCCGTAGTTTGTGTCTGTGTGTGTGTGTGTGTGTGTGTGTGTGTGTGTGTGTGTGTGAGAGAGTGTGAGAGAGAGAGAGAAAATGTCTGTCTGTCTGAGTGTGAGTCTGTCTATTGCTAACAAATTGACTTACCCACTGACTTGCACAGAACAGAAAAGCACCAAACAACATTATAGTAATCATTCAGCAAACGCTTACACCCAAAGCGACTTACAGAAAGTACCTTCAGCGTCAGTAGATAGAGACCAACATGTTGTTACAACTTGAAGCACATCATTCCCTCAAGTAAACAGCTATAAACAACAGTAGTGATAAAGCAAGGTGACTACAATAAGTACATCTTGCACTTTTTTGCTTGAAAGGACACGTAATAGAATGTATAGCACAATAGAAAAGGGAAAGTTTAAGAGTGAAAGAATAATGAAATATTCTGTGTCTCTGTCCCAGGACAGCGCTGTGCCCCTCCCTGAGGACCCAGCGCTGGTGGTTTGCCCCTGTCCCGGGACCAGCCTGTCCTCTTTCCCCCTCTCCTCCCTGCTGGAGCCCCGAAACTCTCAGTCCCAGGACGCCTTCGAGGTCCGGCGCTCTGAGCCCTGTGTCACACACATTTAAACATTGAGTTTATGTACAACTCAACTTCTTTCCTCCTCTTACCATATTATGTTTTTTTTCTCTCTCTCTCTCTCTCTCTCTCTCTCTCTCTCTCTCTCTCTCTCTCTCTCTCTCTCTCTCTCTCTCTCTCTCTCTGTCTCTGTCTCTCTCTGTCTCTCTCTCTCTCTGTCTCTGTCTCTGTCTCTGTCTCTGTCTCTCTCTGTCTCTATGTCTCAGGTTGGGTTGGGTGCAGAGGTGTTCAGTGAGATGCTGCAGAGGGATTTTGGGCTGCAGATTTACCACAGTCTGTGCAGCCTGCCCCAGGACCCCGCCCCCACCCCGGATCTGAGGAGAGAGAAGACAGCGGCACACCCACGGTGCTGACCCCCCCCACACACACACATTACTCACACACGCACATGCACACTACTCAGACACGCACACACACACGACTCAGACACGCACACACATATACAAACACACGCACGGACACACTCACACATGCTACTCACACACAGACGCAGACACAGATACACACGCACAACACACACACACACGCATATATATATATTCACACACACGCAGACACAGACGCACCAACACACTCTCACACTCTCTCACACACACACACACACACACACACATATGCAGACACAGACGCACAAACACACGCACGGACACACACACACTCATTGTTATGAATGTGTGTGTGTTTGCTGTCACATCAGGAGGATGAACCCAGAAAGAGTGATGGAGAGAGAGTCTCTGGAGCGAAGGAGAGCAGGAGGAGAGGCCGCAGGGAGAGAGGGAGCGCCGGGGATCTCAAAGAAGAGGAAAAGGACAAGAGCATGGAAGAGAGGGATGAAAATCGGCCAGAGAACAAGGATGGAGAGAGCGGTGAGCAGGCAGCTGTTGAACATCTCCAGCAGTCCCATTCTGCCGCCTGTGTGCTTCTTTGAGCTGGGTATTGATTTTCTATGTGAAGGGTTTCTGTGCGTTCGTGTGTTTCAGAGACTGCAGCGGACGAGGGGAAGACGCAGACGGCCGATAACTCGGACCCTGCTTCTGCAAAAGACCATGTAGGCGCTGGGCCTTCCTCACTGAGCACAATGCTGCTTTTAAAAGTGCACTGTGATTTGTATTTTCTGACTGGCCTCTCTATCCCCCTCTCTCTCTCGCTTTCTCTCGCCCCTGTACTCTCCCTTTTCACCTCCCCCTCTCCAGGACCGGCCCACGGGGTGGAGTCCAGTCCTGTCCCGCAGGGTCCTGCTGTCCTGGGTCTTTTTCGACAGGCAGCTGGTGGGCAGCCTGAGAGGCCAAGACCTGCAGGATATTCTGCTCTCCCTGGGTCTGCACCTCACCCCCGCACAAGTGCCCGCACAGTGTGTGTGTAGTGTGTGTGTAGTGTGTGTGTAGTGTGTGTGTAGTGTGTGTGAAACAGATGTGAATAGTTTGTGTTCCTCTCCCCAGGCGCGGGAGCTGGTCAGCAGGGCTGCAGTGGAGGAGGTGTGTCAGTACAGGAGACTGGCTGCTCGATGGGAGGACCCTGAACACAGAGACACCGACATCAACCTGCAGGGTACAGACACACACCCTGTTCAGCACAGACACAGACACACCCTGTTCAGCACAGACACAGACAGACACACCCTGTTCCGTACAGACACAGACAGACACACTCTGTTCAGCACAGACGCAGACACACCCTGTTCAGTACAGACACAGACAGACACACCCTGTTCAGTACAGCACCCTGTTCCGTACAGACACAGACAGACACACCCTGTTCAGCACAGACGCAGACACACCCTGTTCAGTACAGACACAGACACAGACACACCCTGTTCAGCACAGACGCAGACACACCCTGTTCAGTACAGACCCCCCGGGCCGAACACTCACCCACACATCGATGGTTTGCCGTTTCCAGGTAACCGTGCGCTGCTACCCAGCGGCCCCGTGAAGGGAGGGGCCTCGATGCGGCGGTCCGGCGGGGGCAGCAGCGTTGACGTGGTAACGCACAAAGGGACCGTTGTCAACATCCCCAATCTGCTACACTCCCTGGATCGGGAGGAGACCCTACGGCAAGGCCTGGAGCAGCGCATCGCCGCCCTGCAGGCCAGACTCGGTACGGCAAGGCCTCTCTCTGGCTACCTTACGTTGTCATGCCGACTCGATCTTAGCCAGATAAGCACGTTTTCTTTTTCTGACCCACGCACTCTCCGTAGGTACGTCCCTTGATACCTCGAACACATGGCACACGAGTCTGAGCTGTTCGTACACACCCACAGACTCATTCAGCACTTTATTTTTTTATTTTGTGCGTGATAGGAAGGAGGGTTCATTTTAAAATGAGTGTGGAATTGCCTGAGTCGTGATCCAGTAAACATGGAGGAACTTTCAGGAAGTGAGATACAGGAGGAGGCGGTTTGAGTGCTCGAACAGCCAGCCAATGAAACAAATTAGAAATTCTGAGGCAGGAAATCGAAGGCTGCTATACTTTTTTTCCAATCAGTTTTGATCAGTTTAAGCCTGAGGGCTTGCTGTCCAAGGAGGACACGAGGTATAAATATAATAAATATCCCCCCCCAGTGGAGAGCGAGTCGGAGGCGGAGTCTGTGCAGCACAAGTACGAGACGCTGTCAGCGCTGAGGGAGGGGCAGGAGGATCTCAGGGAGCGCATGGAGAGAGCGGAACGGCGAAACTCGGCCTACGAGAAGAGCCTGAAGGAGAACGCCGGACACATGATCGCCGTCATCGAGAAGATGCAGAAACTGGTGGACAAGGTGGGACTGGGACTGGTGGGGGTGGGGGGCACACGGGTGGGGGCACGGAGGGCACAGTCACTGGTCTATCAGAGATTGAGTATCTGGAGTCAAGGCTAGACGTCCCTGGACGTTAACTTTCTGACCTAAGCTTCCTGCGATCTGATTAGTGCTGGCAGATTTCTGATGCTGGATTTGGTTGGCTGAGGCAGTTCATTGTTTTATGCAGATTATCGTCGACTCAGACAGAGAAAAATAAAGAAATGGCCAATACCTTAACGAAAGAAATGGCAGTGCGTTTGGGAAAGGGGGTTACGGTGCAGCTGAGAGATTCGTTCTGAACCGTACTGAAAACCCTGCCCATTTCAGAGCATTTACAATTGAGACGCTTACCTAACCTGCCTTACCTAAGCTTGGCCCAATGAACCTGACCAGTCAGGTTAAGACCGGCCACGGACAGCCCAGTGCAGACGATGCATTATAACGCATCAGAGTGAGAGGCTAGTCAGGCTCATAAGTGAGGCTCAGGGGTGTCTAATCTCAACCCAGAAGGGTCAGTGTGGGGGCATCCCAACCAATTTTAACTTGTTAAATTGTGCATGGTTTTCTCTAATTGGTGATCTCTTTTTCTCTCTGTTTCTCTCTCTCTCTGGGCAGACCACTAGTCTGGCGGAGTCGAGGACGGACGGAGTTGAAAAGGTCTGACCAGGACACCATGACCGTCGTCAGGGCAACTTCGTCAGGGCAACCGTCGTCAGGGCAACCGTCATCAGGGCTCGCACCGACGGAGGCAAAGCTCAACTGCACTGAACTGAGACGGAGACGGAGAGTGGGGACACATGGATATAGCCACACCAGCGAACATGCACGTACAGACACTCTCACACACTGACGCCTACAAATATAGCGGCACGCGTACGCCCACACACAAAAAGGCGGACACGGAGTCACAAGCGCACCCACACACACACTCACACGGATGCATACATACACGTTGGCACAAAACACACACATTTATCCATACAGACACATTGACACACACACACACACACACACACACACACACATTTATGCATACAGACAAAACCTGGAAATTGAGAAAATTTAATTACATCACAGTGAAACAGTCCCCGTTTATATCTCTCTCCTTCTCTCACATACACATGAAAATACACAGACACACACACACTCACACAGACATACACAATACACATACACTGTACTCATACACACACTCACACAAATGCACACACAAACATCCTCACTTACACATGCAAACGCGCACATACATACATACATACATACATGCACACATACTCAAGACAAACATACACAACGCACACATAGATTGTACACACACACAGTTATAGTACAATGTTCAAACGTTTGTTGATTTCTTTTGTTGAGAAGTGTAAAATGTGGAGGCTGTACAGCATTTAAAAGGTGTAGAATACTCCTTTTCTAAAGTGTTTTATTTGATTTTATCATTTCTTTTTTTGACGTTTAGGTACCAGGGCTGCTGGTTTTCTAAATTCCTGTGAGGGGGGAAAAATGAAACTATAAAACGGGAACAGTGTAACTTTGCTGCCAGTTTTTACTTCTCGATCACAAAAGAGAGAATGTAACATTTGAGTAAAAGTTTTTTTTTTTTTTTTTTTTTACAGTCCTTGGACACATTCACATGGCAACAGATTTGGTCATTGTGTTACTGAATCATACAATGCGAACAGGGATGAAATTTGATAATATTTGCATTTTGTTGTCTTCCGTGCTCCCAAATCGTTTATTTTTGCCTCAGTGGGAGAGGTGTCTTGGATGGGAGGAATAAACACATTTGGTCTTGGTAATATTTCCATTGATTTACATTTTATACATTTATTTGGTACATATATCTGACCCCACGGATGTCATGACTGTACCCCTGAATAAGTGAAGTGGTGATTTCAGTGAGCACAAGGAGCCGTTGTGCATATTGTGTGTGCTTTAGATCTGTGTGTCATGTGCCATATGTGCCGATCTTATGCTTGATCCACGGGGCACGCTGGTGGAAATAGTGGCCCGTCTGCTGTGAAACAATTTAGAAACAGTGAGTGCTGCAGAGGCCGTGTTTGATGCACAGTCGATGATTGGTTGACTAGTAAGCTGTGATTGGCGACCCTACTTTAGAAGAAGAGCCAGGGCCTCCTGGGTGGTGTAGCGGTAGAACGTCCGACATTGCCCACTGCGACCGGGGTTGCATTCCACCAGGTCGCACCAGTCTCGGCTCTGGCCGCGTGTGCCACTAGGAGGCGACGATTGGCTGTCCGCCCCAGGGTGGGGGAGGGAAGCCGATACGAGCTCGCTGCGTATAGGAGTGGCTCTTTGTGTACTGGAGTTACGGTGACGGCTTGGCGAATTCCGACTCGGAGGAGGTGGTGCGCCGCAATGTGTCACTGCCGGTTTCAGGACTAGGGCAGCGAGCTCACAATATGAGGGAGGGGATAATTGACATGAAAAAAGGGTATTTATTGGATACTAAATTGGGAGAAAAATAGGGAAAACAGAAAAAAAGAGCGGGTGGTGGATCGAGCAGATTTAGTGATGATCACATCTGTGTCAGCATGAATATTGGAAGAACCAATTTGTTTCATCATAGATGCAGAGTCCACGTGTCCCGAAGGGGAAAGCTGTGCAAAGTTTGGGGTCTGTGCGGGGAGGCGATGTGACACACGAGAGAGACGGGGCAGCTGTAGGGTGGCTCTGATTGGACAGTGTGGCTTTGAGTGTTTGTCTCAGGGAAACGGAGCTGAGCGCTGAATGAGTCGCATCCATGACAGACGGCATGAATCATTCCCGTTTTCCCACGCAGTCGAGTGCCTTCCCCTCGGTGGGTGCCCTGCTTCTGGCAAGCTGATATCTGACCGGTGTTTGTTTTAACACCCTCCGTGTGAATGAACCGCTTTTTAAAAAGGACACCGTCATTTTGACGAGCAAAGCCTAAAAATGTCCATAATTGGTTTGTTCAGAATTTGAACGTGTCTGCGCCATTGACATTCCAGTACACGTCTTTAGGGAGATTGCGTGCGTGTTTGTGTGTGAGTGTGTATTTGTGACTGAAGAAGTTGACTCCAAAAACGGATTAATAAAAGTGTGACTACTTCCACAACTGCTATCTTCCCCTTACTCGATTAATTTGTTCACTTTTCCTGGTGAGTAGGAACAACAGCAGCTGAGTTCCCTGTGCAAACAGCCAAGGTGATATAAGAGGTGTGGTTACTGCTTCCTGTCCAGGGACAGCTTCCTGTGGGACACACTACATTATTTTGTGCAGTCAGCGTGTTGAGACTGAACAAAACTGCACACTGATCTACCACTCGGACAAATACTGGTAGTTTAGTGCCACTGACCAGGTAGCTTAACATGAATGAGTATTTTACAGGATTAAATATGAAATGTGCTGCATCCACCGGTATCGCTCCTGGTCACCTGTTACAGCTGCTGTTTTACAACATGGGTCCCCAAATCTTGGCCTGGACAGCCACGTGATCTGTTGCTTGTCATTGTTAATCAAAGCATAACTGATTACACGCAGTTGATTACACACTTAACTGCAGATTACCAGGGTCTAAATTGGTTGCTGATTTTAAGGTGAAAACCAGCAGACTATGTGGCCCCTCCAGGATCAGGATTTGGGGAGCTCGTGCTCACGCCTCTCCCTGCCTCCACATAAAATGTTATTTGAAAGTGTCATCTCATTGTCTAAGCCGCTTATTCCTGGTCAGGGTCGCCGGGGGGCCTGGAGCCTATCCCAGCATGCATAGAGGCGAGGGGCAGGAATAAACCCTGGACAGGTCGCCAATCCATCGCAGGGCACACACACCATTCACTCACACACTCATACGGGCAATTTAGACTCTCCAATTAGGCTAACGTGCATGTCTTTGGACTGTGGGAGGAAACCGGAGTACCCGGAGGAAACCCACGCAGACACGGGGAGAACATGCAAACTCCGCACAGAAAGGCCCCCGGCCTGGATTCGAACCCGAGACCTCCTTGCTGTGAGGCGACAGTGCTATCCACTGCACCACCATGCCACCCTTATTTGAAAGTGAATGAGAGAAATCTGTAAACGCAATGAGCAATCGATAGCAAAATCAAAGATGCGTGATCAAAGAAACGCTGTCATTGCTAACAAACAGGAAATTAACGATTTCAAATACTTTTAAAAACACGATTTTTACTTACACGTTTTAATTTAATTTTTTGGTTTACAGTTCAGATTTTTAAATTGCAATTATTTTATTTTTGGTCTTAATACATATCACTCCACTTTTGCTTACAGGTATTATTTTTTGCGTTTAGTTATTCGTACGTTTACGACTTATTTACGTATTATTTGTACGTGTACGTTTTTCGGTCAATACCTTTGGCACTAATTTGACTCCATACACTTGGGTTTTCTGGCTGCCGTTCCCATAGATAATATGTGCCTCATTCACACTGGTCAGATGCGTCTGCACGGCAGCCATAATGGGGCGGGCAAAATCCACGTCTAAACAAAATTTGAGAAATTTCGGCATGACATGCAGGTTACTTGATTTCCAAATTTCACAATTGAGTTTTCTCAACGATTTTCCGCCGAACCTGGCTACCTAATACGTTTATAACAACCACCATCTACTGCTTTCTTGGCAGCTTCAAACAAAAGCTTAATCAGCTCTGACATTTTGAACTAAAAGTTAAAAGGGCGTTTTTAGAAATAGCTGGTCTGTGAAATGACGTTATGCAGAAATTCCTCGCGTTTATAACAAGCTAAATTTCACGAAAATTGGTTTAGAATTAAGCGAGTTGCAGTATATTTTATCAGGGTAAGTCTGCATCTCTCAATACATACTGTATGTTTGTTTAGACGCGGATCTTGCCTGCGCCAATGTGGCGGCCTGCAGACGTATCGCTATAACATACAACAGCAGCCAATGCGGCATCTACGGGTTTTCATATCTATGGTCGTTCCAACTACAGTTGCGACACCTGAACAAGCTGCCAGGGGGGCGGCGCCAGAAAATTTTGGTTGGTGGTGCTTTATGGTTGTGAGGGGTGCTCATGACATTTAGACACCCGTGCAGGTCACGGGCGCTGTGATGCCAAATCACGTCCATCCGGCCAAAATGTGTCCACGGTGATGTAATCGGAATTTTTATGATGTAATCGGAATTTTGGACTGCAGTTGCTATGCCAACATGACGTGCTCGCATTCCCGAGTGAGAAAATGGCGTCCACTGCCAAAATGTGTCCACATGGTGATGTAATCGGAATGTTGGACTGTGTGATGACCAAAATGGGTCCAGGGTGATGTAATTTAGCTACGAATAAGATGTACAGCTAAGTTAGCTGCCTTGCTACGAACATAATATATGAAATATAATATATAATTATATTATAATTATATAGCCAGCTAGCTACGGACATAACAATATGCATTGTCTGTTCAGCTGCACAGTTAAGTTAGCTGCCTTGCTACGAACATAATATATGAATTATAATATAGAATTATAGGCTATTATAATTATATAGGCAGCTAGCTACGGACATAATAGTATCCTTTGTCTGTTCAGCTGCACAGTTAAGTTAGCTGCCTTGCTACGAACATAATATATGAATTATAATATAGAATTATAGGCTATTATAATTATATAGGCAGCTAGCTACGGACATAATAGTATCCTTTGTCTGTTCAGCTGCACAGTTAAGTTCGCTGCCTTGCTACGAACATAATATATGAATTATAATATAGAATTATAGGCTATTATAATTATATAGGCAGCTAGCTACGGACATAATAGTATCCTTTGTCTGTTCAGCTGCACAGTTAAGTTCGCTGCCTTGCTACGAACATAATATATGAATTATAATATAGAATTATAGGCTATTATAATTATATAGGCAGCTAGCTACGGACATAATAGTATCCTTTGTCTGTTCAGCTGCACAGTTAAGTTCGCTGCCTTGCTACGAACATAATATATGGATCGCCTGCTTAGATGGCTAGTGAAATATCTGCTAGTAAAATAAAAATCGTGATAACACCATTATCATTTCCTTTTTTTTTTTTTTGCTTATATTGTTAATTGTTTTAGATTTTACATTGTGTTAGTGATGCTAGTGGAGGGGGGAAAGTTCGCTGTTTCAAACATAATAATAATAGATATATCATATATCCTGACATTCCTTGAGTAGCCTTCGCGTTTAATGGATGTAAATGCTAGCTAACGTCACCGACAGTGTTTATGCTCAACTCATGTGGGTAACGTTACAAGAGTTCATTTCACAGATAACAGGCCATAACGTGGGATGGACTAGTTTGCTATATTAACTTACTGTAGTACCCACAAGACAAGACTATTTCTTTCACACACACACCATCATTTTAAACCTTGCAGTGTTATTCGTTGTATACATAGCAAGCTAGTCCATCCCACAATTGTATGAGGTGGTGTAACATAACTCAGTAATTCAGAATACTGTTGCTGGGATTTAAATCCATCCATGGCTATATTATACACTCCTATACAAAAAGGAAATGATAAAGGTTATCTGTTATCACGATTATTATTTTACTAGCAAGTATTTCACTAGCCATCTAAGCAGGCGATCCATATATTATGTTCGTAGCAAGGCAGCGAACTTAACTGTGCAGCTGAACAGACAAAGGATACTATTATGTCCGTAGCTAGCTGCCTATATAATTATAATAGCCTATAATTCTATATTATAATTCATATATTATGTTCGTAGCAAGGCAGCGAACTTAACTGTGCAGCTGAACAGACAAAGGATACTATTATGTCCGTAGCTAGCTGCCTATATAATTATAATAGCCTATAATTCTATATTATAATTCATATATTATGTTCGTAGCAAGGCAGCGAACTTAACTGTGCAGCTGAACAGACAAAGGATACTATTATGTCCGTAGCTAGCTGCCTATATAATTATAATAGCCTATAATTCTATATTATAATTCATATATTATGTTCGTAGCAAGGCAGCTAACTTAACTGTGCAGCTGAACAGACAAAGGATACTATTATGTCCGTAGCTAGCTGCCTATATAATTATAATAGCCTATAATTCTATATTATAATTCATATATTATGTTCGTAGCAAGGCAGCTAACTTAACTGTGCAGCTGAACAGACAATGCATATTGTTATGTCCGTAGCTAGCTGGCTATATAATTATAATATAATTATATATTATATTTCATATATTATGTTCGTAGCAAGGCAGCTAACTTAGCTGTACATCTTATTCGTAGCTAAATTACATCACCCTGGACCCATTTTGGTCATCACACAGTCCAACATTCCGATTACATCACCATGTGGACACATTTTGGCAGTGGACGCCATTTTCTCACTCGGGAATGCGAGCACGTCATGTTGGCATAGCAACTGCAGTCCAAAATTCCGATTACATCATAAAAATTCCGATTACATCACCGTGGACACATTTTGGCCGGATGGACGTGATTTGGCATCACAGCGCGCAGACCATCGCTATGAAGGCTACATTCCTACGCATAATGTTTAAACCATCTAGTCAGATATTACAGCACGGCTACTACAACAAGCATGCTATGCATTGATTTAGCTTATGTACTGCCATCTCACGCACTCAAAAATTAATACAATGACCCAGACCCTCAATACCAATAGCCAGGAAAACATTGCCACAACATGATAAACACTGCTTAGACCAGGGGCGTCAAACTCATTCCATCGAGGGCCGAGTGTATGCAGGTTTTTGTTGCAACCAATGCACTACTCCAGGTGATTTCAATTAGGTCCCTCCCTTGGTTGAAGAAGTGGGCTAATTAGTGAAACCACCTGGTGTAGTGCATTGGTTGCAACAAAAACCTGCATACACTTGGCCCTCGATGGAATGAGTTTGACACCTGTGGCTTAGACCATCTCACTCATTGCAAAATCAACGGGAGCTTGTGTTGGCTCGATTTCATGAGGGACGGAGCCCGAAATAAATTTGTACAGCATCTGCACTGATTCAAAGAACTCTGCCGCCGGTCCACCAAAACAAGATTTAGAGGATGAGCGTGGCAATGGATATACAGTGCCTGTGGGACATCTTTTCTGAATGTATCTGCTACACCGTTATGACAGCCTGACATAACGGCTGCGCCGTCTTGAGCAACGCACGTATTACGTACACGTAATAAAACGCACAATGCAGTTTTATTGTTTTTAAAAGCGAATCAGCGTCTAATCCATCGGCTGGAGTGAAATGTAAGAATTATTGCAGTGCAACATCATTGTGCAAATAGCGTGCCGCCACAGACACCGTCGACTATCAATGCAATCAGTCCAGCTTCCTCTATTTCACTACTTATTTGCTCCCTAACCATATTTGCCATAATTTCAATTAACTCGTTCTGTATATCATGGTGAGTATACTTCGCATTTCTGGGATTGTCTGATATTTTTTGTGCAACAGTTTTGTCGAACTTGCCAATAACGTGTAAAAGTTCAATGAAGTTTAATGTTCGAGATGGCAACGTAACGTACGTAGGCTAGTTATAGGTAGTCTCGTCCCCCCCAGGTGTTCTTAATTAAACCCTTAAAACACTTCTTGAGCGATGATTCACCATTTTAAGCAACATTACGTCAGAAACAGCATTAAGAATACATGTCCCATATTCACATGATTCTTATTCAGTTAAATAAAATAATGCTTTCATTTTCTTTAATGTGCTGTATGGCAAATTATTCCTTTAGAAAGAGACAATTACATTGTCTAATTTAAGCATTTAGCAGACGGCGCAATTTAATTGATTCAATTATAGACTGACAGGCAAAATCGCAAAAAAGAAATTCTGAAAGTGTAAATAAAACATTTGTGGAAAATGGAAAGATCAAAGACAAAGTAAATGGCGACGAGGCAAACCAGCATTGTGTTTATAAATACAACCTAATTGATAAAATGGTTGACTGTAACAAAAGAACAGCACACGCAGGACCGAGTTTAATAACCCCTGCAGTAGGTAAGCAATATTAAACATGAACTGTAATTTCAAAACCATTTAGTATTGATAGCAATCTCCGTATCAATGAAACCCTCTCGTCCCCTTCTACCGCTGCTGATAATGCTAAGTCAATATTCCATACTGTTAAGACCAAAACCAGCGTACATGTATTTGACCTGCGCCGCAGGTGCGTCTGGTTATATTAGGCTACCTGTGCGGCACGAGTCTTTCTGGCTGGCACATGGTGTCGACTCCACGTGGCAAAATAAAGCTTTTAAAGGAAGAAGCAGCATTTGTTAATTCGTACATTTTCGCATGCCCCTTGGTGACATGGCCACTTTACGCATTCATGTGGTTTATTCATTTTTTACGTTGGCTGCGATGTTTTTTATATATGGTAAGGATTTTCCTTTTTCGTTCGATAGTGAAATGCTAATTCAAATGAACACTATCATAAGCTATGTTTGCATTCACTTGTCGAACGAATTTCGAGCGAACAACTTAAAAGTCGCAAATATAATGTATGCGAATCTACCGATGAAGGTGCGTTTCCGTTAAACCTGTTTTTGGCGAACAAAAACAGCTGACTAAAATATTGTGACATGACTTCAATTTTATGCGCAACATCAACAATTATTCGGTAAAAATGTTTCCACCACCATTGGTTGCAAAACATGTTTTATCGCCGAACCTAACTGAATATCGCCAATTTTATATTGTCGAACGTATAAACGATGTGCCGATATTGAGCCATGTTTAACGACGTTTGTTGTTTCCATCACGACTGTCGACAGACATTTTTTACGATTACTTTATTCGCATAAAAACTTCCTAATGGAAACCGCTATTGCCCTTCGTTTTACCGGTTTTTAGAGGGTTTGAGAAATGTATGCCACGCGTTGAAGCTGAGGTGGATGACTTCCATTTAATTTCATACGATCGTACAGCGTTTCATTTGTGTCTATTGGGGTATTGATCATTCAGAACGAGATTAGGATCAGCCATTTAAAACTTTCTTCACATCCAGCCGGGACGAGCCAACATGGCCGATTCTTCCAAACTAACTGCCCCTTTTCCGGCAAGATGGCTCAAGGGCGCAGTATCCTGACCATTTCTTATTTGAATCTGCATAAGGACAACTAAGTAATGTTTTCCCCAAGGGTGGTGAAGCAGCTTCACAACGCCCGGCGAATAATAAAGTCTTAGTCAAACTTTATCTCGTCGCTGTAGTCTACTACTTCTGATCACACCCAAACGGTGAGTGGCCGTGCGTGTTTACATGGATTTACCAGCCTATACATACACAATGGATGCTCTGGGTAAGTGTTTGCTGTGGGGTGTAGCATTTAGGGAACACGACTTTATGTGCGCCAGAGAATAGGAGCATAACCTAACCTTCAGTAAATCTGCCGGGTGTGTACATGGATATGTAAAATATAAGCTATGCACAACGGAGAATTGATAAATGTATGCAAATGAAATCTAGGGAGTAATGACTTATTTTATTGAAAGCATTCCTTCCGTTCCTCCCCTCTGTGTAGCTTCTGTGGAAACCCCTCAGCAATTCTGCAGTCCACCTCTGAAACCAGTAACCGATCGCATTGTTACTCATAGTACTGTAGGCCAGTGTTTCTCAAATAGTGGGGCGCGCCGGTGCGATGCCAGGGGGGGCGCGTGTGACCAGAGGCGTAGCGTGGGGGGTGCAAGAGGGGCGCAAAATTAAAGAAAACGTTAAAAAAAAAAAAACCTTTTAGCACCGTGGACCGGTTCCGAGGGGCGCGTAGCACCCCCCCCCCCGTCCGCGAAATACATAAACAGTTCTCAGCTTTTTTCGCGTAGCCCCCCCGGTCCGCGAAATAATTTCTTCTTCCTAGGGGGGGCGTAACAGAAAATAATTGAGAAGCACTGCTGTAGGCTATGCAGCTGGTTGTATGAAGTTCCCCTTAATCCTTCACGAGCTGTTTTGCTATTGGAATGCATGAAGAATGTCTGCAGGAACGTAGGGCTGTGTGCTGGAGTCTGGATAGGTCATAGTGTAGGTATGTTACAAAATGTTTAAATGTTATAAATCGAGCCTGAAACTTATACCACCAGGTAGAGCATGAAAATTCATGAAATTTGATACCTTATTCACTCTCATATGTAAGTTTTAAGGAAGTTATGCTCATTTTAGCACTCGAAAATGTGCATATTGGCCCCCAATAACATAAATGGCCATAACTTTCTTAAAAATAAATATAATTGCATGAAATGTTCAGTAATTACAGATTGAAGCATTCTAAAAAAGATATGATGTATATCTTAATTTGAATGATCTGAAATTACATTATAATCAATTAATCACATAAATGTTGCGCACCCGCCGCGACACGGCAAAAACCACGGCAGGCAGTGAGCATTTGGGCAAAGATATCTCACATTCCGGGTCAAAAATATCGCATTTCGCATCGACAGATTTCAATAAAATTTCACCAGAAACAAGATAAAATGTTAAGTTACCGTCCTGGATACCTTTTATTTAGTCCTGAACTTGCGATGTATGACTTTGAAAGCACTAAACACGAGTCTGACTTTGAAGCGTAGCGTATGACCAAACCGAACAATGTTTAATCAAATTTCGGAAACCAGACGAAGGATCGAGTTTTTAACTACGTTATATCGCAGACGTATGGTGAAAAAAAAACCCGACAGCCAATGAAAAGCCTGCAGTTTTGGGGGACGCGCATAATCTCGTAATCGCTCGCGCAGAGACACCGGCAAGTCTAGAGCGCCGCTGCGCACCCGAATTGTAACATACCTACAAAGTGTACGGGATTGGCGCTGAGGTCATTGTATATTATAGATCTCTAGCCTTTTAATTTGTCCATTCTCTCTTATTTTAAAATGAATTTAAACGAAACTGCCACAAGGGCAACTGGGTGACGATATTCCAGATCTACCCAATTGCACAATTCCATCTATTTAAACGATGTTTAGAGCATGTACGCAATATAGTTTATTTCAGGATCTAATGCATCAGTTAAAAGGGGGATGTTATCCCAGAATTTTAAATGATCCAAAGGGGAATCCTTCTCTACAAAGGTGTTTTTCTTTTACCAAAACATTTGGTAAAAAATACTGTAATCCGTTTATTGAATGTGCCGCTTCCTCTTCTCTCCTCCCATCAGCTTCTTTTGGGTGGGAAGAAAACTGGATGATTCAGGAGTCCCTCCCTGAAACCGTCTGTGGTAACTGATTGCATTTTTATTCATTTAACAAGAATTGCTTCCATTTGTGTCAGTAAATAAAATTGATACATAAATGGAAGCTATTCTGTATGTACCATTCTCAAAGGGCATTTTCTCCTGGCACATTGGTCACCCATCCCTCAAATTCACTTGCATACAGTATTCTGAACTTATATCAACATCCTTCACATTAGTGGTGAGTGCATGCAATGGTTATTATAGTAAAAATAAACACAATTGTTTTATTGCAACAGGTTAGATCATGTAAAATGATCTGAAGTTGTCGGTTCACAGCATCAGGCTTGACAGGTCATTGGCTGTATCTACGGAATGTAATATTTTGGGAACAACTGGGCCTAGTATGTTATGTAAATACTATACGTGTAAAGAATGCAGAGATTATGCATGATGGCTTTGGCAGTCACGCTAAACCTTTCTCTCCTGCTGCAGAGTATTTGCAAGGAGACGTCATTTGTACTCAGGGGGACATCATGATGAAGGTGGGCTGGTGGAGTAAAGATATTTCACACATCACACAAAATGGCTAACTTTACCTTGACCTTTCTAGCCATCTACTGGCAATTGACCCACTTTTCATTGCACGTAATTAATCAGTCATCAGGGATCTGATATTTTGCGCCATGCGTCATTATTTTTGTTGACCTCCCTCCCTGTAGGCTACACAAACAGGGACACATTGTAATGTTTGGGAAACCCAGACACTGCAACAATGAACCACCTCCAATTTGCTAGGGAACTAAATCTAAGGTAGGAACCAAAAACATGCATTTTAGTTTACAGTGGGGAGAAATGGACACCAATTTGTCCATCCCTCCAATTAGTTATTGCTTCACCATGTCAGCACTAATTTGCATCAAGTTAAAGTCTGTTCAACTTCCTTTCATTGCTGAGCACACTGATTTTTGCATCACCAATGGTCGCGTCGCCCTACGTCGCCTACTGTCGCCAGCTCCCATTGAAAATGAACAACTTCTGGCCGCTTTGTTCGCCTTCGTCGCTGCTGCTGGATGCGTAGGGTATAGGCCAGGAGTCCCCAACCTTAGTCCTGGAGAGTCACGGGGTCTGCTGGTCTTCTTTCCACCTTACAATCCACAACCAACGTTGACACATGAACACAGGTGAGTTAACCGTGAAATCAGCCACGTTAATTGATCAATTAAATGCTGAGTAACAATGAGAAACCGCAGACCCTGTGGCTCTCCAGGACCAGGGTTGGGGACCCCTGCTGTAGAGTCAGGTCTCCAAACGCTTGTAAATGCTAGGTGCTACGTTCCCATGGGCAGGAACTTAGTGCTCAGCATCTCCAACAAATGACCTGCACTGTTGCATGACTGTAGAAACTGAATTTGTGCTGTCTTCCCACAGGCCTATAGAAATGCGATAAATACGGCGTGGAATCTCCCCGTGCCCTACATAATCAGTGCAGAGCTAGGTGAGTCTGCTCTGGGGCACACTAAGGTGGCTCAGAGCGAAGCAGAGCCCGTCCTGCCATCATGCGAAGCCACCTTCTGCTCAGTTTCAGTGCTCATTTGGTCTTTCTCAGCCGACCGCCGAAGTGACATACTCGGCGCCCTCCGCACGATCTCACGGGAAACCTGCATCTCGTTTCGCCAGCGCACGACAGAGAATAACTACCTGCGCTTCACTTCTGCCCGCGGGTGAGTTGACTGGGCTTCTGTGGTCGGTCAGCAAGCCGACAGCCTTCGCCCCTACGATTCTGACGCCCCCTTTCTCTCCCCACCCTCTCCCAGATGCGGGTCTTACGTGGGCATGACGGGAGGTGAGCAGCGGCTTTTCATCAGCAGCCGGTGTACCCAGGGCAACATCCTCCACGAAATGATGCACGCGTTGGGGTTCCACCACGAGCACATGCGGAGTGACCGAGACGAAAGCATCACCGTTGCTTACGAAAACATCATTTCAGGTAAGAGTGCTTTGGCGTCACATCTAAGAAGTGTGTCGTATTGTGACTGCAGTGGCCTGCCCCCTCAGATGTTTTATTTACGCGGAAAGGATTATTTGTAAGGGTGGCACGGTGGTGCAGTGGATAGCCCTGTCCCGCACAGCGAGAAGGTCCTGGGTTCGATCCCGGCCGGGGCCTTTCTGTGTGGAGTTTGCATGCTCTCCCCATGTCTGCATGGGTTTCCTCCGGGTACTCCGGTTTCCTTCCACAGTCCAAAGACATGCACGTTAGGCTAATTGGAGAGTCTAAATTGCCTGTACATATGAGTGTCTGAGTGAATGGTGCATGTGCCCTGCGATGGATTGGCGACCTGTCCAGGGTGTATTCCTGCCTCTCACCCCAATGCATGCTTGGATAGGCTCCAGCCCCTCCGCAACCCTGACCAGGAATAAGCGGGTTAGATAATGAATGAATGATTATTTGTTATCTAATTATCTTATTTGTTATCTGGAGCTCATTTGCATACGTGCGGCTCATGTTTTACTGACGTCTCTCTTACAGGACGTGAAAGCAACTTTTATAAGATTGATGGTGACCTCCAGGGTCTGCCATATGACATGAACTCAATCATGCACTATGGACCGTAAGTGCCTTTGCCACTAGGAACACCTGTTTTTTGTTTTGTTTTAGTTTTTTACATCTCTTGAATTTTTTTTAAGGCATCAGATTTTAAAAAGGCTCAGGTTATGTCAGTCACATGTAGACCTGGTTCTAATATATATTTTAAGTACTCCAACTCTAGATACTGGTCCTGCAGGCCTCTTGAGAATTTAACAAAACCAAGTTACTAATCAAAATGTACAATCATATGAAATAAGAATTCAGTTCTCAATATTGGTGAAAATGTATATTTATTTTTCAATTCTGTAATCTGCAGGAATGTTTCTAGTATCTAAAGGGTTTCGAATAATGCTTTGATGCAGGTCTGGTCAGATGGGTGTAGGCAGGTGATGGAAATGTAAAGATGCGCTTCAACTTTGCAGGAGATTCTTTTCCTCGAATGGAAATGCCACGATCGTAGCAAAGAATGGCGAGTTAATTGGCCAGAGGACCCACTTGAGTGACTTGGACATCAAGAGGCTCCAATTATGGTACAAGTGTGGTGAGCAATGGGTCCTCCTATTTATCTTTGTGCTCTGCATCAGGAATACTCACATTGTCAAATAATACCACAGATTCTGTGGACTACCCAGACGGTCAGCTCCTGCCTTCATTCTGTCCTCTCTGCTTACTACAGGAGGTTCCAATTGGTAACAGTTTCGGGTGTTATGTTAGTTTGTGAGTACTCATGAAGATTCAGACAAAACATCCATTGGCCTCTGGCAATGTCCTTTGCTCCATCCCTTCCTGAATGATTTAAAAAAATGTATATGCCATTCAGCCTTTCTGGACTGATCACAGTCTAGAACAGGGGTCTCCAATTTTACCCGAGAAGGGTGCAGGTTCTAGCTCAGCACAAACACCTTGTTCAACTAATGAAGGTCTTGATCGAGGACCATGATTAATTGATTAGTTGAATCAGGTGTTGTAGTTCTGAGCTAGAACAAAAGCCTGTACCCACATCAACCCTTCTTGGGTAAGATTGGACACTCCTGGTCTAGAGGGTATCCAGCAGTGTGTCAGGGCTGGACTTGAACACCCCCTAATCATACTCCTATTGCTTCTCAAGGGGTGATGTCATGTTCTGTAGTGGACGCTCACGTGCTAACTGACATCTCTGAACTCCGCTATGTCAGCATTTTCACATTCAAATGTTGGTCACTCCCAACAGACAAGGCAAATGGCAGTCTGGCAGGACCAGCTGTTGCCATCACCAGGGATGAGTGAAGACCAGGACCTCGAAGCCAGAGATTGCTACGATACGCTTGCTCCAGTGAACACACAATCCACACCTGCTCGGGTGAACACACAATCCACACCCGCTCCAGTGAACACACAATCCACACCTGCTCCGTTGAACACACAATCCACACCTCAAGTGAACACACAATCCACACCCGCTCAAGTGAACACACAATCCACACCCGCTCAAGTGAACACACAATCCACACCCGCTCCGATGAACACACAATCCACACCCGCTCCAGTGAACACACAATCCACACCTGCTCCGTTGAACACACAATCCACACCTCAAGTGAACACACAATCCACACCCGCTCAAGTGAACACACAATCCACACGTGCTCCGGTGAACACACAATCCACACCCGCTCCAGTGAACACACAATCCACACCTGCTCCAGTGAACACACAATCCACACCTGCTCCGGTGAACACACAATCCACACCCGCTCCAGTGAACACACAATCCACACCTGCTCCGTTGAACACACAATCCACACCTCAAGTGAACACACAATCCACACCCGCTCAAGTGAACACACAATCCACACGTGCTCCGGTGAACACACAATCCACACCCGCTCCAGTGAACACACAATCCACACCCGCACCAGTGAACACACAATCCACACCCACTCAAGTGATCACACAATCCACACCCGCTCCAGTGAACACACAATCCACACCTGCTCCAGTGAACACACAATCCACACCCGCTCCAGTGAACACACAATCCACACCCGCTCAAGTGAACACACAATCCACACCTGCTCCGGTGAACACACAATCCACACCCGCTCCAGTGAACACACAATCCACACCCGCTCAAGTGAACACACAATCCACACCCGCTCCAGTGAACACACAATCCACACCCGCTCAAGTGAACACACAATCCACACGTGCTCCGGTGAACACACAATCCACACCCGCACCAGTGAACACACAATCCACACCTGCTCCGGTGAACACACAATCCACACCCGCTCAAGTGATCACACAATCCACACCCGCTCAAGTGAACACACAATCCACACCCGCTCCGGTGAACACACAATCCACACCTGCTCCAGTGAACACACAATCCACACCTGCTCCGGTGAACACACAATCCACACCTGCTCCGGTGAACACACAATCCACACCCGCTTCGGTGAACACACAATCCACACCTGCTTCGGTGAACACACAATCCACACCCGCTCAGGTGAACACACAATCCACACCCGCTCCGGTGAACACACAATCCACACCCGCTCAGGTGAACGCACAATCCTCACCTCATCTGGAGACGCTGGGGTCACCCAGCACTCAGGATGCCTCCACCCCTACCTCACGGGCTCCTCTGGAGAGTCTCTGAAAAGGAAGCGGGTCTCAGGGGAAGGCCAGCCGTGGTACCGAGTCCGCAAAAGAAGATTCCTCTCTGTCTATGGGGAGCTCTACAGGGCTCATCTTCAGACATCACATTTCCTTGTAAAAATGGCTAAACTTTAAAATCTTGAAATGCTTTTGTCCCTGACTTTGACTAACAAATGTACGCAGTCATGATGACCCCGCCACCACCACCATCTGAAAATTTGAGGGCAAAGGTAATTGTGGATCGATTCGATTGTTTGTCTTATCCCTGGGTGTCTATACACGCATGTTCTGACACTGACTTTCGCTGGTGACATGATGCCAAGCAGTTGAGAATGAATCCTTGTGAATTCAGCGGTCTTCAGCGGTCTTCTGAGCTCTTCTCTTGATAAGACTGTCTAGCCCACTGCTCAGTGTGTCGCTGTCTTCAATTGTATTCAAGGTCTCCAAATAAAATGTACAAACACCAAAAGTTAAATTTGTATTGTGTGAAAATTCGAAGTCCAGGGCAATGGTCCAACCCCGTGTGTGTGTGTGTGCGTGCCTCTACCTGTTCCAGTGGCCTTAAACTTCCTAATAATTGATGCAACTGTGAAAGTGGTATCTTTTTTGTTATTTTTTATAGCCATCTCCTGATCTGTAGAAGTCCATAACCTTTTATCTGATGCTTTCAGGGAGTTATTTGCCTTTCACCGTGATGATGGCTGACCACAGTATTTCAAACCTGTGTTCCCTCCTTTTTATACCCTAGGGAAACAGGAAACCATTGTAGGCCAATGTATTGTTCCATAACCTTCCAATGAACTTAAAATAAGTTGTATATTTATGAAGATTTGTTTTTGTTGAATTCAAATTAAAAGAATAGTTAGGGGTGTAAATAATTGTGATCCAGATGTTTTCAGGAAGAAAAAAATAAAAAAATTCTGAACAATTGTATTAGTATAATAGTATTACTATTGCAGGTTTTGAATTTTCTGCATTGTATGAGCATAAAATATACCTCATTACTTATATAGTTTATTTTGTTTATCAAGGTATGGATAAAAATGTATATGTGATAAATCTTTAATGTAAATGCACTTTATTCTAATACAACGAGAAGGTTTATTGCTGATACATTAATTGGTACTGTGTGGCCAGTCCAGTTTTGGACATGCTGCATAATGAAGTCTGCTGAAAGAATGTCCCTTCAATCTCAATATGGTGTTAAACAGCTGCGTTTGTGTGTAGAAAGTAATTAAACCAGAGTGAATTAATTGTGATTGAGGTCATTATTTGTCATCGGATGAAATCCTCTTTCATTCATTTTTTCCCGGACAAATTGTAAGGTGTGCAATGAAATGTGTAGAACTATTTAGTCTCAAAAATCCATTGCACTCTTGACCACAAGGAGGCAGTGTTTGTGCACGGTTTGCTATAGTTCATCATTGGAAACCACAAGATTAAAAACACTTGTGCATTTATAGTATAATATTAAATTGGGGGATACTTTTCCAGATTGGCTCGCTACAGTCAGTTGGTAATCACTTTTTCATCAGACTTTCACCTTTAACAAGAGGGATGATGAAAGCTTTTTACACTCCTCCCCCCAAGTCTCAAGGCAACAACGTTTATGCCTCTGGACTCTTGATGGCACCAGGTGCCTATATACCTGCTCCAGTCCCCACAGCCTGTGCTCTGGATTATAATACGTTGGCCCTAAAATCCCTGTGTTGGGCAAAGATGCCTGGCTGAGTGGACCCATCACGCAGACTCCGTTTTGTCCTTTTTTCCCATCCGGTCTTGCTCTTGGTGTGGGTTCCACCACATTTGCAGTCATGGGCCCCAGGCAGCTCCAAGAGCTAGTGTAGATATGACTTCAAAGCTTTTGTGGAAGAGAGGCAGAGAGAGCCAGTACATAAACATGAACTTGAACTTGAAGTAAAACAAAATATCTGTGTCTGTGTACTATGAAAAAAATCTGTCACCAGGAAATTTATAAATGCAATTTAAGGAAATTAAGTTACAAACCTTGAATAGAAATGATCATCTGGAATATTTCAACTTTGCTGCCATTTATGACTGGACTCCAATTGGGAGTAGCAGGAATAATTCCACCCGATTCCACCAGAGGGCTTCCGAGAACGTCCGCTGCTGCTGCTGTTGAACTGAGTCTGAGAACGTCCGGTGCTGCTGCTGCTGCTGCTGTTCCGCTGAATCTGGACCCTTCAGCGCTCGCGGGCATCTGCCACCAACATCGGAAGTTTCCCGTGGGATTTGTTTTTGTGTACCCTGAAACACTGCGGTGTCTCAGAATTTGCTTCCATTTTCAAACACTGCAGGATCATACGCTCTTATTCTTTTATTTTTATTTTTATAACGTCCTTCCATGTTGGCTGTATTGCTGCTCGCGTCACGAGACATGGACGCCGAGGCCTCGCCAGGGCTCACAGGTAGCACTGAACCCGTTCTCTGGACAGGCACATGGCTAAGTGTGGGGTTTTTCTTGTTAGAGTGCTCATCCCAAAGATCCACACGGGTTTCTGCCAGCGATGAATAACACATAACTGTTTTTTAACGATTAAAGAACTTTCGCTATTTAATCATCAAATCCTTTATTTGAGCCATTTGAATTCATGATTGAAATCATTAATTTAACAGTTCATATTTTGTTCATTGGTCGCTGGTTGTTTATAAAGGATATCCCTGCCCTAGAGGACTGAAGCCTCACCCTTTTCTCTTTAAATGGCAGAGTCTTTAAGCGTCATCAGTCAAAGGCAAAAATTCGGATACAGGTAACTGCTAAAACAAAGGAAACACAAACAAAGTGTCTTAATAGGGCATTTGAACTCTATTGGGGGGAGGCAACACCATTCTTCCACAAGAAATTCCATTAATTTGGTGTTTTGTTGATGGTGGTGGAAAACGCTGTCTCAGGCATCACTCCAGAATCTCCCATAAGTGTTCACTTGGGTTGAGATCTGGTGACTGAGATTGCCATGGCATTTACCCAGTTTTCACGCTCAACAAACCATTAAGTGACCACTCATGCCCTGTAGATGGGGGCATTGTCATCCTGGAAGAGACCACTCCAATCAGGATAGAAATGATTCACCATAGGATGAAGGTGATTACATAGAATGGCTTTGTATTCATTGCCGTTTACCTTGCCGTCCATGGAGCTGAGTGTGCATAAACCATGCCAGGGAAATGCACCCCACCCGACAACAGAACTGCCAGAACCCTTAATTTACTCAAGTATTTCCTTTTTAGCAGTTACCTGTATGTTTTACGGCGCGAGAGTTAGACGTGAGGTTAACGATGTTTGGATGAGAATGACTTCATTAATTAAAGAAATTCGTCAGCTGAGGGCATTATTTGATTGTATTTTCTCCCGAGGAGAAAACCATGGGGGGAAAAATGGAAATTTGAAGACGCATAGCACTCTTATATACAGTATATATACAATTGATTATACCACTGATTTGGAACCTAGTCTTGCAACGCGGCAACATGGGCACCCCCAATAGAATACAGGCAAGTAAAACAAGTAAAGGAGGTGTCAATAGAATGGACAGAGTTCAAATTGTGTCCAGTTGCAATGACCTAACATTGAGGGCGTTATGTGCGGTGCGCTTAGTGTGATGAAGTGTGCACGATGAAAATGATCTGCAGGCGCGCGCGCGGCTGTGTTGGGGATCCCTGCGCAATGTGGGGCTGTACCGGCCACTGAAAACTGGCGCAGGGACATAGGTACAAGAGCATTGCTGCTAGGAAGCGCCCTGTGTGCATGACATTACAAGATTTCACGTTTTAAAAAACGTACATTTTAGTGGTTGATCTAACCTGTATTTCATAGGAATCCCAATCAGAAGCATACTTTGGGGGATTTGGCGGTATGTTCTCTACAAATGTTTTAAATGCTTTGGTAAAATGCTTTTAAAAGCAGAATGTAACGGAAAAAAAGAACTGTTCTTGAGACAAAATGCAAAAAAATAGTGCATCGTGTTTCGCGCATTACTGTGTGGTACACTTGGACTGTCAGTAACGCTCCGTTTGTCTTTGCGGGCGGAACAGTAGCAATGCTGACCATTACGTTTGAAGCGAGTGGGCTGACTAGTCGTGCAAGTGTCTGTTTTAACGTTGGTCCAATCTTTAACATTTAGACGCCACCACATGAATGTTTTTGAGCATATGAGATATTACACAAGTGAATGTCGCAATGATAATGTACTGTTATCTCCGTTTCGGTTTGCTCTGAAACTCCTCCATACGTTAAAAGCGGTCTGTGGTCCGCGTTCCCTCTAACGTTTCCAACTTTTCTTTGAATATCTGATTCGCATTACCACACCATTCATTTAGGCTGCTCTGTTGCAAGTTTCTGACTAAGTGGATATTATCGCGAAGAAAAGTTTAAACCTGACACCTCGCCATTTCAACTTTAGTGTGGTGTGCCAAAAAAATAAGTTTCAATAAATGTATGTATACATACATGCTAACAATAATGTATTGTATTATTGTAGGCTAGGCTATGTGTTTTTTCATTTAGTTACGTAGGAATATTTATTTACTCACTATTTTTTGCATGTCCTTTATTCTATTTAAATATCATTATTATTAAAAAAAGTTTTTTCCTTATGAATGTGATGAATATTTGCCTGGCGATTGGTATGGCTGAATATCCCTTTATTTAATTTAAAGCATAATTCAATTGTATTACTGTAATGGGTACTGCATACTGTAGTGCGGCAGAGAGAATGAACTATATACGTATTGGCGGGCTCCTTTAGAGTGAGCGCTGCGTACATCCACAGGTCGCTTTGTCATGCTGATGTTCTAAACACAGTTCATTAGACCAGGAATAACTATGCAGGACTATGTAGCTGTCCGCCGCTACAATGCCTCCACTCCGAAAGGTCCTGATATGGTCTACAAGTTCTTTGTGAAGTAGTCTTCAGGATTTCACTTGTTACCATGCCGACTGAAATCTTTCCAACGTAAGAACGAAAAAAGGAATGTGAGTATATTATTGACTCCAGCACGATTTGAATTGAAGGAGTTGGAGTGCGTATTTAGCCCCACCTTACGAGAGAGAGGGAGAGAGAGAGAGAGAGACGCTTGCTCGTTTCATGACGCCCCACTTGACATCACTGTAGACACAAGAGGGGAGATGCGCTGTTATTAATGCGGACCGGTCCAGAATGTTGCACAGTACAGCGCTCATCGGGCCCGATGAGAAGGAAGCGCGAAGAAGCGATGGAACAGGATATACGTGTTCGACGCGGGATATTCTCCCAAAATATATGAGAAAAATGGGGAAAGAAAAATGTATAAACTGGCAATTGCTGCATTTTGAGAGGGCATCATAATCCGATAAGCACCAGTTTAGTCTTATATCACTTGAAGCGCACCGTTAATAGCCTGCGACGTGATTTTATTCCGGAAAATTACAGCTCCCAAGAGTGGAACAGCTCAATATTAAGGTGTGGACTGATTTTCTTTTTTTCCGAGAACAAATCACGGATATGCTGTACTTCCACATAAACATTGAAAATAATATAAGCGCTACGGAGAACAACTGTTCAAAGTTTTTAAACATGTACATTTATTATATTGATTGGTGCCATGTCTTGTGTATGTTCGTTTTTTAAATAACGAGTAAAAACTACTTTTGTGGATGGTATTTAAAACGATTTCCCTTTGAAGAACTTTAATGTTATTTATCATTTGATATGTTTTCGGTGATTACGAATATTTTCCACTGATTTAACAATAAATAGTGATTTAAGTAAGGTTTGACAAACTCATTCACAGCAGCGCTTTAGTCCATGTCTGTCACGAAATGCATCCAGCGAGCCAATGGGAAACGAGCAGCCACTTTCTTTAACATGGAAAAAGGTCGAAACTTGAAAACACGCAGCCAATGACTTTGGAAAATTAAAATTAAACTGCAATTGGGGATTTGGGTCAAAATAAATCAATTTACGTCTCTTACGAAAAATACGCATACACTGCTTTAACTTTAAATATTTTCCCACTATTAGTTAAATAATGTATGAAGATTTCATTTTACAAATGTAAATGCTGCTGTGGAGAACTGACTGGCTGGATTTAGCCTGACGGCAGGACAAAACAAGCGTGTCTTTAATCTGGGGCACAGCTCCCCGAGCGAGCTCCATTGATCCGCATCCGAGCCCGTAATTCATCTGCTTTTGGATGCTGAGGAGGGACACAGAACTGGAAACGGAAGACCGATTTGACGGCCATAATGAGAGGTCACAATCGAGGAACGCTGAGATCGCAGGAAGAAATCGCGGAGGAAAATTAATTCATGGATTTATCACCCTGTCCGTTGTCGGTGAGAGTGGGAGTCTGTAGGAGCTGTGGGTTTGGTGGGGTTTGGAGGGGGGCAAGAGGAGGAATGTAACACTTCCAGCCCCCTTCCATCGTTCTTACTCCACGTTTCCTCTGGACAGAGCTTTTCTGAAAGGGCTCATTTAAACTCAAAAAAGTCTTCATAAGGATTGTCTTTGTTTTGTTCTGAAAACCCAAGAGCCTTCCGGGTTCATTCCCGGGTTACGTCCGGCCTCTTCGCTCCCCAGTGAGTCGAGTTCGCCATGGCAACGGTTGTGGACGGCGCCTGTCTCACCGGCGCTGCCCTGGGCAGCAGGAACGCCAGCGCCCCGCCCACCTGCAATCAGAGCGCGGTGAAGCTGCCGCCGTACTCCCCGGAGGCCACCGCCGCCTTCGCCACCGTCATCACCATCATGATGCTCTTCACCATCTTCGGCAACATCCTGGTGATCATCGCCGTGCTGACCAGCCGCCTGCTCAGGGGCCCGCAGAACCTGTTCCTGGTGTCCCTGGCGGCGGCGGACATCCTGGTGGCCACCCTGATCATCCCCTTCTCCCTGGCCAACGAGCTGCTGGGCTACTGGTACTTCCGCTCGGCGTGGTGCCAGATCTACCTGGCGCTGGACGTGCTGTTCTGCACCTCGTCCATCGTGCACCTGTGCGCCATCAGCCTGGACCGCTACCTGTCGGTGTCGCGCGCCGTGCGCTACAGCGCCCAGCGCACGCCGCGCCGCATCAAGGCCGCCATCCTGGTGGTGTGGCTGATCTCGGCCGTCATCTCGTTCCCGCCGCTGCTCTCGGTGAACAAGGCCCGGGGCCGGGCGCAGTGCCAGCTCAACAGCGAGCGCTGGTACATCCTGTACTCCTCCATCGGCTCCTTCTTCGCCCCCTGCGTCATCATGATCCTGGTCTACGTGCGCATCTACCAGATCGCCAAGCGGCACACCCGCTGCCCGCCGGGGAGGGCCGCCATCCCGCCGCCCGCGTCGCCCGTCCCCCAGGCCCAGCAGAACGGGGGCGGGGCCTCCGCCGTGCCCCGAAAAAGAGCCGCCCTGAGACCGCCCGTCCTTCCGCTGCCTCCGTCCTCCTCATCCCCGGCGCCCGCGCCTCCCCCCTTCCCCATCACGACCGCGGGGCCGCCCCCCTCCCCCATCACGACCGCGGGGCCGCCCCCCTCCCCCATCACGACCGCGGGGCCGCCCCCCTCCCCGCTCCCTCCTCTCCCCCGGGGGGGCAGGGGGGCTAAGAGCATGGCGGACAACAACAACGACGACAGCTCCAACTCCGAATCGGACGGAGAGGCAGCGAACGAGACGTCTGGCGCCCCGCTCCCCGGGCGGAGCTACAGGGACACGGTGGTCACGGCGACGGGGACGGCCCTGCAGGAGCAGAGGGCCACGCCCAGCACGGCGCGGCGCAAGGCCATGCTGAACCGCGAGAAGCGCTTCACCTTCGTGCTGGCGGTGGTGATCGGCGTGTTCGTGCTCTGCTGGTTCCCCTTCTTCTTCTCCTACAGTCTGAAGGCAGTGTGCCCCGAGGCCTGCGCTCTCCCCGAGCCCCTCTTCAAGTTCTTCTTCTGGATCGGCTACTGCAACAGCTCTCTCAACCCCCTCATATACACCATCTTTAACAAGGACTTCCGCAAGGCCTTCAACAAGATCCTCTGCAAGAGCACAAAGGACACTGCAGTGTTTTGAAAAAGAAGAAGAAAAAAAAAGGGCGGATGGAAGCTTACACGCATTTAAGGAAAAGTGTGCCAGAATTCACGGTGAAGGTGCGAGAACAACGTACTGTACAATCTCTGACAAAAACGAATACGGTTGAGCCTTTTTTCTTTCTTTTGACGGACAAACTTGAGGACGTTGTGCTAAATAGATAAAGCCATGTTCCTTCAATAACTGTCTCTTTTCATGCACACCTGGATGACTTATTGGTGGGAGCTGAAATATTTATTTTGAGCGAGGACTCAGGGGGCTGTCGATCGGGGGGGTGCTCCTGCTGGGATGCTGCACAGAGGAAACTGGGGAGGACCCCCCCCCCCCCTTGTTTAATGAAGGCATGAGGAACGCACAAGATCGAACTTCATCATCTCTTGGATCGTTGGAGGTTCTGGCCTCAGCAACGTTCAGAGTTTTGGTGACTGTCAGTGTGAGAGACAATGCAACATTTTTTTAAGCTTCTTCTAAGTAAAACACCACAGACTCAAATGATAAAAGGATTCACGAGACTGTGTTTATTTATTTATTGGTTAAGGTTCGCCATTGGAAAAACCTGTGTACAGCTTTCAGCAGCTTTCAGGCAGACAGAGCTGTGACCTCCCTA